>VDFB02271358.1:69599813-69769127 GCA_007258455.2 Sequoia sempervirens | reverse complement strand
TGTATTTTTTGCAGACTACTCAATGTTGTCTTCTTTATTCATACTTAAATAAAAATAGCGATACCAATACAAAGAAAGTAGTTACAAAAAGACTCTTAAAAAAGGAAAAACAAAAGCATGTGAATGACATGCATAATCCCAGGTGGAGTAACTGGCAAAAAAAAATAGAGCATCAAAATGTAATAGTAGATGAAGGCTAAAAATAGATGCAACGTATGGAGCACTGCAAGCATCAATTATCTTGACATACTCCCCCTTGATGCTAAGAGGGCTCACAATCAGATCTTTGAGTATCAAAACTAATCTTTTGCAACTGCCTTGGTGAAGATATATGTTGGTTGATCTTGAGTGCTGATATGTTTCAATTCAACTTCCTTCTTTTGTACCAAATCACAAATAAAATGATATTTTAGATCAAAATGCTTTGTCCTACTATGATGAATCAAATTCTTTGCTAGCTTCATGGCACTCATATTGTGACAAAAATTCATTGTAGGCTGAATCTGCTTCTCTCTAATTTCTTCTAAAAAAATTCTAAGCCAAAGAGCTTGTGTAATTGTTGAAGTGACTACAACATACTCTTCTTTTGTGGAAGAGAGGGCAACAATACTTTGCTTCTTTGAACTCCAAGTAATTAAACCAGAACCTAAAGAAAAGCAATTACTAGATGTAGAATTTTGGTCATCCAAACTACCTCCCCAATCTAAATCACTAAAGCCAACAAGATTGAACTTTTTAGAAGTGTAGTAATGAATACCAAAATCTAGAGTGTCTTTCACATACCTCAAAATTCTCTTGGCCGCCTTCATATGTATTTTTGATGGATTTTTCATGTACCTTGAAACACATAAAACTGAATATGCAATATTAGGCCTTGTGTGGGTTAGAAACATCAAACTCCCAACAATATTTATGTAAGTGGGTATGTGTAGGATCATGATGGGCCAAAAAGTGGCAATATGATGGGTATGTGGCTGACGACTTTTTTTTACCCAAAATTGATGAAACAAAAAGGGTTTTTAAATGAGATTTTTAGCTTTCCAAAAATATAAATTATGCTTTACTTTGAATTTAATAAGTAATTATTATTCATTTTCTATTCAAATTATGATTAAAGTCCTAATTGATAGGTTGACTAAAAAACATCTATAGCTTTCAAACGGTATTACATTTTTTGAATCCAAAATATGCATCACATTCTATGGTTCACATACTATAGGATTAAAAAAAGAAAAAATTGAATTTCATGAAGTTTTGACGAAGTTAAGGTGGTCAGACATACGTTTTTTTATATTTTTAAAAATTGTAATAAAAAATTCATAATTAATTATTTACTTGGAAAAAAATTACAAAAAAATATGCATCATATCGGGACATGATTCCTCTACCTATTCTTTATTTTCCCCTAAAATTTAAGTACAACTGCATTGAAATTTCAAATTTTCACCAAATAGATTTTATTTTTTAAACTAACCTAGTAGTTTAGAAACTACATTTAATTTTCTACACATTCTATTCTTACATATTTTTGAAATAATATAAATAACTTATTCAAATTTTTACGTCAAGTTGCCTAATTCTGATTTTTTTGAATTTTTTGCCACTAAAGGGACTGTTTTTCCATAATGATCCTGCACATACCCAAGTAGTCTCATCAACAACTTCAACACCATCATCTCTACATAACACAATTCCATGAGCACTTTGAGTGGAGTATGGTTTACAATCAACCATGTCAAACTTCTTCAACATATCTTTTGCATATTTGGTTTGGAAAATGAAATTTTCATTCTTACATTGATAAACCTTCATTCCTAGAAAATATTTCATGAGACCAAGATTTTTCATCTCAAATTCTTTCATCATAGTAGTTTTGAACTCATCTTTCATCTTAGAACTTCTACCCATTTACAACAAATCATCAACATATACAAACTTATAATAAGAATATCATTACCTTCTTGTTTGTAGTAAAGGGTAGGTTCGCTCGTACTTCTTTGAAAGCCATTCTCTTGAAAATATCCATCAATCCTAGCATACCATGCTCATGGTGCCTGCTTGAGGCCATACAAAGTCTTCTTCAACTTGTAGACTTGATCTTCTTTTCCTTGCACTTCAAAACCTTGTGGCCATTCCACATACACTTCCTCTTCTAAGTACCCATTCAAGAAGGCACTTTTCACATCCATATGGTGTATGCTCCAATTCTTTTGAGCTACTAATGAAATCAATATTCTAATGGTTGCTTGTCTTGCAACTAGTGCAAATGTCTCTTCATAATCAATCCCATACTTTTTGGTGAAGCCTTTGGCAGCCAATCTTGCCTTGTGTCTTTCAACACTCCCATCACTATTATACTTAATCATGTAGACCCATTTGGTGCCAATCTTCTTCTTGTCATGTGGAAGCTCTGTAAGCTCCCAAGTGTCATTCATGTGAATGTAATCCATCTCTTCTTTCATTGCTTGAACCTAAAACTTATTAGTACTTGCATCTTCAAAACATGATGGTTCAAAATCAACCTTGGAAAGTAAAGAAAAATTAACTATCTCACCTATTGGATTTTCTTCATATGCTTGATTTGCACTCCTTTCATAAATATCTCTCAAACTTCTTACCTTCCTTCTAGAACTTAGAGTTGAAGCTGGCATTGCAATTGGAATTGAACAACTAGAGGAGGGGCTACTTGATGGATTTGTATCACTTGGATTAAAAACATTAGTGGGCTGCTCATCATCAATATCATCAACAATAATATCATTTAAAATAGATTTTGACTTCTCCATATGGCCTTTTTCATGACCATAAATTCCCCCTTCATCAAAAATCATATCTCTTGACACAATAAGCCTATTAGTGAGAGGATTATAAAATCTATAAGCCTTACTTTCCTCGCTATATCCAACAAAAATACATGACTCACTTTTTGCATCTAACTTTTGTCTATTCTAATCAGTGACATGTATATAAGCCAAACAACCAAAAACTCTGAAATGATTAACATTAGGCCTTTTCTCATACCATGCTTCATAAGGAGTCATCTTCTCAAGTGCATTGGTGGGACTTTGATTGAGAATGCATACTATTGTAGCAATTGCCTCTCCACAAAAAGAATTGCTAAGACCCTTGGTTTGTAACATGCTTCTTGCCATTTCTACCACTGTTTGGTCTTTTCTTTCAGCTACTCCATTTTGTTGAGGTGTGTATGCAGTGGTGAGTTGCCTCCTGATGCCATTCATATCATAGTAATCTTGAAAGGATTTTGAATAGAATTCTCCTCCACGATCAGTCCTTAAACATTTGATTTTGAACCCTTTCTTATTTTCTACAAGTGCTTTAAACCTCTTGAATGTATCAAGGGCTTCATCTTTGGCCTTCAAAAAATACACCCAACATTTTCGTGAGTAATCATGAATAAAAGTGATAAAATATGATGACTTACCCAAACTCTTTGTTTGCATAGGACCACAAATATCGGAATAAACAAGCTAAAGGGGATGATGGGCCCTCCATGCATTACCTTTTGAAAATTTCTCCCTTGCGTGATTTCCTTTAGCACATCCTTCACAAACCTCCTTGTGCTCTTCAACCTTAGGTAAACCAAAAACCAACACATTTGATGTGAGAATCTTCAAATTGTGAAAATTTAAATGGGCATACCTGAAATGCCATAACCAATTGATATCCTCATATGCCATATTGGCAAGGCTGTTGTTATGTTCACCAAATTTCAAAGGGAACATTCTATTCTTTGTCATAGGCACAACAATCACAACCCTATTGCCCTGATGTTTATAATAAATTGTATATTTCTTATTCTCAAAAACAACTTTATAGTTCTTTTCACATAGTTGTCCAACACTTAACAAATTATGTTTTAATTGTGGAGTGTAATAAATATCATTGACACTCTTTATACCTTCTTTTGTGTGGACTTTCATAGCTCCTTTTACAACAACCTCCAAATATTTGTCATCACCAAGTTGAATCTTGGACTTAAAATTCTCATCCTTTGTTGAAAACAAGCTCTCATTCCTTGCCATATGGTTAGAGCATCCATAATCTAGATACAAAACTTCTTTACTACTAGTTTCACCTTTAGAGTAAAATAAAAATAAATGATCTCAAGGGTTTTCATCACTTTCTTTAGCATAATGAACACTTTTACCTTCTTTTAATCTGCATTCTCTTTCAAAGTGGCCATACTTATTACAATGGTAATATTGAACATTTCTCTTATCAAAACCACCTCTACCTCGTCCTCTGCAACCACCTCTTCCTCTTAAGCCACCACCACCCCTATTTCCTTTTGCATGATTCTAATTTTTTCCTCTACCTTGACCTTCATTATTTTTGGTGTTGTTGCCGACATCTTCTTTCTTTGTGATTTGCAATTTGGATGAAAAGGCTTTCGCATCACTTTCTCCAAATGAATATTTCAATCTCTCTTTATGAGGCATAAGAAATCCAACCAAATGATCAAACTAAAAAGTTGTCAAATCTTTGCTTTCTTCTATGATAATGGCAACATGGTTCCACTTTGGAGTGAGAGTCTGCAATACCTTTTTTTATCACAACCTCACTGTTCACAATTTCCCCAAGTGTGGCCATCTTGTTGACAACATCTTTAACTCTTACACAATAATCACTCACTTTCTCAGATTCTTGCATTTTCAAAATTTCAAAGTCTCTTTTTAAAGTTTGCAACTTAACTACTTTTACCTGATCACTTCCTTGGTAAGCTTCTTTTAAAATCTTCCAAGCATCTTTTGTTGTCTTTGCACCCACAATCCTTGGAAAAAATCTCTTATCAAGAGCCATTTGAATATGAAACAAAGCTTGAGAATTCTTCTTCTTGGCTTCCTTTTTAGTTGTTTTGTCATTGGTTGTGAGGATATTCCAATCAGTTGGCTTCCGGTAACTTGATTCAACAATCTCCCACAAATCCTTTCCTATAAAAAATTCATCATTTTTATGCACCAATAATCATACTCATTTCCATCAAATTCTGGAATGGGCAAGAAGTTAGAATTCGATATGATAAACCTTTGGCGAAATTCTAACCACTAAATCTTTAACCCAAAAGAAAATACCTACACTGATACCAAATGCAAAATCTGAAAACCAAACCAAATTTCTGCATCCAACAAGTTAAAAAATAACAACAGAAAATTATAGCAGTAGCATAGATAAATAATTAACGCAGAAAACAGGGTAGAACAGAGCGCACTGTAATACACACAATTACTGTATTTTTTGTAGACTAAACAATAAGATTGTATTATTTACTAGGAAACGGAAGTTTTCATGATTTTATATTGATTGAGATCTTGTAAATTAAAAGTTACAAATATGTGACTGTTCATTGGACAAACACAATAGTGTAATGCATCGGTTAAAATGTAATGTATGCTAAATTAATGTAATACATTATTAGTTTGCTTTCAGCTATACACTCTGTTCTTATGCCCTGTTTTTGCTATTTACTGCTCTACTGTTCTGTTTTATTGCTTGGCTGTCCTGTTCTGGGCCTTTTTTAAACAGTTTCAAACTATTGGTTTTGTAATGGTAAAAATTTTAAAAGAACGAACTATTTGCTGATGCCACCAAAATTTAAATTATGATCAAGAAGCAGCATATACCTTCATCCGCCACAGTCTCGAAGGTAATATTCCTCCAACAATTAAAGTATGGAGATTTGTAGTGGAATCCATTGAGGAAAACGCACAGGATAACAGCTATCAGATTCAATTTCAAGCCATTGTAAATCAGTTGATGTCTTTGAACTCTCCAAAAATAGGCTATTGATATTAGAATAAAGCTTTGTGGTCCCAGCTCTATAAGGATGGATAAAGTTCAATTTGGTGCAACTGAGAAAACTAATCCAAGATTTTTTGGAGGATGGGATATACTTAGAAGTAGGCCTGGAATTTGATGGTCTATTTGACCGTTTTAAACATTTTGGACCGTATATTACAACCTAAAAATTTATTAGACCGTATTATTTGACTTGCTATATTTTTATATAAACGTAAATATGACACTTCAAATTATTATTAAACCGTAAAAATTTATATATATATGTTTATGATAAAAATATAAATTAGTTTATAATTGAAAATTGGAATAATTCTTTCTAATTTCACTTTATATTAATATATATGATTTATTATAAATATATTTATTAATTTAAAATCTGTTGAGAATAGAATCTTTTCAAGATTAAATATAGTTCTTTCTAATTTTTTAAAGATTTTGACATTTTTACTAATAGTTATCATTGCTTTATATTAATATATATGATTTATAATATTTATTATAAAAATATATATTAATTCAAAATCTTTTCAAAATAGAATATAATTTATTTTTAACTTTTTGAATATTTTAACAAGATTTATTTTTCTACATAATTTAGAAACTTCTTGTTACAATTAACAATAAATTTAAGATTTAAGATTTATTTCTAATTATCAACATTTTTTAATTTTACAATTTATATATATATATATATAGGATATTCTTATGAATAACAATATAGCACAAATTTTCATTGTATTTTCAAAGCATTTATTTTATAGCATTTTGTGTACAGTGATTCTTAGCTTTAATTTTCTTCAATAGAGTATTTGGTTTTATTGGTGAGCATGTTAAATTTTGTTTGCCTTTTACAAATAATTTATGTTTTTAGATAAATGAATTTAAGATTTAACTATAAAAAAAATTGAACAATAGCAGCTAATTTCACTTTATAGCATTGTTTTTTCAACAACATTTATTTTAAAGGTGATTCAACTTTGATTTTTTTCAAGCAATAGTTGTGTTTTATTGGTGAGCATGTTGAAATTTTAGATAATAAGTTGAATAAGGATTAAACTATTTTTAATTTTATATAATTATTTCTGCATAGATTTGAAATTGATATTTAAATGTGTTTTTATGATATTTACACATATGAAATGAATAAATTAATTTATAGTCAAAATAGTAATACAATTTTACAAATTAGAGAATAAATATATGGAAAAAACAATCATATTGTGCAATATAATTATTCTTAATCTAATACTCTATGCATTGTCAAAACGTAAATTACATATATATAATTATTTAATTATCAATAAAATTTATTATATGCAATTGAATTTACTAATTGAGTGCATGCATAGTTTCTAAAATTTGTAAATTTTCTAACATAATTATTTTATAAAATACTATTTCATAGATTACTAATATATTGATTTTTTAGGTACTTTAAATATTTTTTTGACAGTTAAATTTTTTCATAAAACGTAAAATGACAGGTATTTAAATGAACAAACCATCACAAAATTTTCATATGACAGACAAGGGTGGCCGTCAAATTCCAGGCCTGTTTAGAAGTTATAAAGGTGAAGTAGTTTGAATAGGGACTCAATTTTTTAGCTTTAATATCAACAATGTTTTTGAAATGTAAGGTTTTGATTCTTAGTTTAAAATCAAGAGTTGTGTTTAAATTTCCAAATATTGTTTTCTTTTTAAAGCTACTAATATCTTGGATAAAATTTATAATTTCATATTTATTCATATTTATTAGTCTTTGTTTTATATCGTTATGCTGATGTTTTGGGGATTAATTTATTAAAAGTAAATTATTGATTTTTTTTTTTCTAGGTTTTGTCATTTTCTAATTTATTTAATTATTGTAACAAACTTTGTTATTGAAAATATTTCATGAGTTATGGCAATACGTGGAGCAATACATTTGCATTTACTATTTGAATTTTTTTTTTTCATATTGCTATGCTGATGTTTTGAGGATTAATTTATTAAAAGTAAATTATTGATTTTTTTGCAATTTTCTCATTAGCTGCTGGTATTTTCGTCGTGGAGATTTTTGGTATAGTGGTGTCTTGGCACCCACTTTTCTAGCAACATGTGGCATTTTAAGGAGTGCATTTGCATTTACTATTTGTGAATTTTCATTTATTGTGAGTAGACTGAAGTGAGGCATCATTAGTGGCTTATGGTGTGAAGTTTTAAGTCTGTCGAGCAAAATATTATTTGGTTTGTTTATTCATTTGCTCAAATTGTTTGATGAGGCTGAAATTTGTGTCTATTGAGAAGGTTTACATCTACTGTGTTTGAAGTGACAAAGGTGGCGTTTGTAAGTTCTGTATTTTTGGCACTTTCATTTTTGTGTTGTCTACTAATTTGCTAGGATTGTTCAATGAGGGTGAAATTGGTGCCTTTTGAGAGGGTTTATGTCTAGCATTCACTTGATTGCTTCCCTTTTCTACAAATATGTACAGCAGCTCCGGCTCAGACTATATATATAGAGAATCTGTGAACTTATTGCAGGATAATATATTAAATAGTTGTGGAAAACTCCTCAGTTACATTTTAGGTGAAAGATTTTGTCTTTCATTTTACAATTCTGAATGTTTACAGTCACAGGTTTGTAGTGTTGCTAAAATTTATGTGCATGTTGTGACTTTTCATTTGAATGCAAGGATAACAAAATGGGCCAGTTATTTTGCTGTGTGAAAGTAGACCAGTCAATAGTGGCCATGACAGAGATTTGGACGTAATCAGGAAATGCTGGAGCGAAGGTGCCACTTTGTGCGATAGGTATGTGGAACCCAAGTCAGAGGTCATCTTTCCTTAAGAGTACAGAAAATGGATGCCTGCTGTGAAACAAAGACCAAGGCAAGTGTTCTAGGATTTTTAAATCTCTTCAGGTTCTTTTATTTTAAAAGAAAATCGTGGAATAGTCGTTTATAGGTGTTTAGGTTTTTTAAATCATATTCACATCTTGGCAAGAATATGTTTTGATTTTGATCTTCAATTTTTAATAAGAATGTGGAAGCTTTTGTAGAAAGGATTATATTTGTATTTTGAGAGTAATGTATTTTTCAAATTGTTGCAGGATAATGTTTTTGTAACTATGGTGGCCGCTGTTTAATACCGCACCCTTGCAGAAAAGGCTACTGAGGCTTATTATAAGCTAAGTGATACAAGGGGACAAATTTAGGAATATGTATTTGATGGTAAAGTCTATCTCACAGTGATTTATTCTGAAAAATGAAATTTGGAGGATAACTATAAATGAACAATTTGTATAGGTAGAGTTAGGAAATAGCTCACCGATTTTTGTGTGGCTAGATTACATAATTTCTACTGCTCAGCCTAAATTCTCTAGTGTTGAGTGGTCCATATTTTCTGAATGGTTGACATGAGAAAGGCACAATAGAATATTGAAAAGACACTGAGCACAACAGAGCTGTTTCTATGCATTATTATGTCTCTCGCCAAGTTAGACTCTTCCTCTACAGTTTGCAAACATACACAATGAGTAACTTAAAATTTTGTAATTTGAACTGTAAAATTGTGGTTATTTAGGTTTTGTTTAAAAAGCAGGAATTTGTTATTCAGAAATTATAAAGAATTTTGTTAGTCATTTGCTGTTTGTAAGCTAAGTAATTTTTTGATTATATAGTGCTTTACAATAACATTCTATTTGTTTCTGCATTTTTTTCTTTCACAAATCAGTGGACAAGTTCATCGTAATATTGTGCCTTTTTTTTACATTCAAAAGTTTTTAGCTTGAGGTTTTTCCTGTATTCAAAATTTTTTAACTTCATGTTTTTCCTGGGTTTTTTCCTTGTGATGGTAGCTATTGTTGTCATTTTGACTTAAGTCTTTCCTGTATATTTAGATTCTGTTTCCATTTTCAGTTTTAGATTTTGACAGTTGAGAAATCTAGCTTTAGTTTACTCTTGCATGGTATAGATTTTATCATCATTTTTCTTTGTTATTGAATTTTTTTTTCTTCAGACATTTATTTATTTTTGAGCTTAAGAGGGAAACAAAGCTATATTGCTTTATTTTTGTGCTTATGAATTATTTATTTACTTTAGCTTTTCATTTAATTTTGGCTGATATATGCAAAAATCTTAAATTGAGGTCAGTTCTGTCAAACTTGGCCTGTTTTGTTTCTTCTTCACCTAAACATTTTTTATGGATTCTTTTCTATAGGATATGTACAATTGAATCAGAAGAAAGTCTGACAATTCTGTCAAACTTGGACTGTTTTGTTTCTTCTTCACCTAAAACTTTTTTGCTGGATTCTTTTCTATAGGATATGCACAATTGAATCAGAAGAAAGTCTGATGATTCATGTCTTTTTATGAACTGCATGCCAAGCTACCTGGCAGATCCTGTTGACTTAGTGTTTAAATTCAATGCAAGAGAATTAGTTAATTATATTGATTTGCATTTTCCTGTCAGCCCAAATTCGACCCCTGTGTAACTGTTCATCAACATTCTAAAAGAAATTGCAGACTTTGATTACCCATGACTTTCTCAGTATTCATGTTGAAATTGCTTGTTTACTTATTGAGGGATTGTAAGTATTCTTAATGCATGATATCGTGTGTATGCTTATATGATGCTTGTTGAAGTTGTAGGGCTAGTTTACAATTATGTTAACATTTCTTGCTTGTTTATTGAAGAACATGTGTTTTATACCTCATCTTCTTTATGAAGATGTCAATGCATTGCACGTATTTGAGTGTTTATTTGAGTGTTTACGTATTTGAGTGTTTATACCTCATCTTCACTTTAGGGTAGTATTACTACTTTTCTAACTGTTTTGAACAATTGTAAATAACTCTTTGCAAATTATAGAATTGAGTGGGATAGAATATTTAATGTTTGACCTTGGGTGACATTGTTAGGCCGGTCTGTTGCAGTAAGTTACAAAATAATTTAGACAAGATTTTGCAGTTCATATATAATTATATTAACATTCTAATGTTCATTGGAAACACAAAGATTCTTTTTCTTGGAGGATATTGGAATCTCTTAAGATTTTAATATGGTGTAGATTGCTTATAAGGTTGTTAGATCTAGAGGTATGATTTATAGATTGCCCACATTTCATTCATGGAAGTTTAAGTTATTTCCATCAATCACTAAATTTGTTGGTTTAAAAAAAAAAATTGCGACACATCTGTTTCCATGATACAGAAAAACTCTTACAGCTTTTATTTTTTTCTATGTAGTAACATGTGCTTTGAAGCAACTTTTGTACATGTAAACATTGTTTGATCATGAAAGCATTTTTAATCCAGGACATTACGATCAAGTTGCTTTTTGAGTTTTTCTCAAGATGGTTGATATTGCTAGATTAATTTATGTTTGTATGTCTTTTATTTTTTTAATACAAAATCATAAAACACCTCTGGCCTATTCTATTTTCTTAGATATTTTTGTGTAATATGATCTGTATGGTTATGTAGGGATGTACACGTCCGACTTTGTTATTGCTGTACTTGAAAAATAGGTAGGCTTAAAGAGATTTAGCTCTTATGTTCGCAATGAAGGAGTTGGAAAGCAAAAAGGAATCTAGTGTACAGAGAAGGTTTTGGTTTACTGTATAGATAATGTGTGGGTTGGTTGGTTGCTCAACTATGGATAGCATTGGGAAGAGCAAACAGAAAATATTTCTAAGTAGGCTACTAAACTTCACCCACATTTAATTATAAATGTGGCATCTGAGATAGGAAATTCTGAGGTAGGAATTGTCCTTGCCACCAAAGGTAGATTAAACTTAGATTCACGGAATGCCTTTTGAAGATGGATGCATTAGTGTTTTGATGAAGAGTTCAGCTGCAAAGGAGATGATGGAACGGAAGAGGTCTCCTCCAATTTATGCATCCTCGATCTCATCATCATTCTTTTCGGAAGAAGCTTGTTTTCTTGCAGAGGTATGTACTCTGTTGACTTGATTACAAGCTCTGTGTAAATATAATCATTATAAATGCTAGGAAAGTGCAACATGTATGGGCAGTAGTAGCACAACACCTCAGTGGAGCTACGTCATATGTCTTTTCATGATTTTAAGGGTTTTTAAAATTTGTACCAATTTGGGAAATGTCAGAAATAAACAATGATGTTATTTGAAATTAAATAGCCTGATTTTCCCCATAGCTTTTTTCTCGTGCTACATTTTAGACCTTTAACTTTTTTCTCACAATTTTAGTCACTTAATTTTGCTTTTTGCTATTGAGGCCTTGGCTGTAACCCATGGCTGTGTCATTGTATGTTGGATGCAAGGCTGCTTCTCATCATTTTTATGCTTAGTTATCATTTTACTTGGTGGTTTGGTCTAAATTCACCTGTTTAATAGTCTGGTCATGCTTTTATTGCAGAGAAAAGTTGGGTTTTGGAAGAAGGAAGCTGTTTCCAATGGCCATGGTTAGTTCTAAGCTAAATATTTTTAATTCTTCTTTTGTTGTTGGTTTTTAACATAGTCAGTAATATTTTCTTGTTTGCTTAAGCCATCTTATTTCATGAAATGAACCACTTAACTTAGTTGCTAATTTGTGGATTTGGCAAGAGTTGATTAACATTTTCTTGTGGAATTGGTGAGGCTCATTTCTATGCTTATTTTCTTATTTTTTGAACTGGCAAAGATTTGTTGTAGATTTTATCAGTGTATATGCAGCCTTCAGAATCAATGGTTTAGTTAAGTCATGACCTTTTTGACATTGCTTTGCTTAGCTCAAACAACGTGGCTTGAAAATCTAATTTAAGGATATGCTTTTCTTATTTTCAATGGTATCTAATTTCGAGGCAGATTCTAGGCTTATCTGCTCCAGAAGTATAGTGCACCTATTAGAATAGTTTCATGAATGATGCTTGAGATCTAACCATGTAGCGCGTGGATGATTTGAAATAGATATTAAAAACAATCTTCAACCCAATCTTACTTACTTAGACGTGAAAATTGTGATGAAATTCAAGTGAATTAGAGTTGGGTAGGTTTCTAGCCTTTCTACTTGTCTTTATAAAACTGATACATCAATAGAAAAATTCATAAACAGAAGTGAAGATACTTAAAGAAACCGAAGAAAAGGCTTCTATCTCTAGGCCATTTATGACACAGTTGGGGCTATCATTCAGAAGCAGATGTTGATGTTCTCATGCAAAATGAAGAAACTCTTTTTTGGAAACTGCTAGATTCTCACCATTGCACCTTCCTTCTCAATTTAATATTCTGAGCTTTCAGTGTTGTTGCCTTTTTAAGTTTGATTTAGCCTAGAAAATATAGATGTAGAAAGTATGCAAATGATATGCCTTGGTTCTCATAATAATAATGAAGCTTGTATGTACAAAGTTCAATCCCATCATCTTCATTTATGTATGTCTAGGGATTGCAAACCATCTTTTGAACACCTCCTTACTAATGGTGTCCCAGAGTTGCTCACTATTTTTGTTAGCCCTCTTTTTTTGATTTATTGTTCTTGATGTGCATATTACTTTTAGTCAATTTTAATTTTGTACTTATATTGCTTTATAGACATGTTGTATGCTGCTATTTACATTGTAAATGTGATCCTATGAAAGCTCATACACTTAATATTCAAATATGGCATTCAATATGATGCCTGGATAATATTGACTGTCTTTTCTCTGAAGAAAAAAAAACTTGTGTGTTCTCAGAATTATTTTGATATTCTATGATTATGAAAGCATGCCTAATTGGAGAGAAAAAGTTATCAAGTTTCTATCCTGCATAAGGATCAAATTTCTGGCAATTGGAGAGTTTAAAAATGAAAATTTTCTGTGTGAAATTAATGCATGAAAAAAGTGACTAACCATTCACAGATATTGGTTACATAATAGAATCAAAATAAATAATTGATAAAGGTCTAACTTGACTTTGATGATCATAAGGTAACATCAAAAGAGTCGAATTTTGGAATACAAAGTGGCCTAACAGTGTTACTTTATATCATTGGTATTGGGTTAATAGGCTGTAATCCCTTTTAAACTTATAATGTCAGAGTAGAGTGAAGTAACACATAGAATAGAGATCACAGCTTCAAACTTATCAGGACTAAATTTGTTGACTTTAAGCCAGACAGATTAGGAGTATGAATATTCCCTATTTTCTATATGTTTAGCTTCACTAGCTATTTAACTTTCTGTCTGTACTGCCAAGTAGTTTACTATTCAACCCAAATCAAAATTTTGTATGCATAGAAATATGTCTGAATTCTAAAATAATTGAAGCCAACACTGTCGAAAAAATTGTTTTATGACAAGGATATACGTTCTTATTATCAGAATATCTAAAAGCACTATTAATTTTATGTTTTAGACAAGATGTTTTAGAAGATTCTAGACTGTCTCCAAAGAAATCTAGCACACATCCTTCTGCATTTTTCAACACTCATTAGAATGCCTTTTCATTCAAAATAGATAAAATGTAACTGGAATTGTTGTTTTCTGAGCACACTACTTGTGCAAGAACACACTAAGAGACAGTTGTAACTTTCATTGGAAGTTCAGATTTGAAGTTAATCATTAAGTATAGAATAGCTGGTCACTACTTCCATATAAATATCATATACTACTATCTGAAGAAAAGCATATCTATCTGTAATTTCAATAATTTGTACGAATTTATTGTTGTTTGGTGAATATTTATCAATAAATGAATCTATTTTTTTCCATCAATGGGAAAAAATATAGCCCATAAAGTTTTCTCTGGAAACCGTGTTCTTGATGAGCCAAGGAGATAGAAATCCTGAAACTCAACTGATGAATGCTAAACAGTGCCCACTAGATCGAGATTCTCTTCATGCTTAATGCAATGAACTGCACTGGACAAGAAAATTCACTCTTTAATTTAGGTTGCATTTATCTTCATATAGTTAATTAGCAAGGGATATTTTGTCTCTCAATAATGTCTGCATTCTGGTTGATCTTTTGAGCTGATAATAGATACCATCTTGACAATTGGAAAATTTGATAAAAAATTGAGTCATCCTAAGAGAAACTTCCACTTACACAGTAAATAATTAGGCTTCAGATTTGTATAGCTTATTTTCTATGGGCGAATTCAATATTGTTAGTATTAGTTGATAAATACTACCCACTGTCAGTTAGAAGAAACTACTTCTACTGTATTTGGTAGCTTCCTATTGTTGATAATTTTTTTGCTTTAGTGGTGATAGGCTTTTTTCCAGAGATGGTGAAGGAAGCAAAGTGAGGAAAGACAGACACAAGTGATGATGCTAATTGATGCAGGACAGCTTGAATTTGTGTAATTTTCTTTTCTCCACAAACTATTACAGTTTTGTACAGGTCTAAAGATGGCTTTATTTGTATCACTAGTAATTTACCGATACAGTCTACTATTTGTACTTCTAGAGTGGTGGCTGGTGTATGCATGATGAAGCAACAATACATTATATTGACATGATTGATCAGACAACTCTTGGACATCATTTTATCAAGCAACAATTTAGCAAAACTCCACGAGTTGGATGGCAGATTGATCCCTTTGGGCATTTTGCAGTCCAAGCATATTTGTTGGGTAAAAACCTTAATTTTATGACCTATTTCCTTTTGATGTTGAAATATAGAAATGGTTCTGTGTATCAGTGAGGTGCCTATTTAGTCTTATATTATTTGTGTTTTCTTTTTGTGATATTATTTACATGTGGGAATGTCGTCATATTTGAATGCTTTTGTCGGTTGATGTCTCTTGTTTAGTTAAAGACTTAACTCCATAATTCATAAATGTCAAGTTTTCTGTTGACCACCATTAACAATGCAACTAATATTTTCTCTTCCACGTATGCATGCCAGCTGCACTTCAATCTATTAAATGAAAATTAGGTCTACATAAGTGTAAAATCTGTAATATTTCATCAATACACAATGTTTTTTTGTTGGGGACATCTAAGTCTTCAATGAGATTAGATTCATAATTTTCTATCTTTTCTCTTCATTTCACTGATTACTTTTAAAATTAAACAACTTTAATTCAGGATCTTCTTCTTCTATAGGTATTGATCTCTCAGATGTAGGCACACAACAAGCTCCTAGCCTTGCTGGCCTGTCAAAAGCACTTGAAATGGCATTTGTAAGATTTTATCCATCTTGCCTCTCTTTCATAGTTAAGGATTTCTTTTTCTAATATTTTTATGGTTTTTCCTATTAATTGTTTCTTCACACAACTAATTCCTACTTTCAATTTCTCAATGCAGCTATCGAAACCAATAAAATTTGAAAAGGAAACTCAGTTACTGCTCATTGACGCTATAGTACCACCTTCCAAAATCATGAATGCAGATTGCCAGTGGGCATTGCACATTGCACAGATTCCCCTATTGCTTCTTATCCTATTATACACATCACATATCCATGTTGCTATGATCGCAATGAAATTGTTATTTTCACATCCATGAGTTTGACCGATTCAATGTACACAAAACTATTTGAAATTCTATAAATTGGATATTTCATAATTCATTGTCATTTATGGAATATCATATTTTTGATTTAGACACTTGAGAAATTTTATAATTTCATCCTATATCATGCTATGATATATTATTTCATGGTTACTATTATTTGTGTCTTTGCATATGACCTAAAATAATGTGCATCTTCAAATCTTAACTTACATGCTTGTTGAATATAAGGTGAATGACACAAATAAAATATTGCCAATCAAGTTTTTCAATCTAATTAAACATGCAATTAAACCATAAAGATTAATGACATAGTAGAGAAGTGGACATAAAGATTTTTTAATATCAATATTCATAGGATGTTTGTTTGATTTCACCTTATTGCATTATCGCATCCTATGATGTTTTCATATAGACATTCAAGAGATTTTTTTTTTAATTTCATCCTATATCATGCTATGATATATTATTTCATGGTTACTATTTTTTGTGTCTTTGCATATGACCTGAATTAATGTGCATTAGTGCTTCATTGCTTTATTCTTATATTGGTAAATACCTTAAGAAATCATTCAAATAATGACATTATGTTACACTCATTACTCATTTATGTGATCTTTTAACTTGAGCACTCTTCCTATATGCCCTAATGATCATATTTCTCTCTCTTTGTCTCACTATTCATTTGTCTTGTGCATCTTCAAATCCTACCTTGCATGCTTGTTCAATATAGGGTGAATGACACAAACAAAATATTACCAATCAATTTTTTCAAGTCTAATTAAACATGTAATTAAACCATAAAGATTAATGACATAGTGGCTATTCAAAACATACAAACACCAAATATGTATGGAAAAAACCTTGCAAGAAAAAACATTGCCAAAAAGATTCAAACTTCTATTAAGCAAAGTAAAAAAGTACATCAATATAATATGCTTATCACTTTGACTAATACTAATCTAACACTATAAGAGTATCCACAAAAGAACCTAACAAACTTCTACCTTATGTATCCATTATCTAGAAACATTACAAATAAGTTGTCCCAACACTATGAGTCAAGAACATAAGCCATAGCAAAAATCCAAAGCCACATGCTCATGATGAACATCCTAGATTAGAAAGTAACTCCTCTTACACGTCTTTATATATCACAAATTGTGTCATAACAATCAAAATGAATAGTTCCTCAAATCTATGCACTCCATGAGAGTATTTAATTGGAAGGATGTTCTATAACTCCTAGATTTGATATTTTCAATGTAACATCCCTATTTGATACCTTCCCACACAGTATTCCAAGTATTTCAAAGAATAAATAATCTTTATGATTGATATGACAAGATTAAAGAAACACAAGCTAACATTGATGCAAATGTTTAAGAAACACAAGCTAACATTGATGCAAATGTTTAGATAATGTTTTTGATAATACATTTCAATGTGCTTTAAATTGACTCCTACTACTATTTAGACAATTATTTTTAATAATAAATTTTGATGAACATTAACATTTGAAAGCTCTTCTTCAATCATATAACTTTGGATGCTCAACTAAAATTGTTAATTTTAAAAAAATAAAAATAAAAAAATTGTAATTATGTATATATCTATATATTACCTACATATACATTTATATCTATTATCTATAAATGCACTATCGATGTATATGTCTGCATGTATATGTATATATATGTATGTATATATACATATTTATACATCTATATACATATATGTGCTTATTGTATATATATCTATACATCCATACTATATATGTGTGTGTGTGTATTAGTATATATATATATACATATGCATACATATATATATGTGTGTGTGTGTGTGTGTGTGTGTGTGTGTGTGTGTGTGTGTGTGTGATCAACATCCTAGATTAGAAAGTAACTCCTATTACATGTCTTTACATATCATAGATTGTGTCATAGCAATCGAAATGAATAGTTTCTCAAATCTATGCACTCCGCGAGAGTATTTAATTGGAAGGATGTTCTATAACTACTCCAAGTGTTTCAAAGAATAGATAATGTCCACATCTCACAATGTTTGAAGATCATAAATTGTTTGTCATCTACATGCTTAAATGTGAGTAATCATGACATGAAACTTACAAGATGAATCATATGTGTCATAATCCGAAGATCCTCCCACTTAACATTCACATTGCAAAGACAAATTGAAAATGATCAATCAAGCTCTACAAGATGAAAGATCCATAGCCTAGATCTACACAAATGAAACTTATATCTGATCATTGGCTTATGTTATGAACAAAGTGATAATGAACATCATATTCTTGCCACCATGGTACATTATGTTATGTGTCTTTTCCTGCTCATTGCTTTCACATTCAAATTTTGATTCAAATCTTGACAATATTTTGTATTGCCACTAATATGTCCAACTACCTCTCATGTGATTTGTCTATTGTAACCTATTTGTTTGTATTGCCACTAATGTATGTATGTATGTGTGGATGTATATATGTATGTGTATGTATGTACATACATATGTATGTATATATATGTGTGTATATATGTATGTATATATATAAATTTATACACATGTCTATGCCATTACACTTCCATAGTATATGCATATATGTATGTGTTTATATACATACACATACATACATACATACATATACATATGTGTATGTGTGTGTGTGTGTGTATGTATGCCATTACACTTTCATAGTATATGCATATATGTATGTGTTTATATGCACACACACACACACACACACACACACACATATATAGATACATACAAATATATACATTTATAGTGTAGAAAAATGCATACCTTTGCATTTTCACACTTACTTTGGACCTATTTTAGCATCCTTGCATTAAATTCCATTTAGGTCACTTATTATGGGCCCCTAAGACCCCTTTTGGTGCATCCTGAGGCATATTTCAACTTCAAACCTTACCAAAATCCATAAACAACCACTAATCTTTGAAACCCACCTTTCAAAATTGTAAAATAAGTCTTGTGGGACCAAGATACCCTTGGTGGAATCTTAATCCCCTAGGTGGGACCAAGATGCCACCTAGGGCATCTTAGTCCCGAGTGCTTTATTTTTGGGAATTAAGAGCGGGAAATGAAAATATTTGATTCAAATTACCATTTTGTCAGCCTTTGGGATCTAATAATAGGGTTATTAGATAGGAATGCCTATAAAAGTAAGATTCACACTCCATTTTCACCTATGTGAGAAAGAAGTTTTGAAGTTGAAGAAAGTAAGAAGCAAGTTTGAAGGAGAGTTTCAAGAAGCAAGGAATTGAAGTCTTGGAGCAGCCTTCTATTGTGCTTTTGTAGGTTCTCAAGTCCATTTTCAAGCCAAGATATAACATTGCCAAAAACTAATAATGGATGCCTATGGAGGATCATGAGAGATTCTAGGTTGGAGATGCAACTAGCCATTCTTCCAAGCCTAAGGACTTGTTTCTTGATTTATTCCATCTTCCATTGTTCTATTTTCTACCTAAAGAAGGTACATTTCATGTTTATGACTTATTAGGGTGATTAGAGATCTCCTTTGTAGGTCACTTTCATTTGCATCAAGTAGGAATTCTATTCTAGCACATTTGGGTAGGGTTTATCCATGTTATAGCTTGCATAATCTTAGACACACTTAAGATTAGGGCACAAACACATTTCCATTTTCAGATCTATGTATTTTCATCAAGGTTTAATTACCAAACAAGGGGTTTGAGAAAGGAAAAACCCCATAAACAATCAGTCAGAATTCCTTTGTTTTGTAGGTTATTTAAAGGTTCAAATCTAAAGACTTAGTGAAGAAGGAAGTGCAGGACTTAAACCTTGAGGCCACATTCAAAGATTTCAGAAATTTAGATCGAGACTAAGATGGTAGCAAGGGCATCTTAGTCCTCCAAGTGGAATTTTGCAGAGATTTTTTTGGATCCTGTTCCAACATCCAAATATTCCATATTTCCCTTGAAAATAGTAGTGGGACTAATAAGACAATAAAGGTGTCTTAGTCCTCCATATCATATTTTGATAGCTTCTTTGCATTTCCAAAATCCTTGTCACATTTCCAAACTTCTCAGGTACACATATCCTAACTTGTTGCATTATTTCATCATTTGTATCCTTCATTTAGCTTACATTATTAGATTTTGTAGGTTGAATGTTAAGTTTTCTTTTCCAAGCTTTTTCTTGGTGGTGAACCTCTCAAAGCTTAAAGAGCCCCCTCCTAGGTCTTCCTTGTTGAGAATTGACTCACCTTTGAGGATGATAGTCAATTCAATTTGGATTCCTAGGACATTATTGAATGACATAATGAAAATAAGTGGGCACTTCTCCCACCATACTTTTCTTATTATTCATTTTGGTGAACCATACTTGATATTAGATTGCATCTCCTTAAAGCTCCTGCCTTGTGCTAAGAAAACCATCTATCCTCAAATGGGCAACTTGCAATATCCAGTGTACATCCTCTAGTGTGATCATCATCTATACTATAGGTAGATGAAATGTGTAGGTGTCTATGTCCCATCTCTCTGTCAGCACCATCAACATGGCGCCATGATACCGCATCACTGGGGAGAGGTAGGCCCAGTAGAAGCCTGTCTCCTAGAGGATCTACATATCCTCCTCAAGTAGTTGATCAACAAGCTCTTGTAGATGACCAAACATATGACTGCCTAGGTGTTGGCATGACCAAGGTGCAATTTTCCATAGAAAAGAAGAAAAATGTCATTTAAAACATCTTAAAATTTTAAATTTGTGCTTTAATGGTAAAAAAGTGTGCTAAAGTTTCTCTAGAATATCTTAAATAAGGGTTCTAGACACTTTATTCCTTAACTGGGACACTTTGTGACAAAGTGGGACAGTTTGCAACAATCTAGAAAAATGAAAGAAAAACCCTCCCTAGACCCTAAACCCATCTAAATTTTTTATAAAAACATAAAAAATTGATTAAATCAAAGTAAAAAGAAGGTGAAATCCACACACAGTAGACTATAGTTCGTCTCATGAGATTTCCTCCCATAGAAGCTCGATGCATGGATGGTTGGATGGGCATCTACTTAGCATGATGGCTCACTCTACTCCAACCTCACTCTACAAAAAGGTAAAAGATAAAAGTAATGTGATTTACCTTCTTTTTTATCTTTATATAGATGCATATTTAAGTCACTTTTTGTTAGAAAGAAAAAAAGTGTTTTTTATTTAAAGTAATATATTTGGAGCTAGCAAACTCCATTTTTGATGTTGTTTATTGCATTGGAATTGTGGTTCCTCTCCCATTGTCATCAAATTTCTATCATCATGTGGCATGGTACATGGAAATGCCCTATGATGGACTTGTGCAGTTTGATGTGGTTGGATTGCTACCTTGATTCCATCTCTATAAAGAAAACATAATCAAGGGGGGGCATACATCTACCCTCGAATTTAATTTGCTAGGAACGTTAGATAAGAGGATTATGTTTGAGCTACTAACAAATCAATGATGTAGGATGCAGTTCCTAACATTGTGGTTTTGCAGGTGACTATAGTGGGGGCTTCATTCTTGCTAACAAATCCATATGAGTAACCTTTTATAAAGTTACTTTTTGAAGTACTTTAGCTTGCTTATGCACGTAGTTTCATATGAGAACTAAAGTAGGGGCTAAATGTAGTGTAGAAAAATGCATACCTTTGCATTTTCACACTTAATTTAGACCCATTTTAGCATACCTTGCATTGAATTCCCTTTAGGTCACTTATTGTGGGCCCCTAAGACCCCTTTTGGTGCATCCTGAGGCATATTTCAACTTTAAACCCAACCAAAATCCATAAACAACCTCTAATCTTGGAAATCCACCTTTTAAAATTGCAAAATAAGTCTCATGGGACCAAGATGCCCTTGGTGGCATCTTAGTTCCCCTAGGTGGGACCAAGACACCACCTAGGGCATCTTAGTCCCGAGTGCTTTATTTTTGAGAATTAAGATCGAGAAATGAAAATATTTGATTCAAATTAGCATTTTGTCAACCTCTGGGATCTAATAATCAAGTTATTAGATAGGAATGCCTATAAAAGTAAGATTCACAGCCCATTTTCACCAAAGTGAGAAATAATTTTTGAAGTTGAAGAAAGTAAGAAGCAAGTTTGAAGAGAGTTTCAAGAAGTAAGGAATTGAAATCTTGGAGCAACCTTCCATTGTGTTTTTGTAGGTTTCTCAAGTCCATTTTTAAGCCAAGATCTAGCATTTCCAAAGACTAATAATGGATGCCTATGGAGGATCATGAGAGATTCTAGATTGGAGATGCAACTAGCCATTCTTCCCAAGCCTAAGAACTTGTTTCTTGATTGATTCCATCTTCCATTGTTGTTCTATTTTCTACCTAAGGAAGGTACATTTCATGTTTATGACTTATTTGGTTGATTAGAGATCTCCTTTGTAGGTAGATTTCATTTGCATCTTAGGAATTCTATTCTAACACATTTGAATAGGGTTTCTCCATGTTCTAGCTTGCATAATCTTAGACACACCTAATATTAGGGCACACATACATTTCCATTTTTAGGTCTATGCATTTTTATCAAGGTTTAATTACTAAACAAGGGGTTTGATGAAGGAAAAGCCCCATAAACAATCAATCAAAATTATTTTTCTTTGTAGGTTATTTAAATAGGTTCATATTTGAAGACTTAGTGAAGAAGGAAGTACAAACCTTTAACCTCGAGACCACATTCAAAGATTTCAAAAATTCAAATCAGGACTAAGACGATAGCAAGGGAATCTTAGTCCTCCAAGTGGAATTTTGCAGAGTTTCTTTCAGATCCTGTTTTGGCATTTGAAGATTATACATTTCCCTCAAAAAATAACAACGGGACTAAGAAGACAATAAGGGTGTCTTAATCCTCCATAGCATATTTTGACAACTTCTTTGCATTTTTAGAATCCTTGTCACATTTCAAAACTTCTTAGATACACATATCCTAACTTGTTCTTGCATTATTTCATCATTTGCATCCTTCATTTAGCTTACATTATTAGGTTTTGTAGGTTGAATGTTAAGTTATCTTTTCCAATATTTTGCTTGGTGGTGAACCCCTCAAAGCTTAAAGAACTCCCTCCTAGGTCTTCCTTTTTGAGAATTGACTCACCTTTGAGGTTGATAGTCAATCCAATTTGGATTCCTAGGAAATTATTGAATGACTTAAGGAAAATAAGTGGGCACTTCCCCCACCATACTTTTCTTATTGTTCAATATTATAGCACTTGACTAAAGATTATAATTTTTATACCATGATTCATAGTTATTGACTTTATTTTTTCACACTCTATTGCAAATATCAAAAAGCAAAATTTTATAAAACTGTTTGAAATTGTATAAATTACATATTTCATAACTCATTGTAATCTATGAAATATCACATTTTTTATTTGGACAACTCAATCAAGGATATTTATCTTGATTTTGATAAAACTTATCAAACAAAACTTATCTCATCACATATATCTTCAAATATTTTTTAATATGGCTATGCATACAATGTTTATTTGGCTTCATCTTATTGCATTACAATGTCGAATTATCTTACACCCACTTATCATTTATCTGATCTCTTAGGTTAAGCATTTCACATATATGTCATGATGATCATATTTCTCTCTCTTTGTCTCTCTATTCATGTATCTTGTCCATCTCCACACTCTACATTACATGCTTATTGAATATATGGTCAATGACACTAACAAAATATTCACAATCAAGTTTTTCAATCTATTCAAACATCTAATTAAACCATAAAAAAATATTCACAACATATTCACAACAAGTGTATGTAGAAATGTGCTCGACTCCCTTGATCTTCTTTAAGCTTTGTTTATTGATTTGATAAGATTCAAGAAACATAAACTAGCATTAATGCAAATTTTTGGGTAATTTTTTTCATAATACCTTTCAATGTGCTTTAAATTGACTCCTACTAGTATTTAGACAATGAATTTTGATAATAAATTTTGATGAACATTAATATTCAGAAGCTTGTTTTTAAGCACATAACTTTGGATGTTGAACTAAAATTATTAATTTAAAAAATTAAAAAAAGTTGAATTACGAAAATAAAATTGTAATTATGTATATATCTATATATTATCTATATATACATCTAGATATACATCTGTATTGTGGATAATATAGATATATATATAGTGCATATAGATATATATCTATTGTCTATAAATGCATAATAGATGTATATGTATGTATATGTGCATACATATATATGTATGAATATATATGTATATATATGTATCTATATATATACACCTATATATATGTGTATGTCGTTACATACATACATGCACATACATATATATAGAAATTCTTATGATCAACATCCTAGATTAGAAACTAGCTCTTATTGCACATCTTTAAATATCATAGATTGTGTCATACCAATCAAAATGAATAGTTTCTCAAATATATGTACTCCATGGGAATATTTAATTGGAAGGATGTTCTATAACTACTCCAAGTATTTCAAAGAATAGATAATGTACACATCTCATGATGTTTGAAGATCATAAATTGTTTGTCATCTACATGCTTAAATATGAGTAATCAAGACATAAAACTTACAAGATGAATCATACACCTTGTCCTAAGATTCCCCCACTTAACATTCACATTGCAAAGACAAATTTGAAATGATTAATCAAGCTCTACAAAATGAAATATGCATAGCCTAGATCTAGACACCAACAAAATTTATTTCTGACCATTGGCTTATGTTATGGAAAATTTGCTAATGAGCATCTTATTCCTACCACCATGGTACATTAGGTTATGTGTCTTTTTCTATTCCTTGCTTTCGCATTCAAAGTTTGATTCAAATGTTGATAATATTTTATACACGTGTGTATGCCATTACACATCCATACAATATACATATATGTATGTTTTACACACACACACACACACATTCCCCCCCTGGTAGGGACTCTAGCTCCTTCAGAGCTCTTGTTATGAAGGATATCAAATGGTAAACTAGATTACTAAAATTAGTATGTGATAATATTATTATAAATGTTTCTTTCATGAACATAGATTTGAGTGATACTTTATTTTTTAGTAAACTTCAAACATTCACAAAAAATGATATTTTAAAAACAGTAATTTAATGCAAGAAGCTTATTCTCCATTTCTAATTTTTATTAATGATTCCTTTATGCAAGATCTAAGTATGTCATTGTTTCTAATAATGTTGGATACAATTGTAGTGCTTTTAAGATGGTTTATAGTTATAAGAGCTGAAGCAATCTTCTTGATAAATGTGATGATTATATATTTCTATTAAAATCGAAGTAGATTGAGGATGTAGTTCATAGATTAAATTTATACCTCTTGAAATTAAATTGATTTTGATGTTTAGAATTATGAAAATTTTGATAGATTTTTATTTTATTTTTAATTTAATTCCATAATTTTCTCATATTCAAGAAAATTCTTATTGCTATGTATATTATTTATATTTTGATGTGTGCTAACTCCCTCAGTTTAATTAGGGTCCTTTAACGTATTCCTATTGAAAGAGGCATTGTATGCCTCTTAACACCACATATTTATTATTATGTTTTTTTTTGTCTTACTATAATTGTGGGCAAGGATTTGTCAACTTTGGTAAGTTTAATTTGAATATCATCTATTCTAAATTGGAGGGAATTATGACCTTTTTGACCCACGTGGGCACGGATTTATCTACTTTTGCAAGAAATTATTATGACTATGGCTTTCATAAATCATACGAGTAAATTATGTCCATTTTAGATATGAAGGTAGTAGAGGGTTATGATGGTTTGAGGAGTACACCTTTTTAGGCGTCAAATTGGAGAATTGTGATTATTGCTATGTACAAGGAAAATATAAACTAACTTCTGTGATAGATGATGATAGGTTCAAACATCCAACATGATTAGGTAGTCGGTATTGTTGGAATTTGGTTGCATACATCTTGATTAAAAATAATAGAATTTTTAAATATTTGAAGACTCTATAGTCATTTATTCACATTTGGTTGTAGTAACAAATGTTAAATTAATAAAGAAGTATATAAAATTAAAATAACAAAATAATTATAAACAATTAGAAATGTTGATTATGAAGTAATATCATTGCCACGGAAAATTTACGGCCAGAAAATTCACCACCAAGTAAGATTCACCGTCAAGTAAGATTCACCGCCAGCAATTCACCGCGATGGAAAATTAACCACTTTAATATTTTTAATAAAATTAAAGTTTTCGAAATATATATTAAAAAATATTGATACAGTTAATTTTACATAGGGTGAATTGCTAGCATGAGTGAATTTTATTTGGCGGTGAATTGTTGGCAATGAATTTTCTGTCTATAAATTGCTAGCAGTGAATTTTCCTAGAGCCATATGGATTTTATCTCATCTTTAATAAATTATTTTTTCCAATTTTTATTCTTTTAAATTTTTATTTTGTAACACTTTATAATTAGGTTAGTTTGGTCAAATGACTTCCACCATCATGTAGTTGTTCTGGTAAGTATTTCTTTTTTATTATTGAAAATCAATAGAGCCTAAAATATAGGGACCATTAAGAGAGAAATTTAAAGAAGCATTACTAATCCCCTTTAGTCAAGCAAATACATTACCTTAATATCTACCATTATTTTATGCCCTCACTCTATCACTTTTGTTAGGATTTGGTGTTGCAAACCATTGCATAAATCAATTTATTATAATGTTGTAATAAAATAATTATTTAGTTGTGGTACATCTGTGAGATGTGTATGGCCACACTAGGTGATTATTTGGATCCACTTGTAAAGTTGTATTATAACATTGGGTTGTTATTTTATGTGAGAAACATAGGATAATGATTTCATATTTGGTGAAAGTATTTAATAATGTGAAAACTTAGTACCCAATATTGAATGAGGGGTCAATGGATTTGTGTTCACATGGTTTTATCTCACCACTTGTTTGTATTTGTGTGAGTTTGTTTCTATAATAGAAAACACATGTTTAGTGGTTAAGATTGGCTAGGTGAGTGGGTTGTCATATTATTGAGTCTCTCTAAGGAGTGCATATGTGAAGTATGGAATGAGATGTTTGGATTCATTCTTGGACACATGGATGATGCATTAAAGAGGTTTTATGTTTCAAAAATATTCAATGTAACTCTATAAGTGCATGTATTGCTTTATTGCTACATAATAGATGAAGTATAGATTCTTTTGGAGGATTGATTTTTCCATCTTGAGGGTTTTCCCAAGATATATCTTGTGGTATCTATTGTGGCTTGTCTATTTGATCTATGTATTATGGATAATATGTAAGCTTGTGTGCAAGCCTTTCTCTCATAGGGTTATATAGTAAATGGATTAAATGATCTCGCATTTAAATATTAGAGCACACATTAATGATGTACTAGTCTTAAGTTCATTTTAACATAGGTTTATCATTTTAGAGACTATTATCACTATGTATGGACAAAATAAATCAAGTACATGAAATAATCCAAGGCTTGCATATAGGAATAAAGAACATGTTTAATACATTTCATGGAATAAAGAAAAGATAAACACTTATCAATAGAAAATTGAAAGGGACAATAATCTAAGTAAATTGGCCTTATTGAAGAGGAAAAACCTATCAGAGAAGGTCATGTCCCTAGACAATTTAATTAATAAAAAATACTATAAAATATTCAAATGCATGCATTTGTTCCACGTTTGGATCTCCATGTCTTCCAAGTTTCCTTCATCATGAATAGATTGAAATAGTAGTTGTAAGGGAATGTTGTTTGGTATTGGATAAAAAAACTACTTCACGTAGGGAGGTTATCTAAGAATATAAAGATGGAGGTATGATTCTTTGCTTGCTTTCATGTAAGAGAAAACTAGTTCATTCATGGGAAATATGTTGGCCCATTGACAACCTATCAAAGTTCTTTGTTAGTAGAATAATATCTTATATGCTAATCACTCTTTATAATTAGAAACTTCCAAGAGGTGCAATATTCATTAAGCATAAGCATGAAAGTAGGTATATAAATATGAAATTAAAATAAATAAATAAAAATTTACCTGTTAAAAGAAGGTAGTAATGGTTTATGATTGTGATGTAAATGTTCTAATTCCACATGTATTGTACCTTGAAGCTCACTGATGGATTATGGAGGTTATGATATTGCTACTATGATTCAACCATGTAGTTTTTTGTGTCAAAATCATTGAACCAAGATTCATGAGTAGTGGTTGACAAGAACCCATATCTCATGATAATTTTAGCTTGTCTCATCATCCACTTGATGGTGGTGGAAACATCACTTTTGCAATGGAAGAGAAAGAAGTATAGATATTTAATTAAAGATTGGGAGATAGAGTACTGGTCTAACTAATTTAACTACAAAGGCCTACATATTGCAACAAATAGTTTTAGAGACAAAGGAATTTTTGGATTCGAGAACTTCAGTAAGGTCTACAAAGGAGTCCTTCCCACAAACAACCTTGAAGTAGTAGTGAAATGTATTCTTAGAGAAACTGAGGAAGGGATGAAAGAATTCATAGTAGAGATCTCCACTCTTCATTTCCTTCAACATCAAAATCTTGTGCAAATTAGAGGCTTCAACAAGCAAGTAAAGAAACTATTCATAGTTTATCAATACATGCCAAATGGAAGCCTAGGAAAGATGATATTTGAAAGTTCAAAAAAGATGCTCGAATGGGGTCATGGGTACAAAATTATGAGATCTATGTTATTGCAGGCTTGTTGTATCTTCATGAATAGTGGAAGCAACAATTTAGGGTTATGATATTGCTATCAAGATTCAACCATGTAGTTTTTCAAGTCAAACTCATTGACTTATATTTCATGAATATTTATTTACAACATTTCATCTCTCATGATAATAAATGATTTACCAAAACATAAATTTTACTTTAAAACTACTTCTCATGTACTTTTTGTAACACCACTAGTGCCTTCCTTTTCATTATTGATGGTAATATTGGAGCTATAGGAGAGTTTGATGCCATCTTATCGCTAAATCAACTAACTTCCTCCTCCATTTTAGAGATAAATAAAGCCAATTTTTTAGAAAAGATGGGTTTTCACATTGACAAAGGGAAAGGCAGGTTACATATTTCCATGTTGGGAAGCTCACCCAATAATAGTTAAGAACTTCCCAAGAAAGTCAACCCTAAAGAAGGAGACTTTTGAGACAGTGCAAACACATTTTTGGGAATTACTAATGTACCATCAAAGTTGCTGATAATTTGTAAAATTTAAATAATTTATAATAAAAATTGATAAAGATAAGTGAGACGATAGAGTAGGTAAATCAACTATAATACACTATCTTTTCTGTGACATCACAAGAGTTATGTTATAGACTTTGTAAGGACTAGGTCTTTAAGCAAACTTTGTACGGTCCATTAGCCATTTTTAGTACTCTTTACAACCATGCTTTTAGATTCATTGTAGAAATGAATTTACACTTTGATGTAATTATTCTAATATTTAGTTTAGTATAATAATATTAGTCTTGTGATGGATAATTCTAAAATATAGAGTTTTAATAAGAGATGCATGCAGAAAATTGGAGAGCATAAATTGATATTATATTTTCTATTATGAAAAATATGGATCCAAAGATCCTTAAGTACATGTATAGATATGTGTGTCTCTTACATGAGACATGACACTTGGTAGCTGATTAGTCAAAAAATGGATGCTTTATGGTTTAAGGAATAGAACATCGCTTTTCTCCAACTAACAATCAAGGATGCCCTAGAGATCTTCACCCCAAGAACGCAATAGAGGGAAGAGATCTACTAAGGGACTGTCTTAGGATATGATTTCAGATTACAAGAGGGGTTCACCACCAAGCTATAGATTTGAAAAAATGTATGACATGCAAGATCTAATGAAAAAACCTGGTGATGCATAAAATATGAATAAATGACCTAGGAATGAACTCTTGTAGTAGAATTTATTTCTTATTCTTGGAGGGAGGGATATCAAACAATCTTGGAGGAGGCTCGACAAGATACCTTCTTGATCAATGGTAGAAGATGTTCCTTTATTTTTGCAAGATGTCATGCACACACTAAATGATAAGGATTTAGATGAAAATGGAGATAAGGGAGGTAAACCTAGACCTTTCTTGAAAGAGTATGGTATGTCAAATTACTTCGTGTGTTCATTGTATCCATGTGTAGGAGGGAGATTATATCCAATACCATAACAATCTCTTAATTCAAATGAAGGGGGTTTACGCTTCTGAGTAGGATTGGTTTCTTCATGATAACACAAATCCTTTTTAAATTTATGCATCATCCCGTAATGAGGGATGTGAGTTAGATAGCCCCAATCGCTATCATGGGGTAATGTTGTTATCATATAACCAAGTTGAGAAAATGAAACATAGGGTTGTTTTGGTTGAGATTGTGAAATTTTGTACTCTCCTATAAAGAAAGGTATAAAACCCCAATCCTCACTAGAACTTGTATATAAAAATGAATCATTTGTATACATATGACTCTTTATATTTTGAGGGTGAGATATTGGATTTTTTATTAAAACGAGGAATAAAATATAACGACCCCCAATTATCACTAAAGAGTTTAGGGTTGAAATCAACTTGTTTATTATCAAGTTTTGATTTTGGAATTAAAGTATTAAGGGAGTTGGAAGTGTTGCATGATCATATGATTCATAACTTCATTCATCTACTTGAACCATGTATATCTTTTTTTTGTATTCAAATTTCATTGTACAATAGAGAGTAGATGGAACTCCTTTTATAACATGAATCCATGGTCTCCCTAGGAGGAGATTATAAAAAATGGGTCTTGGCATCAAATGGGGGTATGTGCAGGATCATGATGGGCCAAAAAGTGGCTATATGATGGGTATGTGTAGGGTATGTGGCTGACAACTTTTTGTAACCCAAAATTGATGAAATGAAAAGGGTTTTTAAAGGATATTCTTGGCTTTCCACCAATATAAATTATGATTTACTTTGAATTTAATAAATAATTATTATTCATTTTCTATTTGAATTACGACTAAAGTCCTTATTGATAGGTTGATTGAAAAAACATCTATATCTTTCAAATGATATCACATTTTTTGAATCCAAAACATGTGTCACATTCTATGATTTGAATACTGTAAGATTGAAAAAATATGAATTTCATGAAGTTTTGACAAAGTTAAGGTGGTCAGACATATGAGTTTTTATATTTTTAAAAGTTGTAATAAAAAATCATAATTAACTATTTACTTGGAAAAAAATTACAAAAAAATATGCATCACATCAGGACATCAGTTCTCTACTTATACCTAAAAAATATTATAAAAAAAATAGTATCATTTTTGTGGTTAGGGTGGTCAGACAGACACCTTTTTTTTTCCAAAATTTAAGTACTATTGCATTGAAATTTCAAATTTTCACCAAATAGATTTTTTTATTTTTAAATAAACCTAATAGTTTAGAAACTACATTCAATTTGTTACAAATTCAATTGTTACATATTTTTGAAATAATATAGATAACTTATTCAAAATTTTACATCAAGTTGCCTAACTTTGATTTTTCTAAATTTTTTGCCACTTAAGGGCCTATTTTTTCCATGATGATCCTGCACATACCCATGGATAGGGGTAGGAAACACTACATGTTTGACCTCAATAGGTAATGTGATCATCCCTAGTGGTTGTCTATTAACCTTATCAAAGCCATGAATATGATCATCATTAAGTTGAATAAGCCTCTTGTCCACACCAATTTTTTCTAGGTCACTGCTACAAACATCAATACCTGCTCTATTGTTTATGAGAGTGTGCCGAACTAAAGTTTCATTAATGATCACCTTTACCATCAAGGTTTTGTTTTTTTTTGAATCTCAAGAGAGAAATTCATGTTTAGGGAATGTAATTTCTTATTGTGTTACTTGAATATGATCAAAGGAGGATGCTTCATTGTTTGATTTTATATAAGACTAGATCTCCTCTTACTTTATTTTTAATATTTCTTGAAATAGAAACTTGTATGTAGGTGATAATTGAATGAGTTGCCATATGGATATATTAGTGGGACTCTTCTTAAGATATTCAACTATATTATCAATAGGTGAATGAGGAGCACTAGGAGAAATATGTTGATGCCTTGGTAATGAAGTGGGAGGGGTATGCGGTTGCCTACATGTTTGAGCAACTGTGTTATATCTCAATTGCTACAAAATATTGTTAAATTGTATCCTAGATTTCAAGAAGTCTCTTATTTTCTTATGTGATTCACTAATGGGAGGTGACTTAGGAAGCTCACTAAGGAGATCCAATTTGTGTCATCATAACCTCAATAAGGTTGTGTTTATTTGCATGATCTCTTAATGAAGAGGAGTTTAATGCCAGTTCATCATCTTCATCTAAGGAAGCCCCATTACATTTGTCAATATTTAGATTTTCTTGCACCATGATATCCTCCCTAGGAGGGGAGCTTTTAGGAGAAATACAAACTAAATTTTCATGACATTCAAAGGTTAGTTCTTCTAAAATGACTTCATCACAAGTAGGGGAATGATCAATGGTTGAAAAATCTTGCTCAATAAGGGTTTCCCTAGGTGAAGAGGGACAACTACGATTCTCTTGACCTTCATCTACTGTGTTTTCTAACATCAAAGAATCTTCTTCAAAGCTATGAGAGATACTAGGATAAGAACAAGTATGATTATCATGATATTTTATGAGTTCATTCCTTTGTGCCCTAATGTCTTCCAAAATAGGATGGGTAGGGGAAGAGACATAAAGAGGGTTATCATAGATGGTGAAGGTTTTCTTATCTAACACCAACATACCCTCATCACTATCATAAGAGGAGAAAATGTTGGGAGATGAACATAGGTAGGTTTCAACGGTCTCTTGCTGTGTTGTGTGATCCTCATGATTACTTATTGTTACACCCTCTTGTTTAGTAATGTATTGTCTAATAAGAGAGGTAAGAGGAGAGAAAGAACTCAGGTTCTTGAAACTCTCATAATTATTTTTTCTAACACTAAAATACCTTCTTCACAAGTAGGAGAGATATTAGGAGAAGAAAGAATGTGATTGTCATGATTAACCAAGGTTTCTTTCACTATACTAGCATTAGTCATAGAAGGAATACTAGGAGAGGGATTAATGACGAACAAAAAGAGAGGGGAAAGGACCTCATATTCATATGCACTTAACAAAACTTTCTTACAACAACCAATAAGTTCTGAAAATAGAACATGAAGTATGATAACTATAGAGTTTTGCAATGAAAACATGATACAATGATTGTTATACAAGCTTGAAATGCAACAATGCTAAAGAAAATATGTGCAAGAGCAATGCAATTTTTCAAATTTTAAAGATGACAATTGACTTAGTATGCTATTGAACAATGTAAATATGCAAATTTGAAATTAAGAAATGCATGAAATGTGCCAAATTAAGCTAGATTTAATGAAATGCATGTGACAAAAGCTCAACCAACTAAAAAAGATAGTTAATGGTAGCAAACAAAAGTGTAAAATCAAGGTTTTTAAGGCTATAAAAAGCTATTTCATGTCGGGTTCACCAAAATGAATAGTCAAAAAATCGATGCTTTTTTGCTAAAGACATAGAACATCACTTTTATCCAACTTCATTCAAGGATGCCCTAGAGATGTTCAACCCAAGAATGGAATAGAGACAAGATATTTAATAAGGGATTGTCCCAGGATATGATTTTAGATTACAAGAGGGGTTCACCAAAAAGCTAGGGCTTGGAAAAAATGTATGAAATGCAAGATCTAATGAAAACACCAAGTGATACATAAAATGTGAAAAAATGACCTAGAAATGCATACAAATCATAACAAAAAGCTAAAAAAATCAAAAGTGTGCACCTAGAAACCTGAAGATGATTGAATGGAGCTGTAAAATGTTGCAAAACCTATGTTTTTTTACCTAGTGGGACTTATTCGCCATTCTGGGCAGATTAGTCCCAATTCTAGATTTTTGCACAGAAGTGGGTTTTGGGAAAATGGGTATCCAAATCTGCAAAAACATCTAAAAAACACCAACAATGAGACTCATTTTCCCCTTGTGGAAAATGATTCTAGTTTGGATTTTCTAGAATTTCAAAGTTTTGATTTGCACCTCTTAGGATGCTCTTTCTGTTTCTGTAGTTTCCTAGATTTGATACCTTGATGTTGAGGTTGTAACTGACTTTTTGGTGGAGATTATGACCTTGTAAATGGGGAGACAACTCCAACATGTTTTTAACCTATTCTTCAATGATTTTTCAAGCTCCAAGATACCTAGATCTACAATCACACATGTAAAGAAAATAAAACTTGTTGATTATTAGTGAATAGGGGTTTTCCTTGTTCAAATCCCTTGTATGTAATTGAACCAAATGATGAAATAACAGAAGATGAACATGAACATGCAACATAGAACATGAAACATGAGCAATGATACCTTGAATGATGTCTTGTAAATCTGAAACTAAACATGTAATGTCCATGAAGGATGTAAATCTTGATCTTGACAATGGGAGCTGAATAATGCTTGATCTTGGATCTTCAATGCTATATCACAACAATAGCTCACTAACATGCTTGATTCTTGATAATATTTGACATGATGATGGATCTTGAATTGCTGCAACAAATGATGAAGAATCTACCCTTGAATGCCTTATAAATTACCTTGAATTTTGTCTTGATGATCTTGTGAAGACTTGGTATGCTTAACTCTTGAATGCTTGAATTTATAACATGTAGGCTTATGTTGCTTATGTGAAATAAGGATTTGAAAGCTTTCTTATATAGGGAATCCACTCAAATGACCGTTAATTTGATCCCAAAGGCCGACATAGAAGAAATTTGAATTAGAAACCCACTTTTCTTGCATAGAACCTTGAAAATAACTCAAATGGGACTCATTCGCCCTAAGTGGCAACTGGGTCCCACAAGGGCTATTTTTAGTCCTAAAGTGTTAGGGAGTCAAGGAATTAGGCTTGTATGTTGATCTTGTTAGATTTTTGATTAAATTATGCCTTGAGATGCACAATATAGGGTCATAGGGGCCTATTAATGATGATATAAAGGTCATAAATGCAAGGGAACCCAAAATTCATTGTGAAAGTGTAAATAAACACACTTTACAACACTAAATTAAGAAAAAATTTGGTCTATTTAGCTAAGAAGGGCCCCAAATCCAATGTGAATGTGTAGAACACATTACAACACTGGATTAGGTCCACCTTAATTTACAAGCCTCTTAAATTTAATGTGACGATGTAAATAAACACTTTTTACAACATTAAATTAGGGTAGAGTTATGTTAATTTAGCTTAAAAAGGGCCCAAGACCTAATGTGGATGTATAAAACTCACCATATCACTAGATGAAAGTGACATTAAGTCCAATTTATCATTAATTATTCCCAAATCAAGTAAGGAAAAGGTGGAATCTTTCTGTCATTACATCTAGCCACAACTTTAGTGAGAGGATGAACTTGCTTCAAACTCACACTAAAGTAGACATTCAAGAGGGGTCCAAGTGTACTGATGTGGATGGTCTAGGATGTAAAAGATCAAGGAGATGGTCAAGCTCTTAGGAACCAAGATCTTAAGTCAAACCATCATAAGCACAAAAGGACATGGACAAGGGTGTATAATATGCAACAAAATAAGATACACGATCATGCAATATCAAAGACATAAAGGAGAAAGAAAAGAACAAGATAGGTTCTTTGATTAAAATGTGCTCACTTTGGGGCTATGGAACATCAAGTCATTCACAGGGTGAGTAATCCACAATATGCTCACTTTGGGGCCATGGAACTTTAGGTGATTCGGGGGGTGAGTAATCCAAAGAGGTGAGACACATACACACCTAGCCAATATGTGCTCACACTCACATGCAAGTGGCTTTGGGGAAAGTCATGCCTCATTTGGGCTTCCCTCTCAAACCATACCAAAGTTATACCTCCTGATAAATTTGATAAGGCACAATACAAAAATAAACTCCAAGCTTCATGAGACAAGAAAAAATTTGTATGATTGGAGCTCATGAAAAAACATGATGGATCTACAGGCATGCAAAGTGTGTTATGCAAGGTGGCCATATAACAATTGTTGTAAATACATAATAGTGTAATAAATGTTCAAATGGATTTTTCTTGGTTCATGCAAGGTATCTTCTTAGGGAACATTGTGCCTAATGTCTCCATGAGAGGATGAGTCAAAGAAGTCTCACACTCTTGGAGGGAATCAAGCCCAATGACACCACTGAGAAAATGATGCATTGCAAGAAGAAAGAAAATAACACAATGAAACATGAGTGTTGATGTATTCCCCCACTTTAAAGCGGTTGCTAACACCATTACTATGAGCAATTTCTTTAAAGTAGAAGAAGACATGAGAGCTTATTCATAAATCCCTATGCAAAGTCATATGTTTCCAATAAGCTATGTCATGAAAAAGGAAAAATGTATAGCTTAGTATGTCACATGAGATCCAACTTAAGGAATGTCGTTCACATCCCAAGCTTGCTTTTATATGTACATGAAAGGTGGTCAACTAGCCAAAAGAGACAATGAAAAGTGACATACAAGGACAATGCTACCTAATCCCTTGCTCCCACTTAGTGTAGGAAAAATATGAGCCAAATAGGATGGAATTAAGTATCAGTTAAAGGAATTAGGTGCTTCAACACAAGGAAGAGAACCACAATCCTTGAGATGTTGAATTTTGTTGTGAAAATCCTTACATTCATTAACCATGAGATCTATGATATATGCAAAATGAACTCTTGTAGTATAATTTCTTTCATGTTCTTGGAGGGAGGGATATCAAATGATCTTGGAGGAGTCTTGACAAGATACCTTCTTGATCAATCATAGGATATGTTCCTTTATTTGTACAAGATGTCATACACACATTAAATGATAAGGCTTTAGATGAAAATGGAGATAAAGGAAGCAGATTTAGATCTTTCTTGAAAGAGTATGGTATGTCAATTTTACTTGTTTGTTCATTATATCCATGTTTAGGAGGGAGATTATATCCAATAACATAACAATCTTTAGATTCAAATGAAGGGGGTTTATGCTTCTAAGTAGGATTGGTTTCTTCATGAGAACACAAATCCTTTTTAAAGTTATGCATCATCCCCTAATGAGGGATGGGAGTTAGATAGCCCCCATCACTATTATGGGGTAATGTTGTTGTCATAGAAATAAGTTGAGAAAATTAAACATAGGGTTGTTTTGGTTTAGATTGTGATATTTTTTCACTCCTATAAATGAAGGCATAAAACCCCAATCAATACTAGAATTTGTATCTAAAAATAAATCATTTGTATATGACTCTTTGGATTTTGAGGGTGGTATTTTAGATTATTTATTGAAATGAGGCTTAGGGTTTACATCAACTTTTATAGGTTCAGGTTTTGATTTTGGAATTAAAGTATTAGGGGAGTTGGAAGTGTTGTGATCATATGATTCATAGCTTCTTTCATCTTCTTCAACTGTGTATATCTTGTTTTTGTATTAAAATTTAATTGTACGATGGAGACTAGATGGGACTCCTTTCATAGCATGAATCCATGGTCTCCCTAAGAGGATATTGTATGAAAGGGGTCTTGGCATGATATGGATAGGAGTAGATAACACTACATGTCCGACCTTAATAGGTAATGTGATCATCCCTAGTGGTTTCCTATTAACATTGTCAAAGCCATGAATATGATCATCATTAAGTTGAATAAGACTCTTATCCACACCAATTTTGTCTAGGAGGTCAATGCTACAAAAATTAATACATAATCAATTGCCTATGAGAGTGTGCCTAACTAAAGTTTCATTAATGATCACATTTATCATCAAGGCTTCATTTTTGTTTTGAATCTCAAGTGAGGGAAAATCATGTTTAGGGAATGCAATTTCCAATTGTGTGACTTGCATATGATCAAATGAGGATGTTACATTGTTTCATTTCATCTAAGAGTGGATCTCCTCCTACTTTATTTATAATAATCCTCGAAATAGTAACTTGTATGTAGGTGATAACTGAATGAGTTGTCATATGGATATATTAGCAAGACTCTTCTTAATATCTTCAACTATATTATGAATAGATGAGCGAGGAGCACTAGAATAAATATGTTGATGCCTTGGTAATGAATTGGGAGGAGTTTGCAGTTTTCTACATGTCTAAGCAATTGTGTTATATCTCGATTGCTACAAAACATTTGTGAAATTGTATCCTAGATTTCAAGAAGTCTCTTATTTTGTTATGTGATTCACTAATGGGAGGTGACTTAGGAAGCTCACTAATTAAAGGAGATCCAATTTTTGTCATCATAACCTCAATAAGATTGTGCTTATTTGCATGATCTCTTGGTGAAGAGGAGTTTAATTCCACTTCATCATCTTCTTATAAGGAAGCACCATTACATGTGTCAATATTTATATTTTCTTGCACCATGATATTCTCCCTAGGAGGAGAGCTTTTAGGAGAAATAAAAATTAAATGTTCATGACATTCGAAGGTTAGTTTTTCTAAAATGACTTCATCACATGTAGGGGAATGATAAATGGTTGAATTGTCTTGCTCAATAAGGGTTTCCCTAGATGAAGAGGGAAAAATATGATTCTCATGACCTTCATCTAAATTGTGCTTTCTACCATCAAATTATCTTCTTCATAGGTATGAGAGATACTAGGAGAATAACAAGTATGGTTATCATGATCATTTATGAGTTCATTCATTTGTTTCCTAATGTATTCCAAAATATGATAGGTGGGGGAAGAGACATAAAGAGGGTTATCAAAAATCTTGAAGTTTTTCTTATCTAACACCAACATATCCTCACCACTATCACAAGAGGAGAAAATGTTGGGAGATGAACATAGGTAGGTTTCAATGGTCTCTTGTTTCATTGTGTGATCATAATGATTACTTATTGTTATGTCCTCATGTTTAGTAATGTATTTCCTAATAAGATATGTAAGAGGAGAGAAACAACTCGGGTTCTCGAAACTCTCATCAATTATTTCTTCTTATGCTACAATATCTTGTTCACAAGTAGGAGAGATATTAGGAGAAGAACAAATTTGATTGTCATGATTACCCAAGGTTTCTTTCACTATACTAATCTCAGTCATAGAAGGAATACTAGGAGAGGGAACAATGAAAAATAAAAAGAGAGGGGAAAGGACCTCATATTCATATGCACTTAACAAAACTTTCTTACAACACCCAATAAGATCTAAAAATAGAACATGAATTATGATAACTATAATTTTTTGCAATGAAAACATGATGTAATGATTGTTATACAAGCTTGAAATGCAACAATGCTAAAGAAAAAATGCAAAAGAGTAGATGCATTTTTTTAGATGTTGAAGATGACAATTGATTGATTATGCTATTGAACAATGTTAAAATGCAAATTTGAAATTAGGAAATGCATGAAATGATCCAAATTAAGCTAGATTTAATGAAATGCATGTAACATAAACTCAATAAACATAAACAAATAGTTAATGGCAGCAAAAAAAAGTGTAAAAACAAGGTTTTTAAGGCTGTACAAGGTTGTTTCACACCAGGTTCACCAAAATCATTAGTAAAAAATTGGATACTTTATAGTTTAAGACATAGAATATCACTTTTCTCAAACTAACATTTAAGGATGCCATAGAGATCTTCACCCCAAGAATGGAATAGGGGCAAGAGATCTACTAAGGGATTGTCCTATGATATGATTTAAAATTACAAGAGGGGTTCACCACCAAGCTAGGGCTTGGAAAAAATGTATGAAATGCAAGATCTAATGAAAAAACCTAGTTATCCATAAAATATGAATAAATGACCTTGAAATGTATACAAATTATAACATAAAGCTACAAAATCATAAGTGTGTACCTAGAAACTTGAATATGATTGAATGGAGTTCTGAAATGTTGGAAAACCTATCTTTTTGACCTAGTGGGACTCATTCACCATTTTGGGTGAATCAATCCTAGTTCTGGATATCTACACAGAAGCGGGTTTTGGGAAAATGGGTATCCAAATTTAAAAAATTCTATGAGAAAAACCCATAGTGGGACTCATTCTCCACTTGTGGTGAATGAGTCTAGTTTGGATTTTTTGGAACTTCAAAGTTCTAATCTGCACCTCTCAATCTGCTCTTTTTGTTTCTCTAGGTTCCCAGATCTCAAACCCTGCTTTCAAGGTTGTAGGTGACTTTTTGGTGGAGATTATGACCTTATAAATGGGGAGACAACTCCAACAAGTTTGTAACCTATTCTTCAATGATATTTCAAGCTCTAAGATACCTAGATCTACAATCACACATGCAAAGAGAAGAAAACTTGTTGATTTTTGGTGAACAGGGGTTTTCCTTGGTAAAACCCCTTGTAGGTAATTAAATCAAATGATGAATAACTAAAGATGAACATTAAACATGAAACATATAACATTAAACACAAGCAATGATACCTTGAATGATGTCTTGTAAATCTACAACTCAACATTAAATGGTCATGAAGAATGTAGATCTTGATTTTGATAATGGGAGTTGAATAATGCTTGATCTTGGATCTTCAATGCTACATAACAACAATAGCTCACTAAAATGATTGATGTTTGATAATCTTTGACATGATGATGGGTCTTGAATTGTTGCAACAAATGTTGAAGAATTTTCCCTTGAATGCCTTAGAAATGACCTTGAATGCTATCATGATGATCTTGTGAAGACTTGGAATGCTTAACTATTGAATGCTTGACTTGATAACATGTAGGTTTATCTCAAGATTATGTGATATAAGGATTTGAAAAATTGATTGGAAATCCACTCAAATGACCATTAATTTGATCCCAAAGGCCAACATAGAAGAAATTTGAATTAAAAACCCACTTTTCCTACTCAGAACTTTGAAAATAGCTCAAATGGGACTCATTCACCCAAAGTGGCAAATGGGTCCCACAATTGCTATTTTTAGTCCTAAATTGTCTAGGAGTGAAGGAATTAGGCTTATATGTTGGTCTTGTCGGGTTTTTGATTAAATTATGCCTTGGGATGCACAATATAGGGTAATAGGGGCCTATTAATGATGACATAAAGGTCATAAATGTAAGGGAAGCCAAAATTTTATGTGAAAGTGTAAATAAATACACTTTACAACACTAAATTAAGGAAAAATTGGGTCTATTTAGCTAAGAAGGGCCCCAAATCCAATGTGAATGTGTAGAACACATTACAACACTAGATTAGGTCCACCTTAGTTTACAAGCCTCTAAAATTCAATGTGAAGATGTAATTAAATACATTTTACAACATTAAATTAAGACAAAGCTAGGTTAATTTAGCTTAAAAAGGGCCCAAGACCTAATGTGGGTGTGTAAAACTCACCACAACATAGATTGATGCAACATTAAGTCAAATTTATCATTAATTATTTCAAAATCAAGCAAGGAAAAGGTGGACTCTTTTCTGTCATTATAGTAACTAAATACATTTTATATTTTAACACCCAACCATAAACTTTATTTTATCACACAACCTAACTAGATGATTTCTAGGGCCACCTATAACAAATAGGTTTATCAACTACACATGTACAAATGAAAAATATTTAACACAAATTTCCTATTGTAAGTATGAAAACTTAACCTTCTTTTGAATAGATTTGACTACTTTTTTCCATCTTTTTCCAATGGTATGACATTCTCCATAGTCATATCAATAAAAGAAGTGAAGAATTCTCAATGATCTTTATGATCAAGAACTTTATAAATTTAGCAATGATCTCTACGATCAACTTCAACAACAATCTTTGTGATGAATTTCAACAATGATATTTTTGATCAATTTCAACAAATTATCTTTTTGATCAATTTTAACAATGATCTTTTTGATCGATTTCAACAAAAATATTTTTGATCAATTTCAATTTTTTTATCAAATCCTTCGATTAATAATGATTTATATGATCAACTTTAATAATGATCTTTGTGATAAAAAACTTCAATGATCTCTACAATCAATACTACAAATTTTAGGTTCAAAATTGATTTTTGCAATCAACACTACAACCATTTGGCAATGATCTTTGTGACCAATTGTACAACTTTTAGGTTCAACAATGAATTTTGCAATCAATATTGTAACCATTCAACAATGATCTTTGTGATCAACTATACAACTTTTTAGGTTCAACAATGATCTTTTGAGATCAATATTACAACTATTTAGCAATTATCTTAATGATCAATGGTACTTATTCTACATATATGAGTGCTCCAATGTTAAATATCTCATTTATGAATGCTCCAACTTCAAACACCATACTAATAATTTCTTATTTTGTTTGACATGAGAATATTTATGCGTGTACAATATTTTGAACATATTTGTGACCTTTTATCCAATTTGATACACCAATCCATCCACTATCCATTTCTATTTTATTTTTTAAAGGTTGTTTCTTCCACTTTTTGTTCCAACAAAATTTCTTAGAATGGTTCTTCAATCCACAGATACTACAAGGATGAAGATCCCTACACATCTCTTTTTTATGTCTATCCCTTTGACAATTAGAACATTGTATGCATTCTATTTCTTTAAATAAGTTGTTTGAACTTGTAGCATCTATATTATCATTTTTATTTCTACTAGCTCATATCGAAGACCTTCATTCTATGGCCTTACTATTGGCTTAATGCGATATATAATTCCTTTTCCATATTTTCCCAAACCTTTTCCTTCATATCACATTCTTTTCATTATCTTAAATCCAACATTTTTTGAAGAACATGCTTTCTCATTATCCTCACAACTAGCATGATTTGTAGATTCAATAATATTTTTTTCTTCCTTACATTTTCATCAATAGAGGATTTAGCTATATCACATTTATCAAAAAATTCATCTAAATAATAAAACAAATCACTTGTATCACATATAAAACATTACATAGTTTAGGTTTAGAATTTAGACTATAGATTTCATTTACATAATCTTCAAACTTTAGATTTCAGTTTTCCTTTATGTAACCTTCAATTAATTCATTGAATGAAAGATTTTCTTCTCTCAATTTTGATATATATTTCTTTTGTGACCTATTTTGTATTTCTAATTCTTCATTTTTCTTTCTAGTTTTCTCAAGTTCTTCCAAAGTATTTTTCATACACATTAAGTTTTATTTTCTTTCCTTTCTCTTTTACCAATCTTTCCCATTGGAAAATAGTTTCCTTATATAGTTAAAATTTAATCACAAAACTAATTACATATACAATACCTGATGGCAATGTATTTTGGTAGTTTCACACACCTTCAATCTTTCACGACTTGAATTGAATCTATCCGTCACTTCATATTTTTCAAGCTTTTCAAGCTTAGACTTTCACAAATATTGGAAACTTCATAAAATGTTGTGAATGAAACGAAGAAAAATAGGGGGTATCCAAAACTAGAGAGACAAAAGGGGTCTTATCTTTCTTCAAATCATTAGGAAATGAGATCCACACCAAGAATTAACTATCAACTCAAGTAGGTGAGTTAACCCAAGATGTGAATCTACTGATTTCCCTTTTTTCTAGGATGGGGTCAAGGTCAAATAGCACATTGGGGAGAAAGATTTGAAATAGAAAAACAACTCCAAATTTAGATCTATAAAGTGCATCAAAGAGTTTTAACATAAAAAAAGGAAATAGTAATTTTTTTGAAGAAATTGAGGGTAATAAATGTTGAGCACCTATCAAAACTTGTTGTTTCTGCAACCCTAACATGGACTCATTTTCCTTATGGAAAATGGGTAATGGTAGAATTTTCCAAGAAACTCTGAATCTAAACTTGAAGCTTTGGAAATATCAAAAAATGTTGCCTTTATATCCCTCATATTTAATCAAATCATATTCTCCTAATCAATTAAATAAATCAAGTTTAATTGATTAATCTCCTAGGTTATCTCTTTAATTAAATAAATCAAGTTTATTTAATTAACCTTCTAAAGTTCTTCATTTAATTAAATAAATCAATTTATTTTTTTAATTTTATAAAGAGGGGTAAAATTTTTATTAAATCAAGAAGTACAAAGCAAGGGCATCACATAGCCTTATCGAGTTCCACCAAATGATCAAATTGTTGAGACAAATCTAGGGGTAACTAACCCTGGTCCACCAAGCTCTAATCATGAATATGATTAGAAGCCCATTAAGCCAAGCAATCAACAACAACATTTCATTCTCTAGGAATATGAGTGAAAGTAATAGACTCTAAAGAAGCACAAAGGTGAAGAATCTAATCAAAAATCAAAGCCAAATGCCAGCTAACATCCTCTAAATGTCACCTATTTAACAAATTCACCACAACCTAGGAGTCAGAATCACATATGATCCTTTTCCATCCCAATTGAATTCCATGTTCCAGGGCTGATAAAATGTCTTGAGCCTCCATAAGATTATTAGTATGAAGACCCTTGTAAATAGAGAAGATAAATTGAACATCTCCAAAGCTATCCCGACCCACACCACCAAAACCAGCATGACCTAGGTTTCCCTGAGAGGAGCCATTCATGTTGATTTTCAAAATGCCTTGAGGAGGAGGAGACCATCTCCCCTCCCTATTCACCTTTAGGGTAGGATGCCAACATCTGTTATGAATGAGCTATCTTTGTAGAGGAGGAAGATGGAGATGATTACAATAGTCAACATCACAAGGAGCCATAGGTATAGTTAGATCAAACTTTATCACAACAGTATCTCCCATAGAATGCAAAAATTTCCACCACAAGCATGGGGCCACCATCATCACATCCTAAAAAATCCTTTGATTCCTCTCCAACCAAAGGTTCTAGAGAATAAATGAAGGACCAAGATCCCAAGAAGCATGAAGAAAGGGAGTAGAAATAGGGGCCCTAGCCCACCAATCCATAAACTTAGCTAGTAAAGAAACATGCCAACAAGGCATATTCCACACTCTCCACCAAATATGCCAGATATCTCTAGCATAAGAGCATTGGAAGAAGAGATGAGAGGCACTCTCCTCATAGTTATGATATAGAACACACATTGAAGGGCCTTGGAAACCCCACTTACATAAATTATCCCAAGTAATATACCGATTATGAGCAACCAACCACATGAAAAAATTACACTTGGGCCATCCCAACTTGTGCCAAACCTGCTTCCACCAAGGGACCTCAATGTCCCCAAACAACTACCTACCAAGCTACTTGTAACTAGTAGCCATAGAGTACTTCTCGGACAAATCAGAGCCATCCCAAGCTAGAACATTAGGTGCCCTCAAAGAATTACAAGCCTAGGTAGCAAGAAACTGAGCCAACTCACTCCTATCCTATGTAGACCCCCCAAGAGGCCACTTAGAAGGAAGTTTCCACTGAAAGCTTACAGCTAAACCACAATGTTGAGCAACCTTATAATGTGCAATAGTATCCCAACCAGCCTCAATAAAAACATCAAAAAGGGATTGGAGGTGAGGAAAAGTGGAAAGAATAGGAGGGTGACCATCCCAAGAATCTGACCAAAAAAGAGCCTGTGACCTTGGATGACAAATCCCAAAAAGAGCTCTCTTAATCAAATTTACTCCTGCTTTCAAATTCTGCCAAATCATAGAACCACTCCCCTCTAGAGAATAGTGAGGAACCTCAAAAGAAGCAACACCCCTAAGATATTTATAATTTAGAATATAGGCCCATAATTGATCTTGATTGGTACACCAATGCTAGTAAAGCTTAGCAACAAGAACTTTCCTATTCAAAACAGCAGGATGTAAACCAAGACCACCCTCTTGCTTTGGTCTACACACAAATTCCCACTTAATAAGGTTCCACTTATTAGAGAAAAAGTTACCACTCCAAAGAAATAGGCGTGAAAGAGCGTCAAATTCTTTAAGGAAATACATAGTAGCCACTTGAACAAAGCATCTATAAATAGGTAGGGCCTAATAATGGACTTAAGAAGAGTCACTCTAGTAGCTGTAGAAAACCACTGATGAGTCCAATGGGTTACCTTCTATTGAAACTTATCAAGTAACATCTTCTAGGAAGACCTAGGCTGGTGACCAACAAGAGGAATACCCAAATAGAAAAAGGGAAGAGACCCAATTTGAAACCGCAAAATGACTGCAATCCGCCACTGAATAGCCTGAGGAGTATTGAAGAAGAAAATAGAAGAGAGGTAGATATCTAAAGATTTCCTGAAGGACTCAACTTCCTAAATGCATGCCAACTCCATAAGAGAGGTATCATCCAAAAAATAAAGATGAGAAAGAAATGGAAAACCCCCACCCCATTGCCAACCATGAATCAAACCCTAAGAAACCTTAAATTTAAGAAACTAACCCAACCCCTCTACCATTATAATAAATAGATAAGGGGAGAGTGGATCCCCTTGACAAAGGCCCCTAGTAGCACCAAAAAGCTCTGAAGGTTAACCATTCACAATAATAGAAAATGAGGAAGAAGTAACACAACTCATAGTCCACCTCACCCAATCAGAGGAAAAACCAAAGGCAAACAAAATATTTTGTAAAAACCTCCATTTAACTCTATCATAAGCTTTGGCCATATCCAACTTGATAAATATAGACCTATCCTTAGAGGTAGCCATAGAATGAATGGCCTCCAAGGAAACCACCACCCCATCAAGAATTTGATGACCTACCACAAAACCACCTTGCTCCTTAGAAATAACAATAGGAAGACAAGATTTAAGCCTCTCATCAAAAAAATCCATAATAATCTTATACACCACATTACAGAGTGCAATGGGACAAAAGAACTCAAGTGTATCCACACTTTCCTTTTTAGGGATGAGAACCAACAAGGTAGCATTCAGGGCTTGAAGCATCTATTTTTTATGAAAAGACTATCGGACAACCTCCAACAAATCCAACTTGACAGTATACAAAACTCTTGGAAAATTTCAATAGGGAAACCATCAAGGCTAGGTGCTTTCCCTTTATTCATCCCAAACACCACTTCCTCCACTTCAGACAGAGTAATTGGGTGAGTAAGAGAAGCATTCAAGTCAGCAGAGATCAAAGAGGGAATGAAATCAAGGACCATATTCTCTTTAGCCTCAGTAGGAAGTGAATTGTCAATAAACAAGGCTGACTAAAACTGATGAGCCTCTCTAGACAAAGCTTGTTGTGAATAAATCAAAAGACCCTCATAATTAACTAGAGAAGAGGTATGACACTTATTCCGGTGATCCTACACAAAATGATGAAAGAAAGCAGTATTCATGTCACCCTCTTGAAGCCAGTCCACCCTAGCTTTTAGTTTCCAAAAAATCTCCTCACTAAGCTCCCACTCCAATTTTAGAGCCTAAGACTCAGCATGACCAAGAGCCTCTGAAAAAATACCAAATCTTGAATTTGGTGAGTGATAACAACAAGGCGATCTTGTGCTTCCCTTTTCTTGGCTTGAAGATTCCCAAAATACAGCCTATTCCATCGCTTGGGATGATATTTGAAATGTTACAGCTTCTTAAACAAAACATACATAGTAGTACCAAAAGCAGGGGTACCATCCCGCCACCAGTGATCAATAAGATCAAACAAAGAAGAATCTCAAAGCCACATAAGCTAAAATTTGAAAGGAGGATTTTTTCGGCTAGTAAAAGAAGAAGCTATAAAATTAATTGGAAAATGATTAGAGCCACACCAGTCAAGAATCTCAGAGAAAATAACAATGTTGTTGCTCACCCAAAAATTGGAAACAAGAAATCTATCAAGCTGCTCATATATCACTTTTGTCCCAATTCATCTATTATTCCAAGTGAATATGCCATTAGAGGGCTTATCATTAATAAGAGCAAGAGAATCCATAGTTGACTGAAAAATCTCTGAAGCAAGACCAAGCCTAGGCAACCCCCTTCTTTTCTCCTCCAAACACAACACAATGTTGAAATCACCAGCTAAGATCCAAGGTAGATAAGGTGCAAATGACCTAACATACCTAATATGGGCACACAACTGCATTTTACCATGGATGTCAATCAGAGCATAAACATTACTGACCAAAATAGTCTCACCAGATTCCAAAATCAAAACCACCATAGAAATAGAGGAATGACTAGAAATCCACCAGCGAGGAACAACCTTATGGGGATCCCAAAAAAGAGCCAGGCCACTAGAATTTCCCTAAGAACCAATACACTATCACTAACTAGAAAACCAAATATGAGGTGCATACTGAAGTGTGAGGTACACATGAAGCTTAGTCTCCTGAACACAAAATATATCAAGAGAATGAACCACAATCAAATCTTGAATAGCCTTCTGATGAGAGGTGCTATTCAACCCCCTTGCATTCCATGAAAGAAAAAACATGAGGAAGGATGAGAGAAGTGGGCATCAATGGTCCTAATAGCCCCAAATTCCACCAAAAAATCCCTAGTGGATTTAATCTTCTCCACATCCTTCTTGCAACCAACTTTAGAGGGATTTTCAAAATGAGCCTTCTTAAGAGGCTGTTGGAACACCCCCGGATTAGAAAGCAATCCCCATCCATTTCCTGAGGACAATGCCTCCTTAGCTAAATTTGCTAATACAATATCATCCTGCAATCCTGCCGAGGCATTAAGAGGCCCAAAATTCCCCTACTCTAGCCCTGTATCCATACTAGAGACTACAATGGAGATCTCAACAGGAATTCCCTCCTTTAGGGTTTGAGTATCCAAAGGTTCAAAATGGTTGAATCCTTGATCAGTCTATCTATCCCTATAGGCCTGTTTCCTCCCTTTAGCTTCAGCTTCATAGGAATAAAGCCATCCTTATTAGTGCCACCCTTAGCCACAAGTGCCTTTCCTCTATTCCCCTTCTACACCGAAGCCCCTGATGAAGGGGAAGAAGAAGCCCCAACTGCTTTAGGTGCTCAAGGAAATTGGCACTGAAGGTGTCCATACTCATGACAAAAATGACATCAGAAAGGAAGAGACTCATAATCTAACTGTTGAACCCATGAGGTGGAGCCAATACAAATTTCTAAACAATCTAACAGAGGGTTATTTAAGTCAATTTCAACACAAATACGAGCATAAGAGAATAAATTTTTATTGAGAGTACTCTGAGCAATGGTAGTCAGCTTCCCCAACAAAGCAACAATCCTTTGCAAAATATCCTCTCTCCAAAACTCCAATAGCAACCATGGCAAACGAACCCAAATTGGAACACATGAAGGAAAATCCTTTGCCGCATTAAATCCCCCATGCCAAGGCTTCATGAACAAACCAACATGATTGTAAAAATACTGTCCTCCAAAAACTCAATTATGATCCAAAATGCAAGAAAAGTCCACCATAAAATAGCCATTTGTAGCCACCAAAATTTCAAAATCACCTTCAACCTACTAGGATCGCCAAATCTAGGACTCCAAAGCCAAGAGAGAAACTCAAATACCCAAAAAATTGCAAATTAGAACATGTTGGCTCGAATAGGAAATATCCTCTTGCACCGATTCAGGAAAAATAACCAGGACATGGCCATCATGAGTCCATGGCAAACATCCATTCACCTTTTTAATCTTAGAGCTCTCACCACAAAAGAGGATGCTGGCCCTTGTGCATGCATGTCCATGGAAAATCCCTGAGATGGCTTCCTACCAGTAGGCACCAGGCTAATAGAAACTACTTCCATCCAATAGCAAACAACTACCAACATTGAAAAACCCTCAACACCAAAATCCCAACACAAACCATCACCCCAAACATAGCCTCCCCAACCAATCAATTCTTTATCATTTCCTTCTCATTTTGATTTATTTTAATCCTAAAATCTAAGTCAAAAGTCAAAATCACCTAATCTCCTATTAAATTAATCAAACCACGATTAATGCTAATCCTAATCCTCTTTTCTCTAGATTTTGAAACTTGTGCAAATAAATTATTTAATTGATTTTTTAATTCCTCCTTTTCATTCAAAGATGGCATCTTTAGGGAATATTCCTCCAATTTGAATTTTCCCTCACATGTCTTGTCCTCCAACATAGCATTAACTCCTCTTACATTGTCTCTTACATGTCTCCCAATTGGTATTTAAGAATTTTCTTCTCCCTCCAACAAGTCATCTTTTGAATTTCAAATCTCCCCCTCTTTGGCACATTGACCAAAAATGTGCTCAACCTCCCTCCATTGGAATGCTGACAAGTGGTACAATGCCATTGGATTATCTTTTGTCCCACATTCCTCCTATCTGGCATTCTCCCATAATTCTATTCTATAAATAGAGATTCTCTCTATTGATTTAATACTACACAACTAGGTATGTGCAGGATCATCATGGAAAAAATAGGCCCTTAAGTGGCAAAAAATTTAGAAAAATCAGTGTTACGCAACTTGATGTAAAAATTTGAATAAGTTATCTATATTATTTCAAAAATATGTAAGAATATAATTTGTAGAAAATTGAATGTAGTTTCTAAACTACTAGGTTTATTTAAAAATAAATAAAATCTACTTGGTGAAAATTTAAAATTTCAATGCAATAGTACTTAAATTTCATCAAAAAAAGAACCCCACCCTAACCATAATAAAATGATAATATTTTTTATAAAATTTTATATATAAGTAGAGGACTTGTGTCCAGATGTGATGCATATTTTTTGTAATTTTTTCCATGTAAATAATTAATTATGAATTTTTATTACAACTTTTAAAAATATAAAACTCATATAACCACCTTAACTTGGTCAAAACTTCATGAAATTTAATTTTTCTTTTTTAATCCTATAGTATGTGAAGCATAGAATGTGACGCATGTTTTGGATTCAAAAAATGTAATACCATTTGAAGGTTATAGATGTTTTTCAATCAGCCTATTGATTTGGACTTTAGTCGTAATTCTAATAGAAAATAAATAATAATTATTTATTAAATTCAAATTAAAGCAGAATTTATATTGGTGGAAAGCTGAGAATCTCCTCTAAAAACCCTTTTCGTTTAATCAATTTTGGGTAAAAAAAAAGTCGTCAGCCACATACCCTACAAATACCCATTATATTGCCACTTTTTGGCCCATCATGATCCTTCACATACCCAACTCCACAACTTGCATCCAACATTTGAATCTTGTTCATCTCCATCATCAAGAGCTTATCAAGTATTGGGAAAGGGCTTCTTTCCACATCAAAGAAGCACCAATCTAGTATGGGATAGAGTTTGGTTGTTGCTTTCTTATGTTTTCACTTAGTTTATTTGATATCTTACTTCTTTGTTTGCATAAGTAGCATGATCCAATATTTCATAGGGATACTCTAGTTGGTTTGCTTAAGTTTACTAATGATGCTAATGGTTGTTTTTTTTTGAGAAAATGCAGAAAAGGTATCCACATTTTGGCACCCACCATGGGGTAGTTTACATTTATTTATAAGTTTTAGCTTACATTTGTTAGTATACTACTTGCTTTTAGATTTAAGCTCATAAGAGTCTTCAAGTAGGGGGTATGTGTAGGATCATGATGGACAAAAAAGTGGCAATATGATGGGTATGTGCCTGGTGACTTTTTTTTACCCAAAGTTGATGAAATGAAAAGGGTTTTTAAAGGATATTCTCAGCTTTCCACCAATACAAATTATACTTTACTTTGAATTTAATAAGTAATTATTATTCATTATCTATTCAAATTATGACTAAAGTCTTGATTGATAGGCTGATTAAAAAAAATCTATATCTTTCAAATGGTATCACATTTTTTGAATCCAAAACATGCATCACATTCTGTGCTTCACATAATATAGGATTAAAAAATAAAAAATAAATTTCATGAATTTTTGACCAAGTTAAGTTGGTCAGACATACAAGTTTTTTATATTTTCTAAAAGTTGTAATAAAAAATTCATAATTAATTATTTACTTTCAAACAAATTATAAAAAGTTATGCATCACATCAGGACATGAGTCATCTACTTATATATCTAAAGTATTATAAAAAAATATTATCATTTTATTATGGTTAGGGTGGTCAAACAGACACCTACTTATTTTTTCCCTGAAATTTAAGTACTATTGCATTGAAATTTCAAAATTTCACTAAATAGATTTTTTTTCTTTTTAAACAAACCAAGTAGTTTAGAAAATACATTCAATTTTCTATAGATTCTATTCTTACATATTTTTGAAATAATATAGATAAATTATTTAAATTTTTACACCAAGTTTCCTAACTCTGATTTTTCTGAGTTTTTTGCCACCTAAGGGCTTGTTTTTTCCATGATGATCTTGCACATACCCTAGGGGACTCTAAAACTGGAAGAAATATAAGTATGGGTGAGGAGTAAAAAAATTGGGTTCATGCCTATCCCCAAAAGCATGAGAATTCAAGCCTTTGTGTGTTTCTTCTTGCACAATATAAGGCCAAATCCCTGCTTCAATGTTGTGAAGACTATAAAAAATCTTTCTAAGCATGAATGATAGAGGATTGTTAATTATCACTTTGCTCTAAATGTAAAAATCAAGAATGATAGATAAAAAGGATTTGGAGATTTATGCTTCTTAATAAAATTTTCACAAGGCTAATCTCGGTTTACTTTGCTTGAGTGAACCACTATGCTTGACTACTTATGGCACTTTAAATGAGAATTCTTTAGTTCAATTTTTTTTATACTAAATACCAGTGTAGTCTTTTTCAGATCTGATTGTTGTGATATACTAATCATTGATGATTGGCCAATTTTCAACTTTTGACTTTGTTGTTTGCATTTATTCATAAGGGCTCATCATAACTAGCGCCAACTTGCATAATTTTTTTTAAATGCAACTTCAACTACAACAAGAAGCAATGCACTTGCATTTTCAACTTTCCATTACAGGTTATCTAAGTGATTGACCACATGGCATATCAAATCTGGAAAGGCATAAAATGGCATGGCTGCATATTGTTTGGTGTTGAGAACACTCATATTTCTATTTACTTTATTTTTTCTTTCTCAAAGTACCTTTTATCTTGTGGATGAACTTTTGTCTAACATGGAGCCTTCTTGCTTTCTCGAAATGTTTTGACCCTCTTCCTATCTTCGAAGGATGTTTATGATAATCAGATCCAAATTTCTTTTGGGCAAGGTGTCCAGCTATGGTAGGTGCATTTGCAGTGCATCGCCTTCTTCATCAAAGTCAAACTTTTGATCTAATTCACTACTCTTTCCATCAAATCAATATGACTTGTGATGGAATCATTTATTTATAGATTTCATGAGGCTATCACATAGTTTTGGAGAGAGCATCAAGGAGGTTATCAATGAGGATTTTGGTGATGACATGTGTAGTGTTGGGAGATTAGGTGTCTTTGTTCATTATCTAGTGGATGAATGCATTAGGTAAAGTCTTTTTTTTTCCCATCAATATTGTTGTCCTCATCACTGTCTATCATTAAATATTGTCATATCTATCACATTAATTTTGTAGTTTTACATTGTCACCTCTCTTCCATTAAGACCATAAAACTCTATCACGGTCCAAATCATGTTTGAGATCTTTCTAAGATTTTAGAGTTGAAGTCTTTTGATCTATCTTTTTATGCATCGTATGAAAATTTCCAAATCTATAGTCTAGTGGACATGGCAACACTTCTAGCTATTTGGTTTTATCATTAATCCATTGAAATGTTGATGTGAACAATGCTAAAAGAAATATCTTACCAACAAAATATCTTAAAGGATAGATTTTGGGTGGATCCATTGTTGAAAGAAAATTTTTGCTGGAAATTGATTTTCAACCATTAGTATCCTTGGCACTATAACAAGAAGTATAAAAATTATGGTCACATAAGGTTTCCATAGTTCAATTGTGATTGAATAATGGTATTGATAACTTAGGCCAAGCACCAAAGGAAATGTGAAGCAAGATCGCTTGCTTCCATCGATACATCCAAGAGTTCTATGATATCTTCTCCGCAAGCTACTAAGCGACACACCACTTGCCATACTCAACACTATCAACAACACTTCATTTAATCATCTATCCCCAAGCAGAGCCCACAGTATAATTAAAGAGTGGACAAATGCAATCATGCTCATGGATGCGTATGATTACAGTGGGTCCATATATCATTAGAGGTAACGTGTTTTGATAAATGTTTATGTTGTGGTCCAACTTATTGAATTAAAAAAATATTAGCAACCAAAACACCTAAAGGAGCAAGATAAAAATTGTTGGGGACCATGATCCTAAAATGTTTAGGTATATTTTACTCTATTTATATTATCCAATTCATGTATGAGAGATGAAAAGATAAATCATAGAACTAAGAAAGGGAGAAGTCCTTGAAATTCATCCTACCATGTGCAAATCCACCATTCACGAAATACTTTTCTTTAATATAATCCATGAAAAATTTCTTCCTCTTAAGGAACAATGGATATTAAAGTCATCTTTGTCAACTTCAAAATCACAAACATGTGATCTTGACAAAGACAGAGCTTTAGTTATTCCATATTTTGATATGACTTGAAAAGATCTCTCTATTTTAGATGGCAATAGTGGGTGGTGTAGTAAAAGGAAGTGGGTGAGTAATCTTTTGAGATATATATATTTTTTTGAAGAAAATTTTTAGAAGCTAAATTTTTGGTTTGTTTATTATTTTAGATGTTGACTTTTTCTATGATTTGGGTCAATCATTACTCATATATATGATACACATTTATTGAAATGTAGCTTTGAACGTGTATGGTTTACATCTATTGACTATGTTGGCTTTTATGACTTGAGGGTGTGTGATAGGTGTAAAGGAAAACGAAGGAGGAGAAATTTTGTTTACACAAGGAACCAAGAAATGATCTTTGAAGAATCTTGGAGTTAAAGGGAAATGGGCATTGAAACTTGAAATTCACAAAACATTTTTAAATGCTTTAAAGAGCTTCCATTCTATGCTTTAGTTTTTTGTTTGTGATCAACTCACATCTTTTTGGGCTCTAAAAGGAATATTTCAATCTTTGCTACAAATGGATTAAAATGAATCTTAGGATAAACTCACTAGATTTTGTTTGAGGCTAATAATTGAATAAGGAAAATTCCACATTTGATTTGGTGCTATAAAAGAATTCACTTTTTCTTTGTGGACTTAAAATGAACAAGTGTTTCTTTGTCTTGTAATTAATTACTCAAAGTAAAATCACTAAAAGGACATATGCACTTCTCTCGCACCTCACAATGATCTTGAGAATCAAAAGGCCTTTTTGTGACATTAAGTTGCATAAGTAGTTTCTCAAACATTTTGAATTTGGGTTTAAAATTAAACACACCTTGTGAGTGTGAGTGGAACATATTGCATGTGTTTTTTGCTTGTTTCTCAAGAAATATTGATCGAACTATGAATATGTTTTCTTACTCTTGTTTATCTTTGAGGGTCTGCCTTGTGGGAAAAAGTACTCACCCAAGGGATTGACCCAACCAGTAACACACTAAAACCAAATGTATTTCCAACCGAGATATAAAAGTGGGTACTGGAACAAAGGCCAATATCACATGGTTGGTCCTAATGAGAAGGGAAACAATGGTCTCTTGCCACATGGGTCAATATACATGCACAAAAAGTATGAATTAAAACCCTTTTCTAGAATGACCAAAATCCCTATCTATTTGTTGGTGAAAGAATGGTTGTTTTGAAGCTGCCCCACACTTTTATGACTTTTAGTAGAGATGGAAGGTATGCCATGGGAGATTCATGGGCACTGATGCTTGGCTGCTCTGAAAGAAGTGTTGAGTTGTGGAGGGGAGCCAGTGGGGTCAAGCATCTAACCATCCACTAAAAGTAAGCGTAGTTGGATTTGTCCAAGTGGGGAATCAACAAATATTGTCTCAAATATCCATAGGGTTGTACTTGTTCTTGAAATCAAAACACATTGCTTGATAAAAAAAATTGGAAAACAAACATTCAACATGAGCATCAAATCTCAAACCCTTTAGTAGAAACTGTAAATATCCTTGAACAAATTCACATGCTATTGCTTTCCCTTGGGATTATCATCCTTAGAGGCTTCTAATCATTTGGATTTCATCTCAATTTTCTCCTACTAAGGTCAACATTAGGAAACTTTTGCCTTGAATTTCTAGATTTCCACATAATGGACTTTGTGGGATAAAAGAGAATTAGGACATTGGACATATAGTTTCAAAAGCTAATTAAGAGTGTTTTTCTCATTAAAAAAACTCATTAAGAAAAGTTAAGAAACAATTGAACCCCACACATGTGCTTGGCATCTTTTGGTAATATGGTTTTCATGAAAAAATTGGTCTTTTGGTTTTGAACTACTCTTAGAGACAAGCATATTTTTCACTATCATGGTCTTGTAAATAAGGTCCCCGTTAGGTTCATTTAGGATCAAATCAAACACTTCATCCATCCCAAACATTTATCATCTCATCCCACAAAAAACTTTAGAGCTTTGGAAACATCATTATCTAGACTTGGGTACATCCTTAAACTAAATCAAGTCATTTGTTTAGTTAGGTGTGTTTGGATGAATCCTTCCTCACACACTTAGTTAAATTATCACCCTTTTGAACAAGTTCATCCTAAGATAAAATATAAACATCTTAGGGTTTACAAGTTCATTATCCAATTAAACCAATAAAAATCAAACCCTAAGTCTTGCATTAATCCAAAGTTCCTAAAATTTCAACACCCGTATCATTCACCCCTTTCATCCTTCATCTCATCATTGGTCCTAAACCCCTTAGAGGTTAACAAGGTCAAAACACAAGAAGAACATGGAATATAAAATTGCTTCATACATCATGAGTGATCTAAGTCAACCAAACTATCAAAGCCTTACAATACCAATTGATTATCAACACTCACATTTATACAATCCATACATGGGATCATTATCTCCTACAAACCTCAATGGTACAACAAATGTGAGTATTCCCAATCTAAATTTTGGAACACCTTTCCTTATGGTAGATTTAAATCCAAGTCTAAACCTACAAATCTATCAACCAAACACTCAATGCATGATTCTTCAACAAAACAACATTATCCCACCAAATCCATACATGCCAAATGTGAATATATCAAGTACAAGTTTACCAAACATGAACATTTCAAATCCACACTTGTTAAAATTTGGGATGGATATGTTTGCGAATCATATGAATGTTGTTCAAATTCCAAACAAGATGTTAACGACTGCATGTATTGGTTCAAGTCAAGGTAACACCATGCAAAATAAAAATTACCTAAATCAAGGCAATGGGATTCCCAACCACAACAATGTTCAAGTTAAACCCATAATGCCAAATTTGAACATCATCCCAAATAAGAACATTATCCAAAATTAGTTTGTCCATGATCCCATTCAAACACCACAAATATGCATTCCAAATCTTCTTGAATCAAAATCAAATTGACTATATCAAGGGTGTCAAGATCAAATTTTATGAGATCAAATTGCTTCACTTTCCAAAATAATTGACTCATTTCACCAAGACAAATCTTCACCCCAAAATAAATACACTCCTCCATTGGTTGAACTATGCCATCAAAGCATTGAGTTGTGTCCACAACCACATCAAAAACAATATCTCCAATTTCAAGAAGTTAGATATCAAGATTGACCACATCAACAAATCCAACCCCCACATCTTGAAGATCAATCACCACATCTCCAAGATCAATCATCAATGGGTCAATTTAAAGTACAAGTCTTACATGGTAACAAATGAGAATGCACACCAGTTGGGAAGCCAATCGAATCAGTCATGCAACAATTGGTGTAGGAAAATCGCATCAAAATTCTTGTCTATAAGAACTATCAAGAACCCCTAATTAAACCACCACGGTATGACAATAATAGCCTTTGTGATTTCCATAAAATCAAGGGACACACAACATAAAATTGCATTTGAATCAAAAATATAATCTAAGATCTTATTGATAAAAAAAAAATAACTATTGGGGACAATGATGAAGATTCAACTACTAGTGATAACATTGAAAATCTCCCCACCACAATTGTTGAAAACAATTATCAAGATCTACCCATCGATGAGAACCTTGAAGATGTTACTATCTCATCCAATGATCAAAACAAAATACATCAAGGGTCACTTTTCAATCATGATCAAAATCCACCAACAATACCCTACAATGATCTAATTCAAGAAATATTGACATCATTTTATCCTATGGTTGAAAACATTGATAATCTCTTTGCCACAACTGTTGAATTTTTTTTCAAAATATTTCCATTGATGAGCACATTAAAGATGTTTCTACCCCATTTGATGATCAACTCACCATACATCAAGAGACATTTTTAGTCATCTATTTCAAGGAGTGTTAGAATTATTTGATCCCATTGACATAATCTATAATCCATTGACCAATGATCATATTGGAAATGTCTCTACATCACCTTATGAGTTAGAGGATATATCTCAATAATTTATTCCAAAGCATGATCAAAATCTTTCACCAAGGTCTAGCAATGGTCCTTTCCAAGATATGTTGACATCCTTCGACCTCATGGTTGCAGATATTGAAGGAATCTTCAAATCAACACTTGATCCGAGACCACTCAAAGCTCAAGAGGATATTGAGCCACTTCCTATGCCTAATGAAGATATCCAAGTACCCTCTATAAGAAATCCATCCTTTGGAATTGGCCCATGTCAAGAAATTGATCCAAAACATGTCAAAAACAATTTCGAAATCATTCAAGATCAAGAATTCGTATGTCCAAGATACTAAAATGATCTAATGGACACTCTCCTATCTACACAAGATGTTACAAATGATGATCATATCCATATAGAACATATTCCTCCATCTACCCATGAGATGCTTTCTTTGGATGGAAACGTAGATGATCTTCATTCATAATAGGATTTCTTTTCTCCTTACATTATTACACAAAAATAACAAGTTATCAATTCCTACATTCAAACTGATTTATCAACATTAGGATTAGATATATCCCAAATTCAGACTAAGAACATCATGAATAAAGGTATCCAACATTATCCACTCAAGGAAATAGATCAAATAGAATGGGATATTCTAAAGTCAGCAGAGCAACAAATTCCAATAACATCATCTATAGTGGTCATTTATCAAATAATGCATGCTAAAACAGAGCTCTCAGAATAGGTAGAATCAAAGCATGAAGGTAATATTTCCACAATACTGGGGGAAACTTCGTCTCAAGAAAAAATCAAAATAGGGATCATAAAGAATCCTTATGATGAAACCAATACCAATACTAAAACCAGCTTTGTCACGAATCTTCATCCACCCATCACCTCATCCACGAATTGGGACCAACATCAAAAGAAATATTTGAATCAAAATATAAAGAGCTTCATCAAAGCAAAAGAAGCTAAGAAGCATATCAGACAAATCAAATACAAATGGATACCAAAGAATACAAAGAAAGATTATCCCTATCAAACTCCATTAGTCAAAGAAACTATGGGGAAAAATAAAAGAGGGAAAAGTATCCATCAAAGATGTCCACAAAGGAAAAAGCAGGCTTCCCAAGTGACGTACAAAGTATATCAAGTAGTTGGTCCTAATTTCATGTGCACTTCCATATCCACCCATCATTGCTCATCTTCCCAAGTTTAGAGAGTCAAAGGTTCCAAACCATCAACCAATCCATCTTTTATTCCTAAACACACTCCATCCATGCCTCCATGCATGATATCCAATTCTCAAATTGACCATGTATTGGCAACAACCCTTTATTATAAGGATTCAGAAGGAATTTTATCACAATGTGCACACAAAGACAAAGTTAACCCTAGTATCAACACAGTAGATCAAAAATCCCAAAAGTTGTATTCAAATGTATGTATCTTGGAAAAGAAACTTCTTCATGCAAGATATTTATGGAACATTATGATAGAAGCATCTACATTGGCAACACCAAGTGGTTTAGAATGAGCTTAAAATAATTCATAGAAAAAATACAAAAAAAATCAAACAATATGAAAATCCAAAAAAAATAGAAAAAGGATTAAAAATAATAAAGACAAAAATGACCCTCTAGTGAAAACTACTATGGTGGTGCTTTGGATAGGTACCATCATGAAAACCTGGTAAATAGGCATCATGTGTAGAATCGAGCATCTATGTGTGCCATTTTAGGTGAAAGCATCTCATCCCATCCATAATAAATCCAACATTTCATCCATCTTATCCATAATAAATCCAGTCATCCATGAACTATTTATCCAATCCATTTTCATCCATCTGCATACATAGTCCAAGTTATCTTGATCTTGACAAAGTTTGGTGTACACTTTACGCTTGCTTATGGTTAACGTCTTGAAATGGGTCATTTTCATTGATCCAACTTTATCTGAGCTATGAAACATTATCCAAATGAGCATTATTTATCTGAACACCGTATCTTATCATAAGATAATCCTTGGCATCTTTTGCATACTTACCATATCCATCCGTACACACACCTATCCAAGCATCCATCTGTGACATTCCTTACATTGCTAGACACTGGGGGTAGAAATTTACATCTTACTTCGGGAATAAATCTTGATCCATATCTTCCAACTTATGTGATGATCTAAACATTGGAAAACATGAAATCAAATTGGTCAAAACATTTGTGAGCCAAAACCCAAATCACTAGACCATGACATATTTTGACAAGAAGATGTTCTTTATCAGGCTTTATCTTTCATCAAACATCAATCCAAATAGTCAATATCAGTCGCATCTAATGTTCACTTCAGTGTCACATCAAATCATTCAAACAACTTTTTTTCCAAACCAAGCTTCAAAATATCGATCAATCAAATCTAGCCAATCCATCATCATCTTGGGAGATCCTTACCAATCCTCGTGTTGCTTAACACTATCATTGCATTGTTGTACATCCTCAACAATGTTATCATCATCAATCTTGATCAATCAAATCCTTCCATTATTGTGTATCATCAACAATGTTACCATCATCAATTCCTTATCTTGGATATCCATCATAATACTTTTCTTGCTTAATGCTATCCTTGCATTGTTGTGCATCCTCAACAATGTCATCTTCATCAATCCATCAATCCAATCAATCAACCTTAGCTTGGTTTTCAAAAAAATCCCAAAATAGATCACTAATATTGTCACACATGTCCATATCCAAATCATCAAAATCATGTGAAAAATCCAAAAACATTCAAAAACCAAGAAAATCCAAAAACATCCAAAATCATATCAAAAATCCAAAAAACATTCAAAAAATCAAGATAATCCAAAAACATCCAAAATCATATCAAAATCCCAAAAAATCCATCCAAAATCATATCAAAATCCAAAACATTCAAAATACGAAGAAAATCCAAAAACATCCAAAATCATATCAAAATCCAAAAGCATTAAAAACAAAAATCCAAAAAATTCATAAAATCTTGGAAAACCCCAAAAAAAGGGAAAATCTAAAAATCAAAACATTTTTAAAATCTTGAAAATACGAAAAAGAACCTCAAAACATTTCAAAAAACATCAAAAACATCCAAATATTTGAAAAATCCATCCATCTCCATCTCGATTTCACTTGCACTAAACATAATCCATAATAAAATAAATCATCACACTCACCCTTTGGCAATACAAATAGAAAACAGCCATAACAATCAACAAAAGCAAGGTTCAAACACAAAATAAAAATTGTAACAACAAACTTTTAAATGCAAAATCAAACTCTTGATCATTCACAAACATGTCAATCAACCTTATATCAATAGCCCTTTTGAACAGCCTATCAACTTGCCACCATCCACTAACATGTCCTAGGATGCATCTTTCTTACAATGGGCATTATCTTTTCGCAAAACACTTTGGATAAAGAAAACAATGTGCCACCATCCACTAACATTTCCTAGGATTTATCCTTCCTACAATGGGCATTATCTATTGGCAATCATTTTGGTTCTTATCCTAAACAAAAAAAATCCCTTTGGCTAGAGGTATGAAGACCATTGACTTGTTTGTGTGCTTGATCTTTTCCTTTTGTATTTATCTTATTGTGCTCATTCCAATGACCTCTTGATGATGTCTAATCATAGTGATTTAGAGAGAAAGGAATGGGGCAATGATCATTATCATTTATCTATTGTGCTTGTTAGATATTCTTGCAATATAACCTTGGTCATGCATTCTTTGTTTGGTTTGTAGGTAGGATTTTTTAGGTGTCTTTTTTACCACATAGGAAGGATTTCTTTTCTATGTTTTGGTCTGAGATATTTGAAATATCTAAACTATATTATTTTCTATGTTAGGTGTGAACATGAGTACTCCTATCTGCTTGTCGAGTCAAAGTCCATCACACTAGGTACAATTCCATCCTAGTTCTTTATACCTTGATGCATCATATTTAGGTGTATTATCAAACATAAGGTAAGTAGCCCTTTTAAAGTCCCAATTCTTGATAAGATAATCATCCATCTCTCATCATCATCTTTAATAAAGTTGCTTGTTGAGTCATCTTGTCTCATTTCTTCCTTTTTCCCTCCCTGCTAACATCATCATCGCTAATGTATCCATCCTGCATCCACAAACCATAAACATGCTACATATCATTCAATTGCATTACATTTTCATCATTGCATAATATAGATCTATTAGTCTAAGCATCTCATAAATCATACGTTTGCATAAAACATCCATTGCATAATCATATAGGCATTATCTCATCATCCATCTCAAATGCAATCCATCATCATTTAAGTTGTTTAGGATAATATAAATTGGTTATTTTAAGTATATTAAAATCGTCTCATTTGCATCATTATCATAACCATCCATATGTCCATCTTGAACCTCTTTTTCATGAGATCAAACTTAAAATTTATTTTTTCGCTCGATCTCTCAAGGGGGAAATGTACCAGTATATTTATTTCCGCTGGAGCATCCAAAAAAAAAAAAAAATTAATTTTGATCGCAAAAAGTTTATTCTTTGAACCAACACAACAATTACATTGCTTCAAAGAGGGGCAAAATGTAGACATGCAAAATTGACATAATTCATTCCTCATATTTAATCAAATCATATTCACTCGATCAATTAAATAAATCAAGTTTAATTGATTAATCTCCTAAGTAATCCCTTTAATTAAATAAATCAAGTTTATTTGATTAACCTTCTAAAGTTCTTCATTTAATTAAATAAATCAAATTTATTTAATTAAACCACTAGAACATCATCCTCTTTGATTAAATAAATCAAATCTTTATCATTTTCTTCTCATTTTGATTTATTTTAATCCTAAAATCTATGTCAAAAGTCAAAATCACTTAATCTCCTATTAAATTAATCAAACCATGATTAATGCTAAGGATATGTGTAGGATCATGATGGGCCAAAAGGTGGCAATATGATGGGTATGTAGCTAATGACTATTTTTTAACCCAAAATTGATAAAATGAAAAGGGTTTTTAAAGGAGATTCTCAACTTTCCACCGATATAAATTATGCTTTACTTTGAATTTAATAATTAAATATTATTAATTTTCCATTCAAATTATGACTAAAGTCCTGATTGATAGGTTGATTGAAAAACATCTATAGCTTTCAAATGGTATCACATTTTTTGAATCCAAAATATGCGTCACATTTTATGCTTTGCATACTATAGGATTAAAAAAAGAAAAATTGAATTTCATGAGGTTTTGACCAAGTTAAGGTGGTCAGACATACAAGTTTTTATATTTTTTATAAAGTTGTAATAAAAATTCATAATTAATTATTGACTAGGAAAAAAATTACAAAAAATATGTATCACATCAAGGCATGAGTCCTCTACTTGTATCTAAAATCTTATCATTTTATTGTGGTTAGGGTGGTCAGACAGACACCTACTTCTTATTTTTTCCCTAAAATTTAAGTACCACTACATTGAAATTTCAAATTTTCACCAAATAGATTTTTTTTTTAACAAACCTAGTAGTTTAGAAACTGCATTCAATTTGCTATAGATTCTATTCTTACATATTTTTGAAATAATATAGATAACTTATTGAAATTTTTACATGAAGTTTCCTGACTCTGATTTTTCTAAATTTTTTGCCACTTAAGGGCCTATTTTTTCCATGATGATCATGCACATGCCCCTAATCCTAATCCTATTTTCTCTAGATTTTGCAACTTGTGTACATAAATTATTTAATTGATTTATTAATTCCTCCTTTTCATTCAAATATGGCATCTTTAGGGAATATTCCTCCAATTTGAATTTTCCCTCTCACATGTCTTGTCCTCCAACATAGCATTAACTCCTCTTACATGTCTCCCACTTGGAATTTAAGACTTTTCTTCTCCCTCCAATAAGCCATCTTTTGAATTTCAAATCTCCCCCTCTTTGGCACATTGACGAAAAATGTGCTCAACCTCCTTCCATTGGAATGCTGACAAGTGGCACAATTACATTGGATTATATTTGTAGGACCCTAAATATGCATTGGATCAAAAACAAACATCCTTAGTATTGTTAGTAAACCAAAGAAAACAAAAGATCCCCTGTAAGATTCATCTAATCACAAGAATTGATGCCAAAGAAACAAGCAAAACATAGAAAGGCATCATTCTAATGATCAAACTAGCATCTTATAGTGGATTGGTGTCACATGTGCTAGTGACCCTTTCCCAATCCTTGATTGATAAGCTAGTGATGAAATTGCTATGGATATGGAGATGATAAATGGACAAGATAAGTTCTCAAAGAGAATGACCTTGCATCAAGTTGTGTAGATGATGGATTTGTGAAGAGATTGTGAAGAGATGGTGAAGGGTTTGATAAGAGATGAAGCCTCTATTTTATAGATTTTCAAAATGCTAAGTGTTGAAGAGAGACCAATGTGGGACTAAGATTGGAAAAATGAAAGAAGGAAACTTGTCAATTGGTGATTGGTTGATGTATGTGCAAGATTTGGGAAGAGTGCCCATGAGAGGGAAAATTTGAATTCAAATTTGCAATGAATGTTGAGTTTGACCTTTGGAAGGGGACATGTAAGAGACATGTAAGGCCTCATAAATGCTCTGGGTGTACATGTCCACTTGGGGGAGATTCAAACTTGGAGAATATTCTTCCTTTATGCCAAGTTGAAAATAAAGATTTTGATAAATCAATTAAATGCAATTTCATGTGCAAGTGGCCAAATCTAGAGAATGCAAGTGGGATAGATTAGCCTTTAATCAGGATTAATTAGCTAGGATGATGATTAGGCTGATTTGACCACTTTGACTTGATTTAGGGATTTAAATCAAATCAAAGGGAGATGAATAATGCTCTGAGATTTAATTAAATAAATGATTGATTTATTTAATCAAAGAGATGATGATAGGATCAAGTTTGATTTATTTGATTTAAGTTGATGAATTTACCCTGATGAATGGATGAGTGTGATTTTGATCAAATGCATAATGCTAATTTTGCGTGTCTACATTTTGCCCCTCTTTGAAGCAATGTACTTGTTGCGTTGGTTCAAAGAATAAACTTGCCGCAATCGAAATTTAAAATTTTTCTAATTTTTTGGATGCCCTAGTGGAAAGAAGTACACTGGTACATTGCCCCCTCGAGAGATCGAGCGAAAAGATTCGATTTGAGGGTTGATCTCACGATAAAGAGGTTCAAAATGGATGGTTATGGACGATGATGCAAATGAGATGATTTTAAGACGCTTAGAATAACAAATCTATATTATCTTAAACAACTTAAATATGAGATGGATGAGATTGATGATGTGATATGTTGTGATTATGCAATGAATTATTTATGAGATGTTTAGACTAACAGATCTATATTATGATGATGATGCATGTGCAATGCATGTGAAATGATCGATGTTTCCTATTATGTATGATATGAATGATATGTGGTATGCTGACAGTTTGTGGATGCAAGATGTATGCAGGATGCAAGATGTATGATGGATGCATTAGCGATGCCTTGGTGATGTTATGTTAGCACAGAAATAAGATGATGACAAGAGGATCCAACAAGTCCATGATTGGTTGAGGCTTTATTAGAGATGATGATGATGATAGATGATGATGATGATTTGCTTATCAAGGATTGGGACTTTCAAAGGGTCACTTACTTTATGTTTGATAACACGCATAGGTACAATGCATCAAGGTATCAAGAACCAGGATGGTGTTGTACCTAGTGTGATGGACTTTGACTAAACAAGCAGATAGGAGTATTCTTGTTCACACTTGACATACGCAAACCTTGCTAGGGCGTACCTAACAAAGCAAGTATTCGTCAAGTTATTTTACAAGAACGTCCAACAAGCATAGTAGACAAAAGAATAATGATCATTGCCCCATTCCTATCTCTCTAAATCCTTCATTCAGATATCATTGAGAGGTCCTTGGAATGAGCACAATAAGATAAATCAAAAGAAAAGACCAGTACGCAAACAAGCCAATGTTCTTCATACCTTCAGCCAAAGGGATGCGTTTTGATAGGATAAGAATCCAAAGTGATATCCAAAATGATGCCCATTGTTGGAATGATATATCCTAGGACATGCATTGTATAGGATGATGATGGTTTCATAAGCTGACTGATAAACTGTTGATATAAGGTCGACTGACATGTTTGTGATTGATCAAGAGTTTGATTTTGTTTTTAAAAGTTTGTTGTTTCGATTTTGATTTTACGATTGAAGCTTTGATTTTGTTGACTGTTGCGCGTGTTTTTGTTTGCGTTGCCAAAGGATGAAGATGTCGATCAATTATTATGGATGATTGATTATTGTGGGTGCAAGCGAGATGAGACAGATGGATTTTTTCAAATATTTGGATGTTTTTGACATTTTTGGAATGTTTTGAGGCTGTTTTTGGTGTTTTTGGATTTTTATGTTTTTGATTTTTCAATTTTCTTATGTTTTTGGATTTTGATGTTTTTTGAATGTTTTTGGATTTTGATGTTTTTTGAATGTTTTTGATTTTGATGTTTTTCGAATGTTTTTGGATTTTGATGTTTTTCGAATGTTTTTTGGATTTTGATGTGTTTTGAATGTTTTTGGATTTTCTGATGTTTTGATGTTTTTGGATTTTTGCATGATTTTGATGATTTGGATATGGACATGTGTGATAATATCAGTGCTCTATTTGAGATTTGGTTGAAAACCAAGCTAGGGTTGATTGATCAGATTGATGGGTTGATGATGATAACAATGTTGAGGATGCACAACAATGCAAGGATTTATTGATCATGATTGATGATGATAACATTGTTGTGAATGCACAACAATGCAAGGATTGTGTTGAGCAACACAAGGATAAGGATGAATATCCTAAGATGATGATGGATTGATTGGATTTGATTGATCAAGATCGATGAAACTTGATTTGGAACAAAAGTTGTTCAAATGATTTGACGTGATGTTGAAGGATGCGTTAGATGTGACTGATATTGATTGCTTGGATTGATGTTTGATGAATGATGAAGATTGATAAGGAACATCTTCTTGTCAAAATATGCCATGGGCTAGTGATTCGGATTTTGGATTTCAGATGCTTGACCAATTTGATTTCATGTTTTCCAATGTTCGGATCGCCATATAAGCTGGAGGATATAGACCAAAATTTATTCTCGAAGCAAGATGTACATATCTACCCCCATTGTCTAGCAATGTATGGAATGTGATGGGATGGATGCTTGGATAGGTGTATGGATGGATGGATAAGGTAAGTACGCAAAGGATGCCAAGGATTATCTTGTGATAAGATAAGGTGCTTGGATAAAGAATACTCATTTGGATAATGCTTCATAGCTCAGATAATGCTGCATAGGATAGGATTAATGAAAATGGGCCATGTCAAGATGTTTTACCATAAGCAAGTGTAAAGTGTGCACCAAAATTTCATCAAGATCAAGATAACTCAGATGATGGATGCAGACGGATGAAAATGGATTGGATCGATGGTTTATGGATGAATGGATTTATTTGGATAAGATGGATGGAATGCTCGATTTATTACGGATGGGATGAGATGCTTTCATCTGAACTGGCGCATGTAGATGCTTGATTCTACACATGACGCCTGTTTTCTAGGTTTTCATCATGGTCTTTCCCAAAGCGCCACCAAAGTGGTTTTCACTAGAGGACGATTTTTCTTTTTACTGTTTTCAATCCTTTTTTTGATTTTTTTTGGATTTTCATAATTTTTTGATTTTTTTGGTTTTTTTCCAAAAGATTTTAAGCTCATGCTAAATCACAAGGTGTTGCTGATGTAGATGCCCTATCATAATGTACCATCGATATCCTACTTGAAGGAGCTTCTTTGCTAAGATACGTGCACTTGAATGAAACTTTTGAGATCCTTGATCTACTTTGTTGATACCGGAGTTAACTTTATCTTTGTGCGCACATCGTGATAGATTGCCTTCTGAATCCTTATGATGAAGGGTTGTTGCCAATACACGGTCAATATGAGAATTGGATATCATGCCTGGAGGCATGGATGGAGTGTATTTAGGAATAAGAGATGGATTGGTTGACAGTTTGGAACCTTTGACTCTCCAAACTTGGGAAGATGAGAAATGATGGGTGGATATGGAAGTGTATGTGGAATTAGGACCAACTACTTGATACACTTTGTACGTCGCTTGAAAAGCATGCTTTTGATTTTGTGGACATCTTTGATAGATACCTTTCCCTCTTTTAGTTTGCCCCACAGTTTCTTTGATTGATGGAGTTTGATAGGGATGATCTTTCTTTGTATTTTTTGGTATCCATGCGTATTTGATCTGTCCATTATGCTTCTCAACTTCTTTTGCTTTGATAATTTTCTTCGTACTTTGATTCAAATCTTTCTTTCGAAGTTGGTCCCAATTCATGGATGGGGTGATGGGTGGATGAAGATTCGTGACATGGTTGGTTGTAGTATTGACACTAGCTTCATCATAAGGACTCTTCATGCTTCCTATGTTGACGTTTGCTTGACATGAAGTTTCCCCCAATATTGTGGTAGTACCTTCATTCTTTGACTCTTCCTGTTCTGAGATGTCTTGTTCAGTAAACATGCTTTGACAAATGACCACCATAGTTGATGTTCTTTCAATTTGCTGCTTCGCTAACTCTAGATGTTCTATTTGACTTGTTTTGTTGAGCAGATAATGATGGATATATTTATTCATGATGTCCTCAATCTGAATTTGGTATATATCTGATACTGTTTTGGACAACTCTTTTTGACCATAGGAATTGATAATCTACTCTTTTTGTGTAACACAATTTTGTTCTAGATGAAGATCATCTATGTGTCTATCTATAGAAAGCATCTCATGGGTAGATAGAGGAGTATGTGCTACATGGATATGATCATCTTGCATGGATAAGAGAGTGTTCATTAGATTATTGTAGTATCTTGAAGATACAAATTCTTGATCTTGATTAATTTTGGAGTTGCTTTCAACATGCTTTGGATCAAGTTCTTGATATGAGGCAGCTTCAAAGGATGGATTTCTTACAAAGGACTTTTGGATGTCGACATTAGGCATGGTCAAGTTCAAGGTTCCTTCAGCATCTATAACCATGAGGTCAAAGGGGATCAACATGTTTTGAAAATGACCATTGCTAGACCTTAGTGAAAGATTTTGATCTTGCTTTGGAATAACTTCTTGAGATATGTCCTCTAACTCATAAGGCGATGTAGAGACATTTTCAATATGATCATAGGTCAATGGATCATGCATTATGTTGATAGGATCAAATAATCCTAACACTCCTTGAAAGAGATCACTAAAAAGTGGCTCTTGATGTATGGTGAGTTGATCATTGGATTGTGTAGATACATCCTCAATGTGCTCCTCGATGGAGAGGTTTTGATCATTGTTTTTGACAATTGCGGTGGAGAGATTGTGAATGTCTTCGACCATAGAGTCAAGTGATGTTGATATTTCTTGAATTAGCTCATTGTCAATTTTTGTTGGTGGATTTTGATCGTGATTCAAAAGTGATTCTTAACATATGTCGATTTGATCTTTGAATGAGATAAAAACATCTCCAATGTGTTCTTTGATGGATAAATCTTGAACAATGCTTTCATCAATTGTGGTGGGGAGATTGTCAATGCTATCACCAATGGTTGAATGCCCATTATTATCCCCAATAATTTTTTATGTTTGTGCTTGTGTTTGTTGGGTAGCTTGAGAGGTTTGTGGAACCACCTGATATTGTTGAAGCATTTTTTGGTAGGCTTGATTTTCTTTTAGTGCGATGCTATGATATTGACTTATTGAACTTGGTTTTGGTGGTAGTGGTGGTGTATTTGGAATCATGTTGGATACGGTGACAAGTGATTGAGATACACTTGGAGCGATAGTGAGTGTTTGAAATGTGATGGGCATGATAGTGGTGTTTGGAATGATTGAAGGGATAGTGATGGTTGGAATGACCAAGGTGATAGGTCCTTGGGAGACCGTATTTTGATTGGTTGGGATCAACGTTGTTGTTTGATTAGATACCATCCATTGGTGTGATGTCGATGGTATATTCAAAGGATTTGTCATGATGGTTTGATTGATGTTAGATGGATTGATTTGGATGGCGTGATTGGTGTTAGGTAAAGGCGGAAGCCCTAAACCAGGGAATGATGTAGGTAATGGTGGTGGAGATTTCCCTTGGCGCAATGCCTCAACTATTTTGGAAAGTCCTGCAATTTGATCTCACCAAATTTGTTCTTGATTTTGATCTTGACTCACTTGAGATAGTTGATTTGGCTTTTGTTTAAGCAGATTTGGGATGCCTACTTGCGGTTTTTGAATGGGATTATGGGAAAATTGACTTTGGATAATGTTTTGATTTGGGATGATGTTTAGATTTGGCATGATAGGATGAACATTGTTGGTATTGGGAATCATTTTTCCAAATTTTTCTGAGTTAGGATTCATGTTTCAAAAACTTGCACTTGGTACATCCACATTTGGCAAGTAGGGATTTGGTGGGATGATGTTGCTCGTTTGAAGACTCATGTATTGATTGTTTGATTGATAGACTTGTAGTTTTGGATTTAGATCTCCCAATGGGAAAAGTGTTCCAATCTTTGATTTCGGCACACTCACACTTGTCCTATTGACATTTTTCGAAGGAAATGGTCCCATGTATGGATTGTATAAGTGTGAGTTTTGATAATCAATCAGAATTGTAAGGCTTTGAAGATTCAATTGATTTGGATTACTCAAGACATATGGATCAAGTTTGTATTCCATGTTCTCCTTGTGTTTTGACCTTGTTATGAAAGTGACCTCTAAGGTTCTTAGGACCAATGATGATATGGAGGATGAAATGTGTAAATGATATGAGTGTTGAATGTTTAGGGACTTTGGATCAATGCTAGACTTAGGGTTTGATTTTGATTGGTCAATTTGGATAGTGAACTTGTAAACCCTAAGATGTTGGATGTGATCTTAGGATGAAATTTGTTCAAAGGATGGTTGATTTAATTAAATGTATAAGAAATGATGCATTCCCACACACCTAATTAAATGAATGACTTTGATTTGATTTAAGGATGATTCACCCAAGTCTAGAATGATGTTTCTGAAGTTCTAAAATTGTTTGGTGGGATGGATTTTGATAAATGTTTGAGATGGATGAAGTGTTTGATTTGATCCTAAGAGACTTAGAGAGACTTTGTTTACTAGGCCAAGGTATTGAAGAACACACTTTTCTCTAAGAGCAATCAAAAGACCAATATGACCAAAAGATATCAACCACATGTGTGGGGTCCAATTTGTTATCTTTACTTAGTGTATTCTTTTTACCAAAAACAGACACTTGATCATGTTTCAAACTGAATGTCCAATGTCACAACTTATTTTCCTCCCACAAAGTGCTATGTGGAAGTTCCAAGAAATCAGAACAAGGGTTGCCTAATGTTGACCTTTGTAAGAGCAAATTAAGATGTAAACCCAATTACTTAGGAACCTATAAGGACATAATCCCAAGGGTAAGCAATAGTTCTTGGTCTTTGTCAAAGGTATTTGCTCAAACTAAGGGGTTTGAAGTCTTGATGATGATGTTGAATGTTGGTTTGCAAATGTTTTCGATAAACACACTGTGTTTTCAAACAAGCAATGTAACATCCTAGCTTAATGGGTACGTTTTTCTTAGTGGGCTTGCCTCATGCCCTTCATAGAAGATATGATTTTACATGCAACCAAGGAAAAATATAGAGGTATGATGAAATCCTAACCTCTATATTTCAACCAAGATTGGACATGGCAAGTAACTTCTTGGAATCAAAGTTCCAATGCACCACTTTGATAAACTCACTCAATGGATAAATAGGCCACTACAAAACAAGGGTTCTAGTTCAGACTTTCTGTTCGTGGAGATTGACCCATATGGCAAGATTCCCCTTTCGGATCCATCTTGTCGGAGCCAACCGCGTGATAATGGCGTTTAACCAATACCCACATTTATATCCCCACTGGAAATACTCTTGGCTTTAGAGTGTTACTAGTTGAGTTGTTCCCTTGGGTGAGTAATTTTTCCCCAAGGCAGGCCCTCTAAGATAAACAAAAGCAAGCAAAAACACAATCTGTAACTTGATCAATCTTTGATGGCACAAAGAAAGAGAATGTACGCGAAAATGCCCCTACTCACACTCGCACAAGATGTTCAATTTTTAAGCCCAAATCGAAGTGTTTCAAAGCAATAAAATGTATTTTGAGTGTTTCTCTTGCACCCTAGATCTCACGAAGCGCAAGGGGAGAGGATACGTACTCAAAAGACAAAATCACACAATTCAAGCACTTGTTCATTTTATAGCCTTCAAAGCAATTATGAGTTCATTTTAAGCACCAAAATGAAGTGTCAAGAAATTGTTTTGTTCAATTTTTTAAGTCCAAAAACCAACTTTAGTAATTTTGTGTCCTAAGGTTCATTTTAATCCCTTTGTCATAAAAATGGAAGTGTTTCTTTTTATAATCCAAAAAGGTTTTAAGTTGATCTAAAACAGAAAACTAAAGCGTAAAATGGAAGCCCTTTTAAAGTGTTTAAAAACACTTTGTGAATTTAAAGTTTTAAGGCTTCAATCCTCTTTGCCTCCAAGATTTGTTCAAGATCACCTCTCATCCCCTAATGTTGGTAGTCCTTTGAATGAAAATCCTTCCTCCTTGCTTTTCCTACATGCATCATGAATAAGAGTTAGGTGTGCATTGCAAAATGATAAAAATATACACAAGATATGTCAATCATTTGGAGGAAATCTTATAAAGACACAAAATAGCATAAAAATTGACAAGGCATACGAATAACTCAAAAAAAATAAAAATTAATGTCAATACTTCTTCAATTTTCACTTGCTTTCAAATCCATGACATAATTGATGGCCAATATTGAAAGATTAACATTTTGACCCAAATGTATGATTCAATGAAAATATATGAGTAAATTAGAGTTGAACATTTAAGATGGCTTTCAAAATTTTCTATTGAATAATAAAGATCAAGCCAATATACATGAATAAAAATCAAGAACCAAAAGTCACTTTTGTAAAAGAAAAATTGGAAGCCAAATAGACAATAAGCATGGAAAGAAGGATCAATGTAGAAACAATAGAAATGGCCGTGAAAGAAAGAATTTTCCTCCTAAATTCTTGCTAAACCAAATTCATTTTCCATGAAACAAATACATCTATCTCCTCTTAAATTTTTATTTTTCCCCTCATTTACCTACTCTTGCATTCATGCCAAGTGTCTTTATTAATAGCATTAAGTAATCAACCAAGATAGGATGTTAGAAGATACAAAAAGATCTTTCTCCAGGCTGTTACGCGCAAAATTTTTTACACCATATTCATGGTGTCTGCCAGCCAAGTTCACACAATAGTAGTTATAAATGTTCAATTCTATTTCAGATGCTAAATACCAGATGTCCCAAATTTGTTTCAGAGATAATAATATGTTAGCAAGTAAAAATAAATGCATCAAGATCTGGATATAAATGCATTCCTATCTTTGACCATTTTCACTAGCATTGTTATGGAGCACCATAGGCTATTCTAGCATTTTAGAATGGTGTGTAGTTCAACAATAGTGGCTGATAAGAAGTAATGATTCAATGCATGTCAGTAAAGATTTGATTCGTATTGACTTAGCCTGCAAAAAGATCCTAAATGAGTGACGCCAGTGAAGAAAATGCCAGTCAATCTAATTAAGATCTAGATACCTATGCCTCCCTCATTTCAGTATTATATAGAAGTCCTCAGTAGTCAATGAAAGCTTAAATGAGAAAACCAACCAATGAATTCAAATTTCCAACATACCGCGCACAATGAAAAAAAGAAAAGCTAGTTAATCATGTACATGCGTACCTCACATCCAACACAAGAACCAATACCTTTCCTCTCTGCTACTGCAATACAAACTGAGGGACACCAGCATTTCTTCTGAGATTCAAATACAAAACTGTCATCATTTAACCCACAACATGATCTATTGAAGATCTTGAAAGGCTTTGCTATAGTGAATCCTCAACTCAAGATCAAATTAGTTATCTAACACAAAATGAAGATCTAGGAGATCTAGGCTCATGAACTGGTTGGCGAATATGCCATTTTCCAGTGCCTTTACTACTTTTACCGCTTGTGAACTTTGGTTAGCATCTTCTCAGTGTTTGTGCAATGTGGAAGCGGATACAAGGCATGTGAATTGTTTAGCAAATCAGAGGCATAGACAAAGCGCGTGGACTGTTTGATAGTCCAAAAGTATGGACAAAACATGTGAACTGTTTGATAGAATGGCTCAAAAGAAATATGGTCTCACAGAATGCAATGATTGCGTGATATGCACAAAATGGATTTGTTGAAAAGGCTTTAGTAATTTTCAAGAAAAATTAGTTTACAGCTTACCATCGCCATATGTGCCTATGCCAGGATACACTCTTTGGAAGACAGGTAAACAAAATGTGGAGACACAAACAAGGCATGTTGACTATTAGACAAAAGGCAGTACCAAACAGGTCTGACAGAGGGCAGCTACCAAAGTTGCAGCTTAAAGCCGTGGATCTTACGGTGATCAGATTCAGCTATTCTCTTCTTCTTTTTTTAAGTCACTATTGTCATGCGCTTGGACTATCTCACCCTAAAACAATAAATCAGAACAGGAGTGCAGAAACATGATTTTATGTGTTGGACATACTGTTCAAATGAAAATCGAACAATAAGCCCACTAAATAGGGCGCGATAGCAGTAGATGTTGTCCCTATCCACAGCCACAACAAACCAAGGGATACAAGTGGCAGGAGCACACTGAGAACCAATGTTGCTATTGAAACAACTTTGTACCCCTATAGCTTCTTTTTCATGTTTCTCTTGTCTGGTAAGGGTTGGAAAAAAGGCTTCTAAATGCAATCTGTAACAAGAAGGAAAACAACAATCCCACCATAGAAAACAACCTCTGTAAAGGAGAGTATCAAATTTTTTTTTAGAATAATACCAAATGGATGCACCCTTAGCTTGTTGACACAATAGTTTAGTTGGTTATCCAGAATCTTATAAAAGAAATCGAATAAAGTTTCCAAAAGACTGTATTAAAAAAGTATGTCCTGTGTAATGAACGAGAATCACAAAGAGGAAATATGGGTGATTCAAAAGATTATATAGCAATTTCAAAGAATTTTTCTCAGAGAAATGTGAAGCACAGACTAGGCACAGGAATTTTTTGAGCGAAGCACTCACTGTGTGAGAAAGAACGCATAGAAATAGCACATTGACCGTTGGACAAAATGTCAAAAGGAGATGTTTTCTATAATCGCAGGACATGCGCAAGATGATTTTGTTGAAAAGACTTTAGAAACTCTTATGGTCTGCAACATTTACATGATATGCATCGAACAGATTTAAATACTGAAAGCTAAAAGATGATAAAAGTTAATGCAAATAAGGCATTGTCACCTAATGATTCCTTCAGAGCCTCCCTTAAATCAAATTATAACAGAAAGCATTTTTTTTTTCAAATCTGACAAAGAAATATAATTTGATATTTCTCAATTCAGGAAATTCAGGTTTCAAACCAAAAAATGCTTTTAGAAGTACACACAAATTATCTCAAAGCAGCCTGCCCTCCTTCTAGTGCCATATGTAGGACCCTAAATCTGCATTGGATCAAAAACAAACATCCTTAGTATTGTTAGTAAACCAAAGCAAACAAAAGATCCCCTATAAGATTCATCTAATCACAAGAATTGATGCCAAAGAAACAAGTAAAACATAGAAAGGCATCATTCTAATGATCAAACTAGCATCTTATAGTGGATTGGTGTCACATGTGCTAGTGACCCTTTCCCAATCCTTGATTGATAAGCTATTGATGAAATTGCTATGGATATGGAGATGATAAATGGACAAGATAAGTTCTCAAAGAGAATGACCTTGCATCAAGTTGTGTAGATGATGGATTTGTGAAGAGATTGTGAAGAGATGGTGAAGGGTTTGATAAGAGATGAAGCCTCTATTTTATAGATTTTCAAAATGCTAAGAGTTGAAGAGAGACCAATGTGGGACTAAGATTGGACAAATGAAAGGACACTTGTCAATTGGTGATTGGTTGATGTATGTGCAAGATCTGGGAAGAGTGCCCATGAGAGGGAAAATTTGAATTCAAATTTGCAATGAATGCTGAGTTTGACCTTTGGAAGGGGACATGTAAGAGACATGTAAGGCCTCATAAATGCTCTGTTGGGTGTACATGTCCACTTGGAGGGAGATTCAAACTTGGAGAATATTCTTCATTTATGCCAAGTTGAAAATAAAGATTTTGATAAATCAATTAAATGCAATTTCATGTGCAAGTGGCCAAATCTAGAGAATGCAAGTGGGATGAGATTAGCCTTTAATCAGGATTAATTAGCTAGGATGATGATTAGGCTAATTTGACCACTTTGACTTAATTTAGGGATTTAAATCAAATCAAAGGGAGATGAATGATGCTCTGAGATTTAATTAAATAAATGATTGATTTATTTAATCAAAGAGATGATGATAGGATCAAGTTTGATTTATTTGATTTAAGTTGATGAATTTACCTTGATGAATGGATGAGTGTGATTTTGATCAAATGCATAATGCTAATTTTGTGTGTCTACAATATTTTATCCCACTTTCCTCCTATCTTGCATTCTCCTATCATTCTATTCTATAAATAGAAACCCTCTCTATTGATGTAATACTACACAACTCCACAACTTGCATCCAACATTTGAATCTTGTTCATCTCCATTATCAAGAGCTTAGCAAGGATTGGGAAAGGGATTATTTCCACATCAAAGAAACACCAATCCAATATGGGATAGAGTTTGGTTGTTGCTTTCTTATGTTTTCACTTAGTTTATTTGATATCTTACTTATTTGTTTGCATAAGTATCATGATCCAATATTTCATAGGGATACTCTATTTGGTTTGGTTAAGTTTAATAACAATTCTAATGGTTGTTTCTTTTTGAGAAAATACAGAAAAGGTATCCACGCTAACCTTAAGTGTTTCTAAGATTAAAATTTCTAACAATGTAAAGAAACCCTACTCAAGTGTGTTAGAATTGGATCCTACATGAACATGAGCAATGCATAAGACCTACTTTAGGAGACCTCTAATCCCCTTAATAAGTCATGAAGTTGAATATACCTCTCTTTAGGCTAAAAATAGAATGATCATAGAAGATGGAATCACTTAGGAAAAAAGTCATTAGGCTTGGTTGAATCTCATGGTGCTTCTCCCAAAACCTAGAATCCATCATGATTCTCCATAGGCATCTATCATCAATTTTTCAATAATGCTTGATCTTTGATAACAAAATGAGCTTGAAGACCTAGAAAAACACTATAATGTTTCTCCAAGACTTCACTCTTGCTTGCTCCTTGCTTTTAATATGAGTTCTTGGTCTCATAAAGATTTCTTAGATTCTTAGTGAAATAACCTTGTATTTATACATATCTTAACATTAATTCTCAAAATTCAAATATCACAAGCTAACATTGAATTATAGATTTGAAATAATTAAAATGCCACCAAAAACATATTTCAAAGAGGGGTCCTAGGTCTAAGTGAGGACCCATTCACCATAGGGTGAATGGGTCATAAGCCACTTACTTAGGACACACATGAGACAATGTTAAAGATTATGTAAAATTAGGGTCTTAGGGCTAAGTGAGAACCCATTTTCCCTATGGTGAATGGGTCCTAGGTCACTTACCTAGGACACACATCTTCCAAAATTAAGTGTTGTGTAATGTAATTTATGAATGTTTGGTTTTATCACTCAAAAATTGCATTTAATTAGGCTTGGATTTGAATAAAAGGGGCCAATTAAGGGAAATTAACCTCAATTAATTAATAAATCCCTAGGTTATTGTGAAAGTGTAAAGCTACACCTTACAACAACCTAAATAAGGAAAAATTAAGTCCATTTAATCTAAAAGGGCCCTAAACTTAATGTGAATATGTAAAACATATTACAACACTAAATTAAGGCAACAATACACTCATTTATTTATTAATTGTTCCCAAATTAAGTGTTAAAAAATAGATTTTTTTTCCAACACTACATTTAGCCCCCACTTTAGTGGCCTTATGATACTACGTGCATATGCAAGCTAAAGGAATTTTGATAAACTTTATGAAAAGGATACTCATATGGATTCCTTAGGGATAATGAAGTCCCCACTATAGTTACCTATAAAACTACAATATTAAGGACTCCATCCTACAACGCAAGTTCATTAGTTATTCAAAGATCTTCTTATCAAACTTATATAAAGAATCCAATTCAAGAGTAGATGTATGTCCTCCTAATTCTACTTGCTTTATGGAGGTGGAATCAGGGTGAATACGAAATGACATCAAATTATGTAAGTCATATCATAGGGTATTTCCAAGTTCATACCATAGTGATATACATTTAATGCAACTGAGAGTTGAATTACCAATCCAACACAACAAACAACATAAACAAGGGATTCCTCTAGCCTTCAATATGCTAATTTGAATAAAATTCCCTTAAAATGAAATAAGATTTATTTACTAGGGTTTAGTATATAAAAATGAAAATGACACTTTTTAATATCATTTGACATTTACCTTTTTGCAAATTACCTTGGTGCAGAGTGATCTAGGATGTTGAGCCAATGAACTTACAGGCCTCCCAAACTTGACGTGTTACATAATGAGGTGGCACAGTGCGCAATCCGACATATGATGAGTGGATTCTATGCTAATTTTTCATCATTTCCATGCATTTACTATACTTTTTCATGTATTTTTAGGACCCTAGAAAAGATTGGTGCAAAGCATCCATCTTTGTCACAAAAAGTCCATTTCTTGTACAAAGTGTCTCACCTTGGCACAAATTGTCCAAATTTGTCTAAAGTGTCAAAGACCCCCTATCCAAAAATGGCATAAGTGTCCATATTGGTTGTAAAGCATCTTAGAGAAACTATAGGGTTATTTAATTGATAAATTTAGGATTTATTTTATGTATTTTATTATTTTAGGTTCCTCCTTGAGCCCAACAACACCTTGAAGGGAGATAGTTTTTCTTCCTTCGAGAGTCCATCACACAACTATCAGAGAAGGAGGTTAGCATTCTATAGGATATAGGATTATTTTTGGTATACCTCATGCCACCGATGAGGTATCACGATGCTATGTTGATGGGCCTAGTAGAGAGGTGGGGTTCTCATTTGTGAACCTTCCACCTTCCTATTGGCAAAATGACTGTCACACGTGAGGGCATCCACCGCATCCTATAGTTAGCTATCTAGGGTGAGGTTGTACACTCAATAGATGATCGATCATATAGGAATATGTGAGATGATATTCTATATTGTTTATAGTGGTCCATATGATGGTTGACAATTGGTTGACACATTTATATTAGATGGCTATGACATGCACAGTCACCACTACTTTACCAGATCATGATCAAATTACAACAATTATTGCATTAGTACTAGATGGACAAGGCACCCACTTAGATAGTAGACTTGTTCACATTATTTGAGACATGGAGGAGCATAGGACTGTTTATGCTTTGGTTCATAGTATGCTTGCACAACTATATTATGATTTGGGACAGTTTGTATACCAAGAGTTGGACAACATAGTACATTGTACACTCTTATAGGTATGGTGCTTCAAGCACATCACATGTAATAGACCCACTAGATTTCATACCATAGTAGCCATGGGTTACCCATGGGCCTTGAGTTATGCACCGAGGTGAGAATGGTAGGAGGGAGATTTTTTGCACTAGCATATTAGATTTGATCAATTAAATGAGGATGATATTTTCTAGAGATCGTATCTCAAGATTTCACAATGGACATATGATAAAAATGATCTAGTCAAGCAACACCAAGACTAATTTTTTTTAGGGATACATGATTACATAGTGAGACCATTCTATTATAATTGTGTCATGCACCAATTTGACATGTTCAAGAACCACTATGGGATCGACCTAGATTCCTACGATCAACACAAAGTGCTCCTAAACCTAGGAACACTCATTGTCTCATGATTGAGGATGTGTACATTAGTGGTTCCAAGGATGAGGACCATGATGTGCCCCTAATCTCTAATGTTGATGAAGTAGGCACTACTCAAGCGTATGGCCAATGGTGGGTTAGAGCATGACCAACCCATGTCTTTCCCATGCACTACCCTATAGGACACACTAGACCTCTTGTAGGTCATAGAGAGCATAGGGATCATGAGTAGGTTGAGAGAGATACAAATAATGATGACACTATGCCAAAAATATTTTTTGGGTACATATGAGGATGAGGAGGATTCCTAGTCTATTAGTGAGGGTACCAATGAGATAGAGAAGGATCCAGTTGCCCTTAGAAGAGAGATGCACCTGCTACCAAGGTCACTAGATCACATATGACAACCACATCATAGATCCAAACTCATGAGCACATGGAAGGGCTAGTAGTAGTGGGCCATCCATAATTTCCACACAGAGGGGGACCTTTGTTGTATGGTTATACCCTGACTGGAAAACTGGAGATCTAGGTGATGATTTGATATTTATTTTCTTTCATTACACTTTTATCTCTATGTATATGCTTTATATATGATGATGTGTATTGATACCTATTATGATTTCCATCTTGCAAGGTCCACACAAGAGTGGTGAGAGCTCTATTAGGGAGTAACCACTGAGATAGTTCCTCCACTATGTGTAGAGGATGATACACTCCTAGACTACATGCACCCACCTTCTATGGGGCAACATGCATACCTCTTTGAGTCAGTAGTGAGATCAGGTGCAACATATGAGAGTGCCGCCAATCGTTCCATAAAGATTATAGTAAATATTTTAGTATTTCAAGCATCTCAAGGTCCTATTAATAGTATGACAAAGAATGCCCTATGAGAAGAGGTCTCAAGGCTATAGGAGGACCTTTCTAGGATACAGGTAGACAGAGAGCGGATAGATTGAGAGCATGTCAAGGCACTCATACAGGAGACAAGAGAAATTTGAAAAGTAGAGGGCCTATGAGAATCCATGAGTAGGTCATGATCACATTCTACTACATCATGATGTCCATGAGCACCACCAGCCCTGAGGGGTCTAGCAGTCATGGACCTTACTAGCATTGTATTAAGTGATATATGTAGTTGAAATTTTGATGATATATATGATACCTGAGCTTTTATGTTTATGTTTTTTATGATCTTATGTTGAATTAAATGTCAGTTTGATTTGTTAAATATCCTTTGTAAAAATTTCTAATAAATATCTCCATGATTTAATGTTTATTTGATCTAATTAAAACATTTTTAGTTTATATTAGATAATACATTGTGATGAAGTATGCTATGTTAACTTAAATGCACCTATGATCTAATAAAATTAAATGCATATAAGGATCTAAATTAACATAACAAACAAGATTTTCTTTTGAATAGTATGGTAACTAAAGTAATAATTGAAGCCAATTGAATAATCACTTTAGACTCTAAGACACATTATTATCATTTTTCAAATAATGAAGCAATGTGAGATAAAATAGAATACCATCTACCTAATCTAACAACAGTGCTTTAACAAACTGCTCATAAGATGGGATGCTATGCATAATACTGATGCAAATGCACAACATTGATAGGTTCTTTTAGAGGTGTACCATCCATTTCTATTAATGTGTAGTCTCCAGAACCATAGTTTTCATTAATTACATAAGGTCCTAACCAATTAAGGCTAAATTTTCCTTTTTCATTTGAAAGAGCATTTACATTACACTAATTTTCATATAACACCAAGTCACCTTTATTAAATGCTCTAGTGATGACATTATTGTTATAACTATGTTGCATTCTTTTGGAATAAGATTTGGGATGCTCAAGAGAATTGATGTGATGTTCATCCAACATTTCTAGCTAATGCAATTGTTGCTCTTTATAAGTAGCATTTTCGATTATCCCTCAGATAAATTTGCAATGAAGGAATATCTAATTCCAAGGGAATTATTACTTCAACACCATAAACAAGGTTATAGGGAGTGTTTCCAATTTATGTTCTAATACTTGTACGGTTGGCCCACAATGTATAAGTTAGTTGAGTATACCAATCTTTGTTATGTTTGCTTACTATTTTTCACAAAATTTTCTCAAGATTCTTGTTAGTTGATTCTTCTTTTCTATTTGATTGTGGGTAATATGGCATCAAAATTTGATGTTGAATATGAATGGTTTCCAAGAATATCTTCACATCATTATTATTTAATGGAGTTCCATTATCTGAAATCAATGTGGATGGGAGACCAAAGTGAGCAATAATGTGTTCCAATATAAAATTACATATTGCATTAGCTATTGTGGAATGAATAAGAATAGCTTCTACCCATTTTATAAAATAATTGGTTGTAGTGATGATAAACATATGCCCAGTGAAAGAAGGCGGTGATGTATTTCCAATAAGATCCAAACCCCAAACCGAGAATGGCCAAATAGGAACCTAGGCATGAAGCTCAATAGCAAGAGCATGAATCAAATTATTGTTTTCTTGACATTTGTGACATTTCTTAACATAGGAAAAACAAACTTGTTCCATATGTCTCCAATAGTAACCTATGTGAACTAATTTTTGAACAAATGATCTTCCTCCAAAATGTCCCCCACAAGCACTTGCATGAGCTTCATCAAGTGCCATGGGATTTCAGATTATTTAAGACATCCAAACATTAGACCATTAAATGATATTTTGTATAAGATGTCTACAAAGATTATGTACTTAGGTATGAATTTTCAAAGAAGAGCTCACATATCCATAGTTGTAGGCTCAGGAAAAGTACCTTTTTTTAAATATTTGAATACCATTGTGTACCATTCATTAGAGATTTCAATATTAGTTAATAACACTTATTTTCTTTTATCATTTATTGATGGGTTAGGGATCATTTGGACTGTAAATGTCAAATCAACAAAAGGATCATCAAGAGACATAAGGGAAGTGACACTTGATATTGCGTCTACATGTCGATTATCCTTTTGTGGTATATTGTCAATCATATATGAGTAAAATTTATCTAATAATGTCATAATGAAGTTTTTGTATTGAATGAGCTTATCATGTTCTCCTTAATATGAACCATTTATTTGTTTAATAACTAATAGGAATCACAAAATAAAGAGATGTGTTGGACACCTAATGCTAATGCTACACATGTACCAACAATTAAAGCTTCATACTCTATAGTGTTATTTGTACACAGGAAGTTTAAATGAAAAGATAAGGGAATAGGCTTACCCAAAGGAGGAATTAGTATAACCCCTACCTCAAAGCTATTTTGACACTTAGAATAATCAAAATACAATTCCCATGTTTCACTTTCTTTTTGAATAGTCAACACATTCTCATTAGGGAATGAGTCTATATTAGGTGATGCTAAGGGAGAGGTAGAATTAACTAATTGGTTGGTCATGGCTCGTGATTTTATTTTCATTTGAGAGAAAAAATTAATATTAAACTCATTTAACAATATAACCCACCTAGCTAAGTGTCCCGTTAAATTTTTTAAGAAAAAGGTGTTTCAAAGTATCAAACTTTGTCATCACATGAATTTTTGTATTTAATAAGTAATGTCTCAATTCACTAGTAGCAAATACAAGAGCTATTTTTTTTTCTCTATCATTGTATATCATGTCTTGTAATCAACTGGGGTTAGGCTAATGTAATAAATGGGATGTTCTCTACCACTATCATCTTGTTGAGCCAACAATGCTGCAAGAGCATGGGTTGATGTTGTATAAAGGATAAATGTTTTGTCTTGCATAACAGGTTGTAAAATAGGTGGAGTAGTAAGATAGTCTTTCAAAGTATCAAATGCCTATTTACATTCCTCATTCCACTTAAACTTAACCTCTTTCTTAATGAGTTATGTAAAGGGTAATATTTGATCTGCTACAGATGCTAAAAAATGACATATAGCTTGAATTCTTCCTTGTAAGGTGCACAATTGAGAAATGTCTTTAGGAGGTGGCATGTTAATGATAGCATCAATTTTCTTTGTTTCCACCTTAATGCCTCTATGGGATATTATAAAACCTAAAAGTTTTCCACTATCCATTCCAAGACACAATTTTTTGGATTCAATCTCATGTTTTATTTTTACATTCTTTCAAAAACCTTCTGAAGGATGTTAACATTGTCTTGTTGAGTTAAATATTTGGCTAGAATATCAACATAATCTTCCATGATCTTGTGTCTTTAATCCAAAAGGTATAACCACCCAACAAAATATTCCCCAAGCTGTAGAAATTTTTTTCTTGTATTGATCTTGAGGGTTGAAAAAGATTTTCAATATTATCCAAAAAATTCATCCATGAACAACAAAAAAGCATGTCTTACAATCAAATCTATTATCATGTCAATATTAGGAAGGAGAAAATAATCTTTAAGGGATGCTTTATTCAAATCATGAAAGTCCATGATACACATCCTAATATGATTAATAGGTTTAGCGACTACAACAATGTTTGACATCCAAGGAGAATAATAAATAGGTCATATAAAACTAGCTTCAAGAAGTTTCTCAATCTCAACCTTAACTAATAAAGTTCTCAGAGGATTCATCTTTCGTATCTTCTATCTTACTGTTTTAGCATCTTCCTCAAAAACTATGTTGTGTGTCACTATCTTAGCATTGATACCCAACATGTCTAAAGAAGTCTAAGAAAAAAGTTAATGAAATTTGTGTAGTAATTGAAAAAAATAAAATAGTGTTCTATCTTTTAGGAGATGGAACTAAAAAGGGATTAGGGTCCTCACCTATTTCACTCAAGTTTCATTAAAGGAAACCCTAGAGATCTAAATCTAAGGATGGAATTAGGAAGAGAGATCTATAATAGGGTATCATAGGGGAGTGATTAAAGACATAAGGGGATTCACCACCAAGCAAAGGCTTGGAAAGAAGATGTAAATGATATGCAAATCTAGCTATAAAATCTAAGATATGATATTGGAAATCAAAAGAATGAGCTGAGAAAGGAAAAAGGGGCACCTAGAAAACAAAAGAAGCTTGAAACAAGGTATGAAATTATGAAAATATGAATTTTAAAACACATTGGGACTCATACGTGAATAGGGTAAATTTAGTCCTAGTTTAGGGTTTCATGCTAAAACTAGAATCTGCAACTAGTAAACTAGGATCTATAGACAATGCTTGAAATTTGGTATACTGGGACTCATACACCACAAGTGGAAATTAGTCCCAGTATCAGGGTTGATTTGAAACTCTAATATCCTCTAGTGATCTTCTGTAGCTTCTCTCCCTTTTGATCTCTGAGTCTAAAACTCTGAATTCTACTTTGTAGGTGACTTTACATGATCTTGCAATGTAGATGACAACATTGGTAACTTTGCAACTTTGAAAAATTTCTCCAATCTTGCTCTCCAATGGATATTCAACTTGAATTTCCAAAACACACATCAAAAAGAGGGAAAAAAATTGTTTTGTTAGTGGATAGGGGTTTTCATTGGTCAAACTTCATTTTTTTAATCAAACCATGAAATGAAATCAAATAGACAGAAGGAATGATGAATGTACAAATATGTAATATTGAAACTCACCAAACCCTTTTAACAAAGGCTATAATCTTGTATGTAATGGATAGCATGAATGTAGATCTTGACTCTTGACTGTATGTTGTAGATCTTTACTTGAATGCTTGCTTGAGTCATAAGAACCTACATCATAAATGTTAGTTAAAAAACAAACATGATGCATGATGACTTTGACATGATGTTTGAATCTTGAATGTAGCTCCAAAAAAATTGATAATCATCTCTTGAATGCTCTTTTAAGATCATAAATTTTCTATAATGCTTGATATCAAAAGTGTTAGGAGAAAATATGTGAAATATCCTTGTATTTATACTTGTTTATGCCAAATTTATTAAAATTACAATACTACAAGATGACATAAAATCTAGGAGAATAAAACCTGAAAAAAAAAAAATTTAAAATAGGTCCAAGATAAGTGAGACTTAGACACTAGTTCGGGCGTATGAGTCCCAGTAAGATAGGCTTGGGACACAAATTTCTAGAATTGTTAAGTTTTATGTCAAATTCAGGATTAGGCCTCAAAACTTAGGTGGGACCCATACACCCAAGGTGGCTTATGAGTCCCAGATCACTAAATTTGGGCCATACAATCCAAAATCATCAATTTATGATTGGTCATTTGATATGTTTCAGGATTATCCTTAGAAAGATGCATTAAATAAGGATTTTGGATTCAAAATAGGACTAAATAAGGCATAAAGAAGCCCAAATTTAGCAAGGAGAGCCCAAACAATTGTGAAAATGTAGAGGTATACATTTTTCTACACTACATTTAGCCCCCACTTTAGTGAGAGGAGGAACTTACTTCAAACTCACACTAAAGTAGACAAACTTGCATCAAGAGGGATTCAAATGTACCAATGCTAGTGAGATAGAACAACAATGATCAAGAGGGTTGCACAAGACCCTAGGATCAAGATCATATGGAAAACCAATATAGACACAAAAGAAAAAACATGTAAATAATGTAAGGATCAATAACAAGGTACAAGCATACACTGCCAAAGACATAAAGAAGAAAGAAAAACAAAAATAAAAATAGAAGGAGATGGATTGAGCCTTGACCATTTGTCCCACACACTATAGATTAGACCTAAGTTGTTTTTCTAAAAATGTTTACAAGTGGAACACATGTCCACTATGCAAACCAAATGCACACTCAAAAGGGCTAGTAGAAAATGAGACCATTTACTAGGTGAGTCCCCAATGAGACACATGTGCACACTATCAATATGGGGTCACATAGACAAGCAAGTGGCTATGGAAAAGTCATGCCTAAGTTTGGATCCCATATGTACAATCATACCAAATATATATCTCTTGATAACTATGATAAGGCACTACATGACATGAATGATAGGATTCATGAGGCAAGCAAAGCTTTGTATGCTTGGCACCCATGAATGAACAAGATAGCTCCAGTGTGTTATGCAAGGTGGACATATAACCAAAAATGAAAAATAGTGTAAGATTCATTCAAAGGAGTTTTTCTTAGTTCATGTAAGGTCTTAACTTAGGCAACATTGTGCCTAATGTCTCCAAGAGAGGACCAATTGAATAATATAAGATTCAAAAATTAGGGGATGCAGTGTGTCACATTAAGCAACTAAGAGGAATGTAATATGCTAACAAAGATCATGTTATTGAAGGACATTACAACCAATTTCACCACAAAGAGAAATACGCATCACATGAAGTAAGAAGACTACAAAATGAAACATGAAATGCAAAAGAATAATGCCAATGTATGGCACCTTTAAAGAAATTTATAAAAACCATGCTATGAGCAATTACTTTAAAGTAGCAAAAGATAAATGCTAATAATAAAAGGGACATGAGAGCTTATTTGGAAATCCCTATGCCAAGTCATATGTTTCCAAATGAAGCTACATCATGAAAAGGGGTTTCCCCCAAAAGTGTTTCCCCCAAAATGAAATCCCAAAAATCACATAAGATCCATAGATTCAAGGTCAGTACATTTCTTTGCTACAATGTTTTTAGAGAGCTCAAAACTATCATCATTCCACAAATACTCATGGAACAGGAAGATGATACAAAGAGAGTGAAAAAAAAAGAAAAGATTTTGGGTTAACATGGAAGAGACCTAAATGTCTTGATGCCTTCCATCATCCACAAGAGGAAACACAAGACAAAGAAAAGATAAATTTTTACTACATAGCGAAGAATATAGGTACAAATAGAGGAATGTCACAAAGAGAGATACATTAAAAAGAAAAATACGAGGGATCGCATTACACACATGCAATCACACACATAACATGAAAAATAAAATAATGCAAAGGACTAGTAAGGCACATGCAAGTCAACCTAGAGTAGGTCATCTACATCCCAATCTTGTTCATTGTATATATGGAAGGTAGGAAACTAGCCAAAGGGACAACAACAGGTGTCAAACTAGGTAAATAATATCTAATTATTTCCCCCACTATGTGCAAGACAAGAATGATCCAAGGTACATGATAAGAAGGAGCTCCTTGATTTTAAAAGGATTTGCAATAATTGTAAAGAATGTAATAGTGAGAATATTATAATCCTACAACTATAACATGGAAAGGAGAAGAAGGACATGCTTTAAGGGATTATCTCTATGAGATCAAACTTTTTAAATATTTTTTTTAAAGCACAACACTTATCAATACTATGTATGAAAATTCTATGATATTGAGAATGTGATGTGTTTGTGTTCTTAGGATTTGGAAATTAGTTTTCTTGCATGGGTGGTAATGTAATAAGTAATTGGCTTAAAAGTATATGTAAAGTTCTTTTAGTTGTTATGATAGACAAGGGAATTTTAGTTTCTTTAGTTTGTAAGACATTCGTTGCTTGCTAGATTCAAAAATTTCTTGAGTTAGATGTTGAGGAGGACCTAAGGTGATCTTATCATCCTTTCCATCAATACGAGGCATTGGTTGTTCTTTAGGAATGATGATACTTCTGTTGAGAGGAGGATCTTGATATCCTAACCCTTTAGTTTCTTTAGTTGGAATTTTCTCTAAGATTTGATGAATTTCATGTTCACTTGTATCACATCTTTCTTTTCTTAAGATTGTGAATCCTTTTCCATTGTATGTTCTAGGTTGATAGGAGTGTTGGTCACTTTGTTAACATAAGATTGTTAAAAAATTGCTTGGTTAGAGGTGCTAGGGTAACCTATTGTAGGGAGCTTAGGTTCAATTTGTTTCTCAATTTTAGGATGTAAAAGGTCAAACATCTCAAGTTGCATTGATTTTTTCATAGAATGGTAAAAGGATGCATAGTGTCAAGGTTGTTAAGGCAATTGTTTATGAAGTTGTTCATGCTTTCTTCATCTTCTCAAATGATGTCAACATCACAAGGAGGACATGCATTAAGATTTGATTGAGCATGATTGAGTTCAATTTCATTAGAGTCATTTCCAAAAGAATAGCTTAACACATCCACTAATGATTTCAAGCACATCCATAGATTACCAAATCACATATCCATGATTACATGAAATGTAATTTTTATATTCTAAACAAAATAATTTGCTAATTACAATATGGAATAATCTAAAAACTAAATGTTGTAAATGTAGTTTTAAAATTAAGTAGTCCATGAAATAAACCAAATGAAGCTAGGTCTAATCAAATGTATGAAATAGAAACTCAGTAAACTAAAACAAAAATCTAACATCAGAAAATAAAAACAAAAAATGGGATTTTTAATGCTATAAAATGTAGTTTCAAGTCTGACACAAGACTAAATCACCTAGAGGAGTCTTAGAATCCCAATTAGGGGTTTTCAACAATTCAAATGTTGAAAATCAGTCCACATAGAATACCCAAAAATTAGGTAAAACCACCCATGGGTATGTGTAGGATCATGATGGGCCAAAAAGTGGTGATATGATGGGCATGTGTAGGGTATGTGGTTGATGACTATTTTTTTACCCAAAATTAATGAAACAAAAAATGGTTTCTAAAGGAGATTCTCAGTTTTCCACCAATGTAAATTATGCTTTACTTTGAATTTAATAAATAATTATTATTCATTTTCTATTTGAATTATGACTAAAGTCCTGATTGATAGGCTGATTGAAAAACATCTATAGTTTTCAAACGATAGCACATTTTTTGAATCTAAAACATGCGTCACATTCTATGCTTAATATACTATAGGATTAAAAAAAGAAAATTTTAATTTAATGAAGTTTTGACCAAGTTAAGGTGGTTATATATATGAGTTTTTATATTTTTTAAAAGTTGTAATAGAAAATTCATAATTAATTTTTTACTTGGAAACAAATTACAAAAAATATGCATCACATCCAAACATGAGTTCTCTACTTATATCTAAAATATTATAAAAAAATATTATCATTTTATTGTGGTTAGAGTGGTCAGATAGACACCTACTTCTTATTTTTTCCCTAAAATTTAAGTACTACTGCATTGAAATTTCAAATTTTCACCAAATAGATTTTTTTTTTAATAAACCTAGTAGTTTAGAAACTACTTTCAATTTTCTAGATTCTATTCTTACATATTTTTGAAATAATATAGATAACTTATTCAATTTTTTACATCAAGTTTCCTAACTCTAATTTTTCTAATTTTTTTGCCATTTAAGGGCCTATTTTTTCCATGATGATCTTGCACATACCCCCATACTAGGACTAAATCACCTAGAGGGTTGTATGAGTCCTAGATTAGGTTCTTACACTAATTTCAACAAGTTCTGAGTGAATGTTAGGTTTTTTGGTTTGAACGACATCTAGACAATGTGCAGTTATAGATTTCAAATGAATTTCAATGATGCAAGGTGCAAAAATGCAACCTATGTTATGAAATTACTTGCACAATAGAAGAATGTGATATTAAATATGCTCCAAATGCTTGAGAATAACTTAGAATAATAGGCCACTTCGAGGGGGAAAACCTCCAAATATCTCTAATGAGAATTCACTTCACAACTTGATGATGAAATAAGACTCACAACCTCCTATATATACCTATTTATGCCTAGGATATCAACTAGGCCAACTTAGACACACCTATATAAGTCTTAGGCCAACCTACACAACTAAATAACAATATACTAATGATAATATGACTTAATAGAGAGTTAAGATAGCCACAAGATGACTATTCATAACCCAATGTACAATAATATTAAGCGCATAGCATGCCCCCTTCTTCAAAGAAGCATTGTCCTCAATGCTAATCAAGTTTGGAAACTTTTGAATGAACTCCCTATCCTCCCATGTGGCATCTTCAACTAGTAAATTCTTCCATTGGATGAGATACTCAGTGATAGTTCTATTCCTCAACTTCTTTGTGCATGTTTGACAAATGCACTCTGGTTCCAAAATGATTCTTCCTTCTTCATCTAGCTCAGGCAGTGTTGTTTGAGTGGGAATATTATGCCCAATGACCTTCTTCAAACATGAAACATGAAAAATTGGATGTACCTTTGTTGTTGGTGGAAACTCAAGCTTGTAGGTAACACTACCGATCTTCTACATGATTTGGTATGGACCATAATACTTTGGAGACAACTTATTATTCTTTCTATGCTGCTTTAGTGAGATTTGCTTATAAGGCTGCAATCTCAAGAAGACCCAATCCCCAACTTCAAAACTTATTTCACTATGATGTTGGTCAGCCTGTTGTTTCATTCAATTTTGTGCCATGGCTAAATTCTCCTTGAGTTGTGAAAGTACTTTTTGTTGATGAAGCAAGTGGTCTTCTACTACCTAAACTCTTGGGGACACCTTAATTGATGATGTGATGGAAGGAGGATGACATCCATAAAGTTCCAAAAATGGAGACATTTTTGATGAGCTATGAAAAGAAGTGTTATACCACCATTCCGCAAGTGGTAGCCAATCTACCCACTGAGACTATTTCTTTGAAGTGAAACAATGCAAATATCCTTCCAAACACTTATTAACAACCTTAGTTTTCCCATCTAATTGAGGGTGGTATGAAGAGCTATGAGCCAATTGAGTACCCAAACATGAGAATAATTCTTTCCAAAAGTGACTAGTGAAGATAGGATCATGATCACTAACAATAACTTTAGGTGTACCATGTAGCTTTTGGATATTCTCCAAAAAGATTTAGCCACTGCACTTGCTGTAAAAGGATGTGCTAATGCAATGAAATGTGAATATTTAGTGAGCCGATCAACTACCACCATGATGACATTATGACCTTTAGATTTGGGAAGCCCTGTGATAAAGTCCATGGATACCTCTTCCCAATGTTGGCTAGGAATAGATAAGGGTTGCAAGAGACCTGGTGTCTTAATTGTCTCCCCTTTATGCCTTTGACACACCAAACATTCAGCCATAAATTTTTGAACATGACCCTTTAGCCCTTCCCAAAAGAAATCTTGCTTGACTTGATGATATGTCTTCAAAAATCCTGAATGAACACCCACTGGAGACTCATGTAACTCTGTGAGAATATTGATTTTAAGGTTGGAATTCTTGCAAAGATACAAACGCTCTTTATACCAAAGAGTATCTCCCTTCCAACAAAACTTATCTGAACTACTAGGATCACTTTTTAATTGCTCGGTGAGATTACTTGCCAAAACATCATTTTGCCACTCTGCTTTGGCTTCCTCCACCCAATTTTCTTGTAATATTGAAAGGGAAAACAATAAGGCTTCATCTTTCTCATCCTTCCTTGACAGTGCATCTGCGATAATATTTTCTTTCCTTTTCTTATATACAATCTCAAAGTCATATCCTAACATCTTAGTGACCCATTTTTGTTGCTCTTCAGAAGATAGTTGTTGTTCTAGAAAATATTTTAGGCTATCATGATCTGTCTTAACCTTGAAATATCTACCCAATAGATAAGGCTGCCATTGTTTCACTACATGGAGTATTGCTAGCATTTCTTTCTCATAAATAGGTTTTAGTTGATTCTTACCTTTTAATTGACAACTCTCAAAATCAATTGGTTGACCTTCTTGCATGAGCACTACTCCTATCCCATTTCCAGAAGCATCACATTCCACAATGAATTCCTTGGTGAAGTCAGGAGTGGCAAGTACTGGAGTTGTACACATAGCTTCCTTCAATCTCTCAAATGTTGTATTAGCAGAATTGTTCCAATGAAAAGAATCCTTCTTCAATAGAGTGGTGAGAGGTGCTACTATACTACCATAATTCTTCACAAATCTTCTATAGTACCCTGTCAATCCCAAGAATCCTCTCAGTTTCTTAATGGTTTTTGGAATAGGCCATTCCATGATAGCCTTGATTTTGTTAGGGTCCACCTTTACTCCTTCATGTGAAACTATGTGTCCCAAATACTCCACCTCTGTAAGACCAAAAGCACACTTGGATGGCTTAGCATAGAGTTTATGATCTTCAAGTATTTTTAATGCTTGGTCCACATGTTGCAAATGTTCTTCCCAAGTCTTGCTATAAATCAATATATCATCAAAGAATACTAACACAAACTTTCTCAAGAACTTCTTAAAAATGGAATTCATCAAACTTTGGAATGTAGATGGTGCATTGGTAAGACCAAATGGCATCACCAAAAATTCATAATGACCCTCATGAGTCTGAAATTCTATCTTACAAATATCTTCCTCCTTAATCCGAATTTGGTGATAACCAAATCTAAGATCTAACTTGGTAAAATAAATAGCTCAATTCAATTCATCTAGCAAATCATTAATGATTGGAATTGGAAACTTATCTTTAATGGTGTACATGTTGAGCACTCTATAATCTGGACACATGTTCCAAGTATCATCCTTCTTACATACCATCACCACAGGTGAGGAGTAAGCACTTTGGCTATGCCTGATGATTCCTGCCTCTAGCATGTCTTCAACAATTTTTTCTATCACTCTTTTGTAAGTGTGGATACCTGTAAGGTTTGATGTTCAGTGGTTGGATCCCTAGGACTAATTGTATGGCATGATCATGATCATGCTTAGGAGGAAGTCCTTTAGGCATATCTCCAAGAACAACTAAGTGACGATCAATTATAGCTTGCAAATCTAGATGAGTAGGAGCATTAGATTGAGAGACTTCTAATGAACATAGTTGGGCCACAAATCCATCTAGTCCTTTCTTAAGAAACTTTTGCATTTGATGAGAGCTCACCATTTGTGGGGATTTCACCTTTAACCCCCTTAGCTCTACTAGCCTTCCTTCTGATTGAAATCTCATGAATAGTTCTTGGATGTTCATCTCAATCGTTCCTAGTGTAGTAAGCCATTGTACTCCCAAAACAATATCTGCTGCACCCATGGATATCACATACATTGGGGTATCAAGGTAATAATCTCCCATGGATAATTTAATGCTATGAAACTTCCATGAACAACTAACTGTACCACCATCTGTAATCAAAACTTGAAACTCTGGAGCTGGATATATGAAACAATTTAGACGAGTAGCTAACTTTTTGTTGATGAAATTATGAGTACTACCTGAGTCGATCAACATTATTACCTTATGCTTCTTTAGGAACCCCACCACCTTGAGAGTTTGTGGAGCACTGAAACTTGAGAGTGCATGACAAGAAATGATTGGTTGAGAATCATGTGATTCCTCATTTGACTCTCTTTCATCCTCTAGTATGGGTTCCTCCTCTTCTTCCTCACTAGGACCTTCAATATAGAACAATTTCTTTTCACTACATTTGTGTCCTCGACTATATTTTCTATCACAATTGAAACACAACCCTTTTTCTCTTTTCTCCTCAATTTGTTGTGGAGTCAACTTAGTAGGTTGAGTGGAATATCCTTTCTCTTTTGTCACATTAGCCCCTTGCTTCTTAGGAATCAAGTACTTCTCCTCTACCCTACATGCCAAGATAAAAGACTCATTTATGGAACTAGGGCTAAACATGCATACTTCATGTTGAATGTGATCCTTGAGACCACCCAAGAATAAGTCATTCAAGTTCTCCTCCATAATTGTATCCACTCTTAAGGATAGATTTTGGAATTGCTGAATATAATCCTTAACTAATCCTATTTGTTGAAGTTTAGCTAGCTGGCTAAAGAAGTTGTCTGTGACGCTATTGCTATATTGTGCTTGGATTTCCTCTATAAAAATTGACAATGAAACGGTGAGCCCCTTTTTCCTTTGATGAGTGCAAAGCCAACGATACCAAATGAATTGATCTGGTTCTAGATATAGGGAAGCCATTGTGACCTTTTGTCCATTTGGGATTTGGTGTACTTCAAAAAAATTCTCCATTTGGGTTATCCATGTGAGAGGATCCTTACCTTTGAACTTGTGCATATCCACCTTTGGAAATAAATTCCTAGATCCCATAGGAGTACTAAAGCTTGTGTTAGTGCTAGCTGACCTAGAATTTTCACCTTGGGCGCTTGAGAACTCCTTTCTTGGTTCAACCATGTAGGTGCTTAACATGTTTCGTATGTCCGATATATCTCCTCTTAGGTCACACATTTCCATCTTCACTGAGGAAATTTCTCCCTTGACCTTATTGATCTCCTCATTAGGAGTAACATCCTCGATTGTTTCACCATCCTTATCAGGAGTCTTCCCCAGAGTGATAACATTCCTTTTACCCCTTGTTGCAGGCCCCGTCATGATGGAAACCACTAATGTTGAAATAAATCACACAAATGAAACTTAAATTCTCTAAAATTTTTACTATAATCTCATTTGGTATGTCTTCAAAAACCCAATAAAAATTAGACTTCAATTCAACAAGATGTGTGATATATGTAGATTCCAAAAAAATAGTGTAGAAACCCCAATTCTGCAATAATTCCCTTAATTATGCTCCAATTCTTCTAAAATCTGCACTGTAGCTTCTTTGATATGTTCTTCAAAAACCCTTTAAAAATCAGAAATTTTTTTTCCAAAATCTGAAAGATATGCTCTTCCCAAAATCGCCTCCAAAATTAAGAAAAACCTTGCCTCTATGGTGCCAAGATCATGCTTTGATACCACTTGTTATGAAATTACTTGCACAATAGAAGAATGTAATATGAAATATGCTGAAAATTCTTGAGAATAACTGAGAATAATAGGTCACTTCAAGGGGGAAAACCTCCAAATATCTCTAATGAGAACACACTTCACAACTTGATGATGAAATAAGACTCACAACCTCCTATATATACCTATTTATGCCTAGGATATCAACTATGCTAACTTAGACACACCTATATAAGTCTTAGGCCAACCTACACAACTAAATAACAATATACTAATGATAATATGACTTAATAGAGAGTTAAGATAGCCACAAGCTTACTATTCATAACCCAATGTACAATAATATTAAGGGCATAACAACCTATATGCACTTTCACTGATGCAATATTTAGAAACCCTAGATGCAAATTAATTGATGCAAGACCTAATGAAAAGTTAACATAAGATAAATCAAGGTCTATGATGCACTCTAAATTATAAAATAAGTTGTCAAAGGCTAGGTTCACAAAAATGAAATGAAGAAAATAGGTGTTTTATCTTTTAGGATATGGAACTAAAGGGGGATTAGGGTCCACTTATTTCACTCAAGTTTCATGAAAGGAGACCTCAAATATATCAATTTAAGGACGGAATTAGGAAAAGAGATCCACATGCAATAGGGTGTCCTAGGGGTGTGATTAAAGATACAAGGGGTTTCACCACCAAGCAAAGGCTTGGAAAGAAGAAGATGCAAATGATATGAAAATCTAGCTATAAAACCTAAGATATGAAATTGGAAATCAGAAGAATGAACTGGGAAAGGGCAGAGAGGCACCTAGAAAACTAAAGAAGCTTGAAATAAGATTTGAAATCCTAAAAAATTATTTTTAAAATTCATTGAGACTCATATGCCAGTAGGGGCGATTTAGTCCCATATTAGGGTTTCAAGCATAAATCAGACTCTACAATTGGTAAACTAGGATCTACAGACAATGCTTGAAATCTAGTATACTAGGACTCATACGCCATAAGTATTGATTTAGTCCCAATATCAGGGTTGGTCTAAAACTTTTATATCCTCTAGTGGTCTTCTATAGCTTCTCTCCCTTCTGATCTCTAGGTTTGAAACTCTAGATTCTACTTTGTAGGTGACTTTCCATGATCTTGCAATGTAGATGAAAACTTTGACAACTTCGACAAATTTCTCCAATATTTCTCTCCAATGGATCTTCAACCTAAATCCACAAATAACACATCAAAGAGAGGGGAAAATTTTGTTTTATTAGTGGATAGGGGTTTTCCTTGGTCAAACCCCATTTTGGTAATCAAACCTTGAAATGCAATCAACTAGAAGGAAGGAATGATAAATGAACAAATATGCAATGTTACAACTCAACAAACCTTTGCAACAAAGGCTACAATATTGTATGTAATGGCTAGCATGAATGTAGACATTGAATCTTGATTGTATGTTTTAGATCTTGTCTTGAATTCTTGCTTGAATCATAAGAACTTACATCACAAATGTTAGCTCAAAAACAAACATGATACATGATGACTTTGACATGATGCTTGAATCTTGAATGTAGCTCCAAAAAACTTGACAATCAGCTCTTGAATGCTCTTGAATGATCTTGTATGCTAATTTTTTTTTTTTATAATGCTTGATCTCAAAAGTGTTAGGAGAAAATATGTGAAATAACCTCGTATTTATACTTGTTTATGCCAAATTCCTCAAAATTACAACACTACAAGATGACATAAGATCTAGGAGAATAAAATCATGCCAAGAATTTGAATTTAAAATAGGTCCAAGCTAAGTGGGACTTATACACCAATTGGGGTGTATAAGTCCTAGTAGACTAGGCTTGGGACCAAATTTAAAGAATTGTTATGTTTTATGTAAAATTCAGCATTAGGCCCCAAAACTTTGGTGGGAAACGTAAACCCAAGGTCACAAATGAGTCCCAAATCACTAAATCTAGGCCATACAATCCAAAATCATTAAATTATGATTGTTCATTTGATATTTGTCAAGATTATCCTCAAAAAGATGAATTAAATAATGCTTGTGGATACAAAATAAGACCAAATAAGGCATAAAGAAGCCTAATTTTAGTAGGGAGGGCCCAAACAAGTGTGAAAATGTAGAGGGATACATTTTTATACACTACACTAATGTTGCAGGATCTTTTTCATCTTCATCAAGGCACCTTCCAATTTGAATAACTCTTTATTCACTAGTTGTATCCATCAGTATGTTGATTGTATCTCCCAAAGGAATTGCATTTTATTTCAAAAATTTATGATTGTATTCATCCTTTTCATTGTCAATATCATTACTTTCCTTCTCTTCATCCATTTGTTTATCACTAACCATAGCACAGGTGACTCATTTTTCTTAGGGGGAGTATATGATTTGTCATAAACTCCTAAAATTTCTTTCAAAGCTTCATCATGGGTATGTGCAGGATCATGATGGACCAAAAAGTGGCAATATGATGGGTACTTGGCTGATGACTATTTTCTTACTCAAATTTGATGAAATGAAAAGGGTTTTTAAAGGAGATTCTCAACTTTCCAACGATATAAATTATGCTTTTTAAAAAAATTAATAAGCAATTGTTATTGATTTTCTATTCAAATTATGATAAAAGTCATGATTGATAGGTTGATTAAAAAACATCTATAGCTTTCAAACGGTATCACATTTTTTGAATCAAAAACATGCATCACATTCTATGCTTCACATACTATAGGATTAAAAAAATAAAAATTGAATTTTATGAAGTTTTGACCAAGTTAAGGTGGTTAGACATATGAGTTTTTATATTTTTTAAAAAGTTATAATAAGAAAATCATAATTAATTATTTACTTAGAAAAAAATTACAAAAAAATATGCATCACATTAGGGCATGAGTCCTCTACTTATATCTCAAATCTTATAAAAAAATATTATCATTTTATTCTGGTTAGGGTGGTCAGATAGACACCTACTTCTTATTTTTACCCTAAAATTTAAGTACAACTGCATTGAAATTTCAAATTCCCCCAAATAGATTTTTTTCTTTTTTTAAACAAACCTACTAGTTTAGAAACTACATTCAATTTTCTATAGATTCTATTCTTACATATTTTTGAAATAATTTAGATAACTTATTCAAATTTTTACGTCAAGTTGTCTAACTCTGATTTTTCTAATTTTTTTGCCACTAAAGGGCTTGTTTTTTTCATGATGATCTTGGACATACTCTCATTCTGAAAGTATTCCAATGATTCTTCACATATTGTATCAATCAATGCAAGATGCTTCAAAGTGAGAGTTCTCTTAGCAGAATTACACATGATATTGTTGATGTTGAGTGAGGGTCTTTGTGTCACTTTCGTTATCTTAGAAGGACAATATCCAAGACCACTTTTTGTTTCTTGCATATTAGGCTCTATAGGAATTCCGATGCCTTGTTCTTTTGTTCCACATCCATTTCCACTCTAACCAAGTTGTTTTACAACAAGCTCATAAGCTCTTCAATAATTTTTCTCCATCTCTTTTAGATTCAATGATTGTTGGTAGTCAGTTTCATCAAAGTTCATTGTATAACTTGTTTCTTCTTTTGGAGTAGGTGAAGTAGATTCTTCTGAGTTTTCTTTCAAATTCTCTATTGACATTACTATTGGCTCTTTTTTCTTTTCTATTTATTTTGTTGTAATTTTTTATTCTCCCATTAATTTTTGCATGAAATCTAAGGAACCCCAATCATCTTCTAATAGTTTAGGGACTTAATCAATGTTCTTCTCTTGTTCTTCATCCTTCATAACTTCCACTTTTGTAGTTGGTATCAATGTCTTCACAAGATTTTTTTTTCTTTCTCGGCATGCAAACATCTTTCAGGTTTGGGTTTGGTCTTGATTGTGTAAACTTTATTATTATAGACATACTTCATTACATAGTGAAGGATTGAAGGAACACTGTTTGTTTCATGAATCCATGGTCTCCATAAGAGGAGATTGTAAGAAATATCATAAGGGATAACATGGACTGGAGTTTGCAAGGTTACCTTCCCAACTTTAATAGGTAATGTGATGAATCCAAGCGGAATTTTTTTCCATATTTTCAAACACATGGATAGGAAAAGAATCAAGGAAAATATCACTCTTATCCATATCAATCTTCCATAAAAGGCTCAGTCTACACACATTAAGGGTGGAACCATTGTCAATAAGGGTTCTCTCTATTCCAATTTTATTAACAAGAGATATTATCATGAATGCTTCATGTCATTTTTGAACTTCCAAGGAGGGTAACTCTCTTTGGTGAAAAAAATATCTAAATATCACTCATTCCTTGAACTAGTGCTTCCACATCATTTGAGTTTGCATTAGGAGGAACCATAACTTGTTGTAAGGTTGTTTGAAGCATACTCTGATAATTTGGTGAGGCTTGAATCATATAAAAAAGGGATATCTTAGTGGTTGTATTCTTAAGTTTCTCAACAAGATCATATTCCTTTCCACTATTTGAGGGTAAACAAGGAGAACTAGGCAAGATAGGTTGAGGCAAAGGTAATGAAAAATGAGTGGTTTGTTGTTGCATATTGTTCCTTGTATTGTATGTGTGAGAAACAATATTATAACTTGTTTGTTGTGGATCATTTTTATTTTTGAGTGAAGGATTTTTTTTAGGTGGTTCTAGGATGAGCACGGGTTTTCTTTGAACTTGAGTTTGTTGTGAGGGAAGGTAAAGGATAAGTTGAGGTGTGATTGTGTTAATGTCTCTATGTTTTGATTTTTCATGACAAGCCTTAGTGGATTGACCTTGCGAGAGATTCCTCAAGGGCATCATATAACATGTCAAAGTCATCACTACTAAAGGGCTTGAGGGATAAGCTAACTTAAAAAAACTTGATTTGACATAATCAAATCGCTATGTTTTCTCCAAGGGTTTTATTTTTTTTCTTTTAATAACATTGTTAGTATGTATTTTCATTTTCTAATGATTGTAAAATGTAAACTAATGTATCTAGTGATGCAATAATAAAAATGAGGAAATCCAATGCTACTTTTAACTTAAATATGAAAGAATGTTTTTCCCAATGTTGCAAAATATAACTAAATGAGCAACTATTTCAATACACAAGAAAACTGTTTCAGGAAACTATTTCTTAGGTCTGATAACATAAATAGAAATGCATATCAGAGACTAAAGCCACTCAAATTTTTTGCTGAAAATGTCTGTACATGGACACATTCACCCAAAATGAAATGAATAAAAGTACGGGGTGTCCCAAAGTAGAGAGACAAAGAGGGTCCTATCTTTCTTAAAATCATTAGGAAATGGAATCTACACCAAGAATTATCTATCAACCCTTACGTGAGTCAACCCAAGATGTGAATCTACTGATTTCCCTTTTTGCTAGGATAGGGGTGAAGGTTAAATAACCATTTGGGAAGAAATATTTGAAATAGCAAAAAAACTCCAAATTTAGATCTACAAAGTGCATCAAAGAGTTTTAACATAAAACAAAAGGAAATAGTAAACTTTTTGAAGAACCCAAGGGTAACAATTTTTTTGCACTTGTCAAAACTTGTTTTTATAACCCTAATAGGGACTCATTCACCCTATGGTGAATGGGTCCTAGTAGAAATTTTTGGGAAACTCTAAATCTAAACTTCAAGCTTAGAAACTATGAAAAATTGATGCCTTTGTATCCCTAACAGGGACTCATTCACCCTATGGTGAATGGGTCTTGATAGGGTTTTCCAAGAAACTCTAAACCTGAAATTGAAGCTCTAGACCTATAATTCCTTCTTGTAACTTGAAATTCCCACTCTCAGATATGAATCTATCAAAAATATGCAAAAAAAAATTTATGTCTTGTTGGTGGATAGGGTTTTTCCATAGTCAAACCCCAAGTTTTGTAACTAAACCTTGATGATAAATAAAAATATAAAATGTGAAATGTGTGTGTGATCCTAACCTTAAGTTTTTCTAAGATTAAGTTTTCTAACAATGCAAAGAAACCCTACTCAAGTGTGTTATAATAGGATCCTACATGAACATGAACAATGCATAAGACCTACTTTAGGAGACATCTAATCCCCTTAATAAATAACAAATTTGAATATACCTCTCTTTAGGCTGAAAATAGAATGATCAAAGATGGAATCAATAAGGAAAAAAGTCATTGGGCTTAGTTGAATCTCATGGTGCTTCTCCCAAAACCTAAAATCCATTATGATTCTCCATAGGCATCTATCATCAATTCTTCAATAATTCTTGATCTTTGATAACAAAATGAGCTTGAAAACCTACAAAAACACAATCATGTTGCTCCAATACTTAACTCTTGCTTGCTACTTGCTTTGAATATGAATGCTTGATCTCATAAATATTGCTTAGATCCTTAGGAAAATAACCTTGTATTTATGGATATCTTAACATTAATTCTTGAAATTCAAATATCACAAGCCAACATTGAATTATAGATTTGAAATCATTAAAATACCACCAAAAACATATTTCAAAGAGGGGTCCTACATCTAAGTGGGACCCATTCACCATAGGGTGAATGGATCCTAAACCACTTACCTAGGACACACATCAAACAATGTTAAAGATTATGTAAAATCAAGGTCTTAGACCTATGTGGGGACCCATTCACCCTATGGTGAATGGGTCCTAGATCACTTCCCTAGGACACACATATTCCAAAATTAAGTGTTGTGTAATGTAATTTATGAATGTCTTGATTTATCCCTTGGAAATTGCATTTAATTAGGCTTGGATTTGAATTAAAGGGGCCATTTAAGGAAAATTAACCTCAATTAATTAATAAAGCCCTAGGTTAGTGTGAAAGTGTAAAGGTACACCTTACAACACCCTAAATAAGGCACAATTAAGTCCATTAAAGGGCCCTAAACATAATGTGAATATGTAAAACATATTACAACACTAAATTAATGAAACATTAAGCTCATTTATTTAGTAATTATTCCCAAATTAAGTGTGAAAAAAGGGATACTTTTTCCTACACTATTGTGGAAAACTTTAAGAAAATTTGTGATTACCTTTATTCTTTGATCAAATATAGATATACATTCTTATAAAGCTACAATCTCTTCCAAATCTACAATTGTTGATAGAAATTTTGTTATCCTTTATTGCAACTTGTCTCCTCTAACTTAAAAGACTTATGCCATAATCTACTTTCTAAATCATTTTCAATAATCTATAATATATTTCAAATTATTTCCTTTAGAATATTTAATCTTCCACCGCTATTTCTCTATCTATGCCTTGATTTTTTTTATTTCTTCACACACCTTGTACTTGTTTGTGTACATTAGTTATGGCCAATTTTCACCATTTCATAGGCACATGACATACACTATTTTTCACAAGTCACTGTTTACATAGATTTATCTTAGGAAATATGATAAAAAATGTAGAATTCTACCCCTCCAAACCTAACAAACTAAGTTTGATGTATATGTATAGAGTGACTGGCCCAACAACATTTATTTCCAATCTCTTCTAAACTAGAAGGCACCAATCTCTCAAATATTTCTCCAAAACTATACTAATGTCTACTCCATAAATGATGTAATGTTTGCTTTGAATTCTCCCTTATGTTTGTTAAAAAATCTACACCAATAATGTGCTTCAAAGCTACTCCAAGTATACTATATTGTCTACTCCAAATTAGGTATAATGATTGCTACAAAATTGTAACAAGGTCTGCTCCAAAGACGATAGAAAAATAGTATGAGGTTTGCTCCAAATGACTGTTTGATACTGGTAACAAAGTCTACTCCAAAACACCTTGTATATTTGCTCAAACTCACCTTAGTATGTCAATATAGATCCCCTCAAAATTTCACTCCAAATTCTCTATAAGGTCTACTCCATAATTTTAACGAAGTTTTCTCCAAACTCAAAACAAATTTTGATAAGATCTTCTTTAAATTTGTATATATTTATCTTTCAGATCTACATATTTATGTATGCTATTATACTTTAGATTTTTACCCCTAATTGGACTGATTTATCCTTTTATACATATCCTATCATGACCACCTCCAATGCTTCATCATCATGCAAAGAGAAAACAATGACTTCACCAAATCATAGGCCCAACATAATTGGCGGTTTACACGCCTTTGATTTTACATATTTACTACACAAGCACAAGATTGTTTCAGTGCTCTAATACCATGTATAAAATTGGAGAGCTTAAATTGATATTATATTTTCTACTATGAAAAATATGGATCCAAAGATCCTTAAGTACATGTATGGATAGGTGTGTATCTTACATGAGACATGACATTTGGTAACTAAATAAATTTTATATTTTGAACAATGCATTATATCATGTTGTTGTTGATTTTTTCTAATAGTATTAATTTGATTATATAATTAATAAAAGAATAATTTATATCATTGTTGTATGGGTATGTAGTCAAATAATTATTAATTATTTTTATTTTTTTTGAAAAAAATATTATAGAGATATTTTGAGATTGTTTCATAATATATGTATTTTATAAACTTGAGTATGGCATGCATGCAAGTGTTAATAGACATGTAGTACAAATAGAAAATTGTATAGGTAGCTCTAAAAAGTTATAAAGAATAAAAAGGAAATTTAAAGTGATTTTCAACAATAAAGTTCAAAATAAAATATTTAAATTTATACATGGAGAAGAATGTGTATTGTCTTTTGTCCACATTTGTCATACAAGATCTATAATATGTTTTTTTTTCATATAACATATTATGTTAATTTCTAGATTGTGAATATAAGAAATATATGAATATAGGTAATCAAAGCATAGAATACATCAAAAATTGGTGTTGGCATTTTGGGACAACTAAAAGGATAGATTTGTTTTTCATCAAGAAGATCAAATTTTTATAAAAATATAGATTGATAAATGAATAATGTTACAATTAATATAATCAACAAGGATGAAAAGACCACCTATATTTTTTTCTATTATGCAAATATTTAACCAATTGTTATTTGTATCTAGTTATTTGATACATCATGTGTAACTTTATTAAGAAGAATAAAACATGCATGTGCCGATGTTAGTACAATACAAGTATCTTATCCCATCTAGAATTTTTTCGAACTATCTATGTTTGTGTTCACCTTACAATTATTTTTCCTATTAAATCAATAATCACCATATACTTTTGCTGAAATCCCTAATTTACTTTATAAAAAATATGCAATTCATAATTATTTCCTAGTTGTCATTTATGTCACATGTTTTTGAATTATTTGTCTGATAAAAAATAATGAGATGGAGATCATAAACTATTTATATGATCTAATTTAAAGATTTTCAAGAAAGATGAGTGAAATTGATTTCTAATTATACAACAATAAAATAAGTGTAATATAATTTTTATTTTGACTATTCGAGAAGTCTAATCTAATGTTTTATACTTGAGTATGCACAAAATTATGCATATATAGTGGTTTTGTTAATGAAATTTAAAAGACAATAACTTGTAATTTTACTATAAAAACATTATTTTGAATGTGTTGATGTCAATTGAATAAGTTGAGCTAATACAACTTTATTCTCTATTTAGTTACTAAGGAATTTTAATTGTTCTTAGGATTGAACTCTATTTCCTTTTACTCTTATTTATGCTTTCTATTTTACTTATTGTTTATAAATGTAGTTCTTTATTAATTGGTGGGGTAACCTTTTTATTTTTTAATTTTCTTATTGTATTGAAGATTATTAGTCCCTGCCTTATAGGTGGGAGACTAATATTTTTGGCTAAATGTTGCCTATTAAAATGGTGCATCAAGTAGATCACTATGCTACTATTTTGGGGATTAATTTATTAAAAGAAAATTATTGATTTTTTTTTTTCGATTTTCTCATTGGTTGGTATTTTCGTTGTGGTTTTGTCATTATGTAATTTATTTAATTGTTGTACAATGAACTTTTCTATTGGAAATATTTCATGAGTTTTTTGGTGTATTCATGTCTTCACAGCCACTGTTTTTGGTGATGTGTGGCATTTTAAGCAACACATTTGCATTTACTATTTGTGAATTTTCATTTGGGCAGAATGTTGCCTATTAAAATGATGCATCAGAAATTGTGCCTATAAAATATATATATCACTAAGTTGATGTTTTGGGGATTAATTTATTATTAAAAGAAAATTATTGATTTTTTTTGCAATTTTCTCACTGACTACTAGTATTTTAATCGTGGTTTTGTCATTTTGTAGTTTATTTAATTATTGTAATGAACTTTTCTATTGGAAATACTTCATGATTTTTTTGGTGTAGTTGCATCTTCGTAGCCATTGTTTCTAGCGATGCATGACATTTTAAGTAGTACATTTACATTTACTATTTGCAAATTTTCATTTCGGTAGAATGTTGCCTATTAAAATGGTGCATCATAAATTGTGCCTATAAAATACATATATCACTATGATGATGTTTTGGGGATTTATTTATTATTAATATATATATATATATATATATATATATATATATATATTTTGCAATTTTCTCATTGGTTGCTGGTATTTTTGTCATGGTTTTATTATTTTTTAATTTATTTAATTATTGTAATGAACTTTGCTATTGGAAATATTTCATGAGTTTTTTGGTATAGTCGTGTCTTGGCACCAACTGTTTATGGTGACACATGAAATTTTAAGCAATACATTTGCATTTACTATTTGTAAATTTCCATTTATTATGAGTAGATTGAAGTGCAAGTGTCATTAGTGGCTTATGGTGTGAAGTTTTAAGTCTATTGAGTAAAGTATTATTTGTGGGTTTTTTTCATTTGCTCAGGTTGTTTGATGAGGACAAAATTTGTGTTTGTTGAGAGGGTTTACATCTACTGTGTTGAAAGGGACAAAGGTGACATTTGTAAGTTCCTGTATCTTTTACACTTTAATTTTTCATTTGCTTAGATTATTTGATGAGGGCGAAATCAATGCCTTTTGAGAAGGTTTATGTCTAGCATTTTGGAATTGAAAAATGAGCCGCTTGTAAGTTCGTATATCTTTTACAGTGTCATTTTATAGTTTTTTGCATCTTTGCATTTTGTGGGTTAATGCATACTATTCACTATTTTTTAGTGCATATATGGGTTAGTCTCTATTTTTGAGTTAAAGACTTAACACTATAATTCATTACTGTTGACTTCTATGTTGGTCATGTTTAAGAATGAAACTAATATTTTTTCTGCATGCATGCATTCCAATTGCACTTGAATTTATTAAATGAAAATTAAAATTAGGTCTAAGTAACTAGAGAATGTCTATGTATAAAATCATTAAATATGTGTATGTTGAGAGGGTTTATGTCTATTGTATTGGGAGAAAAAAATGAGGCATTGTAAGTTTTATGTCTTTTGCAATGTCGTTTTATAGTTTTTTACATCTTTGCATTTTATGGTTTAAAGTCTATTGTTTGTTGTTGTTTGCATTTTATGTGTTAAGGTTTGTTCTTCGCTATCCTTGACTGCTTTTATGGGTTAGTGTTTGTTGTTGGGTTAAAGAGTTAACACCATAATTCATTAATGTTGATATGTTGGCTGGCCATGATTAAGAATGGAAGTAATCATTTATTTGCATGCATGCATGCGAGCTACACTTCAATCTATTGGATGAAAATGAGAATTGTTTGTATTGGAAATAACGAGTTCCATTTATTATTTTCTATGGAAGTTTAAAGTCTGTCGAGAAGAGTTTTATTTGAATTGTTTTTTCATTTTCTCAGGTTGTTTGTGTTTGTTTGCATTGTTTACTCATTTGTTTGGATTGTTTGAAGAGGGTGAAATATGTTCCTATTGAGAGGGTTTATGTCTATCATGTTGGAAGTGAGAAACAAGGAATTTGTAAGTTCCTATATATTTTAGAGTGTTTTTTTTATAGCTTTTTACATCTTTTAATTTTATGGGTTACTGTCTATTGTTTGTTATTCTCTACATTTTATGGGTTAATACTTGCTCTTCCCTATTTTTGAGTAGTTTTATGGTTTGGTCTCTATTCTTGAGATAAAGACTTTACACTATAATTCATTGGTGTTGACTTCAAGAGAAAATTAAATAAATTAAATTGATAATTGCACTTTCCATTTGATTCAAGTAAAAAATTGATAGGATGGAGAGTGGAAGAGTGAACGAAAAGGTGCATGGAGGAGGGGATTTGAGATCCTCTAAGGGCGAGGAGGATTCTACAGAGGACAATGGAGATTTGGCAGCTACTGTTGGAGTCTTGTTTGCATTGCGGGCTAGCCTGGCTCCTGTGGTTTTTTCTATGCTTGTTGTGGTAGAGGATGCTAGCGAAGACATCACTCGAGGGGTCTTTGCCTTTGCTACCCCTGGGCTATGTCCTGTTCATCCTTAGATGATTTCAAGATTACTTTGGGTGCTAGTTACTCCTATTTGGAGTGTTTTTTCCCTTGCTTCTGAGGGATCCCATGTGTCTTATGGTGATGTTATGGTGAGAATGGGTGGGAGAATCTATGGGATGGCCCTGGCTATGGCTATTAGTGTGAGCATTTGCTACACTGATGTTAATTTTGTGATTTGTTTGGCTAGGAGTGGTTGATGTTACTCATGGAATTTTGGGAGGAGGCTTTTTCCTCTTAGGGATTTCGGTGTTGAGTTGGGAAGGGATGGGTTTTCTCTTGGCTTGGAGAAGCCCTTTCTTTCTCCTTTTGAAAGAATTATCTGCTTGGATTCTTTGGATGCTTGGGATAAGCCTTGGATGTTGGAGGTGTGGCACATGCTTGTGTTATAGGGCTCTTGGGGTTTGTTTTTGTTTCTTGGGCTCTCTTTCAAAGCTTTTGGGTGCCCATTGTGGGTTCTCTCTACTGAGGAAAGTATTTTTGATGATGGAGTATTAGTGGTGCTTGCTAGGAGGTGGGTTTCATTGGATTCTTGTGTTATTCTTGGGCTCTATATTAGATCTTTTGGGTACCATTTGTGTTTGTCTTGGATATCTTTCTCGAAGGGGGTTTTCTTTTGCTCTTGGCTCCAAGCTTGATCTTGGAGGAGTTCTCTATTTTTGGGTTTGACTTGGAAGTTGGGCAGTGTTTTAAGTTGGTGGAGTGGAATGCCTTTCCCACTTGCTCCCTTGGAGATTCATGCTGGTTTGGGTGTGGTCTCTCTCTTGGAGCTCCTGCATGCTCAACTAAAGGATGGTGTGTCTGCCCAGTCTTTTGGATCTTTGACTCCCTTCCATTTCTTGTGCACTATGTCTTCTATTTACGAGAAGACAACTCTTGATGGCCAAGAGTCATTTCCTATTGAGTTGGAGGTGGGTGTGTTGGATGTGGATCGATGTTCTCCTTTCTAGTTTCCTCTAGTGGTGTTCCTATTGAGGTGGAAATATCTCCTATTGAGGTCAATCCAAAGGTTTCTAGAGAGGTGTGCTCTTGGTTTTTTGGGTTTTCACAGTATCCTCTCCAATAGAGGGGAGCTCAGTCCTCTTGAGGTGTACTTGGAGTTGGTCTATGGTGTGCTTGGGAGCTTCAAGGGGTGTTTCTCCTTTTGTGTGCTGGTGTTTTTACTAGGAGGTTGGGTTTAATGGTGGTATTTACCATTAAATTTCCTTTTCTTTTGTTAGTCTATGGTCTATTATTTATGAGCAGATGGTTGGCTATTGCTATGTTGATATGTTGCATCATTGTTTTAGGTGATTTTTTATAGTCAAAACTTAGGTGGGGTTTCTGGTCCCAAATAAAACTAGGTTGTATTTTCACTTTGGGCCCATGCTTGTGTGTCTTTTGTAGCCTGTGATGTCATGATAATCTATTACAGGTTGCTATTGGGCTGTTGGTGGTATGCGAGTTATCTTTTACGAAACTTGTTGTTATTAGGTTGATTTATGCTTACTATTGTTCTCTTGAGTTTTAGATGTCTTCTTTTTTTAAGGGTTTCAAGCCCCTTCAAAACCCATTTTTTACCTCTAATAAAAAACTTATCAATAAAAATTATGCACATACAATTTTGATTGGATATCTCAAAAACAATTTCACTTTATCCAACTAAATCTTATGTGCCATGTATGCTTTCCTTGTTCATTTCTATTCCTTCGTTTATCTACCCTATATCGCTACCAACAACTATGTGACATCTTTAATGTCATTTATTCCCTTAATTCTATCACATGACTTTCTAAATTTGATTTGTAATCTCTCCAAACCTTTGGATCTGACCAATATGTCATCATTTCTCTCTTATCTTGGTTGACCGTCTTTTTAATGACATTGTCCTTCTATCGTCTCTAAAATTCCTTTGTTGACTTATCTTACTTGTAACCCAATTGCCACACACACTATGCATTAGTTTTTTTTATCCCTTCAAATTTTCCCTACTTCACAAGCACATGATTTCTACCTCTTTTCATCTCTTTTTTGCAGCCCCCTCTAACCATGGTAAAATCTGCATTTAAAGGAAGATTGGCATTTCTTCCTATTGCACCCAATTCCTTTTCTTTATTAGATTTTCCTTAGGTAATTCTCTATGCAACCTATCTTTTTCCCTTTATTGTTTCAAATTTTAATTGGTTCAATATGGGTGCCATTACTAATAGAATATGAATGGTCTCCCTTTTCCAATTGAAGCAACCCTGCTTGTTGCTAGAAAATGACAAAACATAGGTTGAAAATATAGTAATTTAATAATCATAATTTTCAAATGAGTTGACACCCATTATAATGCACTGATAAAATGAATGAAATCTATTATTTAATCTGTCAATGAAAATAGCTATCAAGTTGGTCCCATGTATTTTTTCTTGGAGAGATATTGACTCCAATCAGAAAATATGAATCACCCAACCAACTACCCCAATCATGGTTTTTCTATTTTGGTTTGATTTTATAATTATGGAATGAATTGATAAATTATTCTTTTGGTCAAAAATTCCATCATTGATCTTTCCTAATGTGTCTCTTCATTTTTTAGATTCTCCTGCATCAATCAATATCCATGATTTACCATCAATGTTGACATCAATGCTCCACCATTTTTAGTTTACATTTGATAGTTCAACTTCAAGCACCTTGTTCCCAAGAATACAAGCTACTTTTCCAATAAATTTTTCTATTAAATTAAAATGAGAATTAGGTCTAAATAGGTGCAAAATGCCTTGGTATAAAATCAATTCATCGATTGCCAATGTTTTGTTCGTGTTGGAAATATTACATGGGTTTGTAATGTTCTATGATATACCAAGTGTTTTTGTCCATGCATTTCATTCTAATGAGGACATTTAGTATTTGTTAATGCCTAATTTTTATTTATTAATGGATTGTGGTGCCAAGTTTTAAGGTTATCAAGAGGCACATATTTGACCCTCATCAATCAATCTGTAAAAAAAGGAGACATTTGGAAGTTTCAATATCTTTTACACTATCATTTAATATTTTTTTATGTCCCTCTAGTGGGTTAATCTTTGTTGTTCCTATGTACAAACATAGATTTGATCCTCATCAAAAATTCTATCAAAAAAGAATGTGTTTGAATTAATTTCCTAGTATGAGTCATGACACTTGTTGTCTACAATGTGTTCATTCTACGCAAAGTGATAACATTTCACACCACAGTTTTTAAATACCTCAATATATGTCTTTTATTTACAAAATAAAAATACCTGATGTTGATAAATGTGCACTTTTCATAGCTTATGATGATATGTTCATCACTTCTTTCTTCATCCATTGACATTACTAACTATTCCTCCCTTCTCACTAACCTTTTCTTCTAGCCAATTTTTCTTCGATCCATTCTATCCTAATCAATTAATCTTGTCCACATCTGATATTGATCAAACTAATTGTTCTTTCCCTCTTACTAATCATGTCTTCTAGCTAATATTTCTTCTATCTAGATGTTTTAAATAATCTTAATGGTAAATTTTCCTCAAATTTTCACCAAATTTCTTGAGGGGGCATCATAATCCTATTTCTGTAGAGGCAAAACCTAATTAAATTTTTTCATATTTTTCCTTTGAGACAATGCTAAAATAAAAAAAATCAATTACTTTAATTAATTATTCATGGCATCAAAAAAATAATAAATTTTTATTTATTTTATTTTCAAAAACTTGTCATAATTTCCTCTTTACTTAACTTTTTTATTCTCTATTTTCTTTTTTCGGTTAACTCTTCAATTTCTTTATTTCCTTTTTCACTTGATTGAACCTTTCTTTCACTTGACTTTCTCTTTCTTTCAATTAACTATTCCACTTTTCGCTATATTCTCCACTCATATTTTACATATTTGTATTTTCTCATTCACTTTTCTCTTCCACCCTTCTTACATTTTCCATTTTCCAAATGAGCAACTTTCCTTTGCACATTCTCTCATTCAATCTCATCTGTCAATCTTCTATTCAATATCGTCGATCCATCTTGTTAACTTTCTCTATAAATTTTACATCCATCTCTTCATAATTACAACCACCATCTTCGAACTTTCATTGTTATTATTCTCTTAAGTATAAGTGAAAAATTAGTTGGTGTACATTATGTGGCTATTGGGAGGGTTTATAACTATCCTGTTGGTATGCATGATGTAACAAATGTGTTTGAATTGTTTGTGCCTACCTTATAGGTAGGAGACTAATATCTTTGACTGAATGTTTCCTATTAAAATGGTGCATTGTGAATTGTGTCAAAAAAAATATATCGCTATGCTAATGTTTTGGGGATTAATTTATTAAAAGAAAATTATTGATTTTTTTGCATTTTTCTCATTGGCTACTGGTATTTTTGTTGTGGTTTTGTCATTTTTTAATTTATTTAATTATTGTAATGAAATTTTCTATTAGAAATATTTCATGAGTCTTTTGGTTTAGTTGTTGCAAGTATGAGTGAGTTTGGTAGTGTTGTTATTAATGTTGTCACTAATGTTAACAAAATTCATTATGCTGCAGATTGTACATATGTAGTTGAGATGCTATTGAGATGTTGTGAGTACATGGAGCTATCTTTATGATGTTGCAAATGCATTGGAATGGTGAGTTTCCAAGTTCTTTTGAGAAAATTAATAAAGAGGGGAGTCAAAGTTAAAAATGTGTTCAAAATGTGCTATGCATTTCTCCTATGCTTGTGAAGATATGAAGGTTTGCTAATGGTGATCTTGTGGTGATATCTCCTGATTTGTAGCTTCTAGTTCAATGGGATATAAAAGTTACATTCATCGGTGTGTGAACTTTTTTGACAGAGTTGGTCTTTCTTTGACTAGGAGAAATGTTCTTGCTTTGCAGTTCTCTACTATTCTATTTTAGTACTTTTGGATTTGGCATGAGTCTCATAATGGTGTTTTCTTGGTTTTGGCAAAGATGTGTGAGGTTTGGTGATACAAAAGTTAAGTTTCAGATTTGTATGTGTTTGCATAGTCCAAATGGATTGATGGAAGAAGTTTGGTGTTTGAAGATTGTTGTGATTGTTGCAGATGTATCTGAAGGAACTTGAGATGTGTTCTTATGCATAATGAAGTGTGTTGCATTGTCCACATGCTATCTTCTTGTTGGGAAGCATGTACATCAATAATCATTTGTGTTTTCATTAGGTTTGGCCGACCTAGTGTTTACACTTCATTCAAAGAATAAATTTGATTCAAGGAAGTGTGTGGCTGATCTGAGATATTATTTTTGGTCTTGGATAAATGTTTTTGTGGTCCACTCTCATTCCTTTCCACTGCGGGAATGTTGAGCTATTGACCTAATTTTAATTTATGAAATGAAGCATATGTGGCTAACCTTGGAGAAAGTTTATAAGGTTGAGGATGGTATAAATGCAAGTTGAATTGTGAAGAATTTTGTGATGCAAAGTGACAAAGAAAGCCACAAATCATAAGAGCAGAAGTGTGTGAAAGTGTTGAGAGTGAGTTGAGGTAGTAGTAATTCATTGTGTCAGATTCCTGATGGAAGTGAGATAAAGGTTTCTACAGTATTTTGATCAAGGTTGTGGATGTGCATTAATTGTTGTGGTGGATCTTTTGTTCTCTTTTTTATTAGTAGGCAATGAGCCTCCCTATTGGACAGTGAATCCTTTCTGTTAGAAGTTAGCCTTTGTATCAAGATAGTGAGTCCTCTTCCAAGCACTGAGCCTTTGTAATCAATTTTTCTATCTCTTTATATTGTGATTTAATCCTCACCATGGTTTTTCCATCATTGGGTTTTCCATGTAAAAATATGATGTTCATTGTGTTGATTTTATTTCTATTAAATTTGTGTTTCATGTTCATACTTAATAGAATAATAGTGTGGTTATGGAATTGATAAGTGTTGAAGTTTTAAGTTTGAATTTTTGTGACAACTGATTCACCCCCCTCTTAGTTGTCTTGTGTCTTTTAACAATTGGTATTAGAGCTTTGGTTCCTTGGTGTAGAGCTTAATCACTTAAGGAAGACTTGATGACGCATAAGTTGGAAATCCCTATGTTTGATGGATCTGATTAAAGTGACTGGAAGGCACAAATGAGAGGATATATTATCTCTCTTGGTTTCAAGACCTGGAAAGCTATTGAGACAAAGTATACATACCTGTCTGGTAGTCTTACTACCACAGATGGGATTTTTTCTTATGAGGAAAATGAGAAGGTGAGATATACTATTTTCAGTGGTTTATCTAAAACTGAGCGAAGTAAGGTTCTTTCTTTGGATACTGCATATGATTTTTGGAAGAAGTTGGAAGATATGTAAGATGTAAATGAAAGAGTGAAATTGACAAAGAAGATGGCAGCAAAGCGTGAATTTGTAAATTTGAAAATGGAAGAAGGTGAAGATTTTACAAGTTTTTTTCAGAGGGTTGAATTGAAATCAAATGAAGTTAGGAATCAAGGGGGGAAACTGATAGATAAATATATAATTGAGAAGATCGTAATCACCCTACCGAATTGCTTCAGTGATAAGATCTTAGTTATTGAAGAAATGTATGATCCTAAGAAGTACACTTTAGAACAATTATTTGGAACCTTGACAACAATTGAGATGAGAAAGTTCAAAAAAGAAGAGAGGAAAAAAATGACATTTAAGGAAATGAAGATTGAAGATGAGCCAGATAGTGATGGTTCTGATGAGTTGGAAGTGAACATCACTAGGAAGTTGAAGAAAGGCACTATAAAGTATAAAGGTGTGTTGTCCTTTAAATGTTTCAATTGTGGTAATATTGGTCATTATGCTTCAAGATGTTTAAATAGAGTTGTACATAAGAAAAACAAGGATTATAAGGATAAGGATAGAAAGGATAAGAAATAAAAGAAGTTGTATTATGTTAAAGAAGAAGCTAGAATTTTTGATGATGAATTTGAAAATGAGGTTGATGATAGTGAATGCTTGTTTTTAGCTTTGGAAATAAATTTGTGTTTGTTAATCCTAGAAAATGTGCAAAGAAGAATGTTTCAGAAGATAAGAAGAAAGGGATGGAAGGTACTATGGTCACCACATTTCATGCTGAGCAAGATGAAGACTACTGGGTGATTGACAGTGGATGTTCCAATCACATGACTGGTGATAAGAGTAATTTCACTAAAATTGAGAAGTATGATGGTGGTTTAGTCATGTTTGGTGATGATTCAAGAGCTAAGATTTGTAGGAAAGGTACAATTAGTTTTTATGGAGCACACAATGTTGATGATGTATATTATGTAAATGGTTTGAGGCATAACCTTTTGAGTGTTGGATAGATGTGTAGCAATGGCTTTAAACTTGTGTTTCAGAATAATACCCATGAAATCAGAAAAGGGTCTGGAGATATGGTTGTTGCTGGAAGAAATCATGGAAACATCTATCAACTCAAGGGAGTTGATGGTCAATGCCTTGTATCACAAGTCAGTGAAAGTTGGTTATGGCATCGGAGGATGGGACATGTAAACTTTGATTATCTAGTTAGAATCAGTTCAAGAGATTTTTTCCAAGGTTTTCCTAGAATCATAAAGCCCACTAATACTATTTACAGAAGTTGTTAGTTGGGGAAACATACAAGATGCAACTTTAAGGGAAAAGAGTAGTCTACTACCAGAATGTTGGAATTAATTCATACTGACCTCTGTGGACTGAGTAGAAGAGGAAGCCTGAATGGAGACAGGTATTTCATGCTCCTTATTGATTATTATTCTCAAATGACATGGGTTGCTTTTCTTAGAGAAAAGACTCGGGCTCTAGATAAATTTAAAGTGTTCAAAGCAAGAGTGGAAAATGAAGTAAATCTAAGAATCAAATGTTTGAGATTTGAAAAATGAGGAGAATTCACTTCTAGTGAATTAATATATTTTGTGAACAACATGGCATAAAAGACAATTTTCTACTCCAATGACCCCTTGGAAGAATGGGGTAGTTAAAAGGAAAAATCTGACAGCACAAGAAGCTGCAAGAACCATGATGAAAGAATCAAATGTACCAGATGTATATTGGAGAGAGGCTATACACACTATTGTTAATGTTCTTAATAAATTTTAGATTACAGGAAACATCACAAAGAATCCTTTTGAATTATTGACTAGTAAGACTCCAACTATGAAGTACTTTAAGGTATTTGGAAGCAGATGTTACATTAAAAGAGATGATGAAAATCCTAGAAAGTTTGATGCTAGATGTGATCAAGGAATTTTTCTTGGGTACTCTATTGCTAGTAAAGCATATAGATGCTTCAATAAAATATTGAGGAAGATTTTAGAGAGTGCTATTGTGAGATTTTATGAGGGCATGTATTGAGATAAGTGAAGTTGAACCCAATGATCCTATCTGTGGAGAAGTACCTGAAGAGAATAAGGAGGAAAAAGAAGAACAAATTGAAGAAGAAGAAAATGAACTGGAACCTATCTCTAGGAATCTTGAGTATGTGTAGAAGAATCATCTAGAGGAATAGATAATTGGAGATAAGAGTGAAGGTGTGAAGACAAGAAGTAGAGTAGAAACTAAGGTGAATCTATGTTTACTTTCTAAAATTAAACCTAAGTTTGTAAGTGAAGCATGTGAAGATGAGAGTTGGATGAGAACTATGAACAAAGAGTTGCAACAAATAGAAAAGAATCATACATGGGAATTAGTGCCTAGACTTGTGGGTAAGAATGTAATTGGTTCAAAATGGGCGTTCCAAAATAACTTGAATGAAAATGGTGAAGTTGTAAGGAATAAAGCAAGACTAGTATGCAAAAGATATTCACAAGTTGAAGGCATAGAATTTGAAGAAAATTTTTCCCCTATGGCTAGAATGGAAGCTATCAAGATGTTTTTGGCATTTTCTTCCCACAAGGATTTCAAAGTGCATCAGATGGATGTCAAGACAACATTTTTGAATGGTGAATAAGAGGAAGAACTATACATGGAACAACCTGAAAGATTTTAGTTATTTGACAAACTGGACATGGTCTACAAGTTGAAGAAGGCATTGAATGGACTCAAGCAAGCTCCCAAAGCTTGGCATGCAAGATTGGATAGATACTTGACAAAGCAAGGATTCATTAAAGGCTCTGATAGTAGTTGCATATGTTGATGATATCATCTTCGGTGGAAATGAAGGAATGTATAAGAGATTTGCAGAAGAAATGAAAAAGGAATTTGAAATGTCCATGATTGGTGAATTGAATTTCTTTCTTGGTCTTCAAGTGAATCAAACTAACAAGGGGATATTCATTTCACAATCTAAGTATGTGAAAGAGTTGTTAAAGAATTTTGGAATGGATGATTCCAAACCAGTTAGTAATCCTATGGTAGCTAGATGTAAGTTGAGTAAAGATGATGAATCTACTAAAACTAATCAGAGAAAATATAGATCTATGATTGGAAAACTACTGTATCCTACTACTACAAGACCAAATATTACAAATGAAGTATGTCTAGTTGCCATATTTAAAGAAGATCCTAAAGATGCACATGTTACATCTATAAAGAGGATATTTAGATATCTTAAAGATACATCAGATTATGGCTTATGGTATCCTAAGGGTGATGATTTCACCTTGAGTGCTTATACCAATGAAGATTGGGCTGGATGTGTAGATGACCAGAAGAGTACTAGTGGTGGTGCTTTCTTTCTTCATGGAAGATTGGTTTCATGGTTAAGTAAGAAGCAAGACTCAGTTTCTTTATCCATTAGAGAAGCAGAATATATTACTGTAGCATCCTGTTGCACACAAGTTTTGTGGATGAAGCAAGCTTTGAAAGATATTGGAGTGATATGTGATGAGCCTATTCCTATTTTTTGTGACAACACAAGTGCTATAAAAATTTCACAGAATCTAATTATGCATTCAAGAAAAAAACACATATCTATTAGATATGCTTTCCTAAGAGAAAAAGTGTTGGACAATGAAGTCAAGTTGGAGTATGTGACAACAATGGAACAAATTGTAGATATATTTACTAAGACTCTTCTGAAGGATACTTTTGAGTATCTTAGGGAGATGTTGGGGGTCATTGGCCCTTTGAACTAGGTGCACATGAAGGTGCATCAGTCCAATGAATTCACATATTATTCATTTATCTAGACTAGTGAATGGGCCTACTTCGTTGATGGAGTAGAAAAGGTTTTTCATTGTTGTAGTATGAGTTGAATGGGTGCAATCCTAAGGGGGAGTGATTAGATCTTTTGATCTTTTCCATTGATGTCAAAGGGGGAGAGAAAGTCATGTGAAAATTAACAGCAGAGGAAGAGAAGATGTTCTCCCAGAATATTATGTAGGATGTTGTCTTTTGGTGGTTTTTCACATCATGTGTTACCATCAATGACAAAGGGGGAGATTATTGAAAGTATGAGTGAGTTTGGTAGTGTTGTCATTAATGTTGTCATTGATGTTGAATATAGTTTAGTATATTGCAGATTGTGCATGTGTAGTTGAGATGCTATTGAGATGTTGTGAGTACATGGAGCTATCTTTATGATGTTGTCGATGTGTTGGAATGGTGAATTTCCAAGTGATTTTGAGAAAATTAAAAAAGAGAGAAGACAAACTTAAGAATGTGTCCAAAATGTGCTCCAGTATGTGCTCTATGTTTCTCTTGTGTTGATCCTATGCTTGGTGGATATGAATTTTTTCTAATGGTGATCTCATGGTGATATCTCCTGAGTTGTAGCTTTTGGTTTGATGGGATATGAAAGTTACGTTCATCGGTGTGTGAACCATTTTAGAAGATTTTTTCTTTCTATGATTGGGAAAAAATTTCTTGCTCTGTACTCCTCCACTATTCTATTTCAATTCTTGCAGATTTGGCATGATTATCGTAATGGTGTTTTCTTGGTTTTGGAAAAGATGTGTGAGGTTTGGTGATCCAAAAGTTGAGTTTCATAGTTGTTGTATGTGTTTGTACAGTCTAGATGGAATGATAGAAGAAGTTTGGTGTTTGAAGATTGTTACACTTTCTGCAGATGTATCTGAAGGAACCTAAGATGTGTTCTTATGCATAATGAAATGTGTTGTGTGATCCATGTGTTATCTTCTTGTAGGGAAGCGCACACATCAATAATCATTTGTGTTTTCATTAGGTTTGGCCGACTTGGTGTTTACACTTCATTCGAAAAATACAATTTAATCAAGGAAGTGTGTGGTTGATCCAAGATATTATTTTTGGTCTTGGATAAATTTTTTAGTGGTCCACTCTCATTCCTTTCCAAGAATGTTGAGTTGCTGACCTAATTTGAATTTATGAAATGAAGTGTATCTAGCCAACCTTGGAGAATGTTTCTAAGGTTGAGGATGGTATAAATGCAATAAAAATTGTGAAGAATTATGTGATGCAAAGTGACGAAGTAAGCCACAAATCATAAGAGAAAAAGTGTGTGAAAGTATGTGAGAGTGAGTTGAGGCAGCATTAATTCACTATGTCAGATTTCTAAAGGCAGTGAGCTAAAGGTTTCTACAATCTTTTGATCAAGGTTGTGGATGTGCATTAATTGTTTTGGTGGATCTTTTGTTCTCTTTTGTATTAGTAGGTAGTGATGGGCAAGTTGGTTGGTTTCACAACTTGCATCATTTATTTTATCAATTATCAAACCAAGAATGTCTCAGAGCTATATGCGACGATGATGTTTGCCATAGGTTTTTTGGGGGTTTTTCACTATAAAAAGTAACTTTTAGGTCAAATTTTAGCTCCGTCAAGAGCTGTTAGGAGCTATCAGGAGCTCTTAGTAGCCGATCTTAACAATAGGTTTCTAAGTAATTCTAAAGAATGAATTCTAATTTATCTTTTAAATATCTATTATCCAAACTCCAATAACTCAATTCAAACTTCACTTGACTTATTTGTAATTTATTCATGGAAGTATTTAAGCTATGAAAATTAAATCTTTAATTAAGCTAGAGCTTTGAATTGAAATATACTTGTAATGTAAATCTAATTATGTTTGCAGAAATGGAAATTTAATCTAGAAATCATTAACACTAACTTCCATGAACATATTCCAAATGAGCTTTAGTTTCATCTTTCCATAAGTCATTATAGTCTTGTCCATTAAGCTATGTGATTTAAAATAACTAGTGAATCTAATCTATGAACAACAATTATACCTACAGTAAAAAAGTAAATATACATCTACAATAAAGCGTAATGAATTATTCTAAGGATTTCATGAACATAATCTAAGAATATGAGCATTCACAGTTACTAATAATTTTTTTTGTTTTGTTCTGTAAATCACTGCTAAGGGGTAGCACCCTACGCTTTTGACTGGAGCTATGAACCAATGAGACCACATATGAGGTACCTCATTCCCACCATTTTGAACCGCCACCACCATATCCACTATTGCCACTACTACCACCCCCATATCCACTAACACTTGCCACCATATCCACCATGACTACTTCCTTTGTTGACCCCATTGCCACTTTCTCCCTGTGGCATTCCCACTCTCCATCGTGGGATTTGAACCTTAGACAACCCAACTACTACCCTTGCAACTTAATCATTGCACTGTGAGGTCAACCCCCATAGTTGCTAATAATAATTAATCATAGTTATAACTTCCTATTTTCCAATTGGGATGAATGGATGCATAAATTAGTTGAATCAATGAAAATAACACAAGTCACCTCCTTCAATTGAGCAAACCCTACTCTTCCTCTAGTGGGACTTTAAATACCAAGATTCAGATTAGCTCCTTATTTTCATTCCAATTGGCCTAAACATGTGAGTAGTACAAAAATGACAATAATTCCAAATTATGATGCTAAAATGAAAATATTGACTCACTCCTAAACTAATACAAGGGTGGATATTTATAGTAATATCCACTTATTTGAATACAACATTTGGTGTAGCCTATTGGAAAAACAAGGACAAACAACTGAGATGGGGGGTGAATCATTTGTCACAAAAATTTAAACTTTTTCTAACTTGACTTATCCTTAATCTTGGAACAAATGAATGAACAATTAACCATAAGCAATTAACATATCAAAGAGACAAGGAACATCATTTTTTTTTATGTGGAAAACCTATTAGGGGAAAAACCATGGTGGATGTTAGTCCACAAGATTATACCCTGCTAAAAGTATAATGAAGAAAAATAAGAGGAATGCACATGCATTTAGGCACACTGCCTAGAGCTCACTACTTAATTACAAAAGGGGCTCACTGCCTAACAAGATTGGATTAAAAATTGGGAGGGTATGAACTAAGAAAATTACTTCTGCTCAAGCCTAATTACAGTTCCAATTAAGCTCAACACTTCTTCAAACTTCATACAATCTTCTTCACACTCTACTTAGTGATGATATTCGCACATATGCACATAGGAGAACATGAATGATTCATTCCACCGATCACACACTCGCTCTTATATATCCACTACATGAGATTGCATCACAACTTTGTCGACCAAGAAAATAAAATATATTTGTAATGTCTGCCCAATTTTACAAACAAAATTTTAATGTGAATCCCCCAAGGTCAACCACAACATAATGGAGACTAAAATTAATATCTCCAACACAAAAATACTTTAATTAATTTCACCTCGAAGATCCACAACACGCTAGCATCAACATGTCATCTAGAAACATGAAAAACTGAATATGCACAAAAAGATCTTCAACCATGAGCTCACTAATTAATGTAGACATACCAAAAAGATAGAGAATAAACTAGAGGCATTTGAGAACATGAAGAAACAATAGAGAAGAATCTGTAACAACTAAGATAACCACAGTCACATAATCTTCATTCGGGAACACTGATAAAGACCAATAAAACACTATCAGACCATAACTCACACAGAACTTCACGCAGACCTCTAAAACTTTAGATAGATGATCTAGTCATACTCAACAATAAACCATTTAATCCACATCAACTAATCTTCAATGTGGATAACAAGATTCCATCATGACCTACACAGCTCCACTAGGAACACAAAACACTTCCTTTTACAAATTTCTCAATATCCTTGACATATACAACAATTGATACACCAAATGCTAATAGTTTTGACATCAATGACAACCACATATCAACAACACATCCATAGAATCCAAAAATCTCCAAACAATCTCCCCCTTTGGCATTGATGGAAACACATAATGTGAAAAATATCATCAACCCAATCTTCATTTTTGAAAAGATTTGTCATGTAGCACTTCTCCCACTAGGATGTTTTTCACATAACTCTTCTCCCCCTTTGACATCAGTGGTAAAGGTAACTATGAACTTTCCATACACACAATCTAAACCACATATCTACACATCTGACTACTCCCCTTAAGTAGCAGTGATGGAAACATCAATTTGGATCATGATATAGCAATGAGGCTCATAGATTGAGGCAAGTAAATGCATTCTTTTGTTCTTATCAAGAGGGGTGATTACCCCTAGAATTCCTCTGAGATACTCAAAAGTATCCTTTGGAAATGGCTTAGTAAAGATATTTTCAATCTATTCTTTGGTAGGCACATACTCCAGTTTGACTTCTTTCTCATTCACTTTCTCGCTCAAGAAATGAAACTTGATTGATATATGTTTAGTCTTAGAATGCAACACTGGATCCCTTGAGATATTTATTGCACTTGATTTGTCACAGTATATGGAAATAAGTTCCTCATATACCACCCTGATATCTCTCAGCATCTAGCTCATCCATAATACTTGAGTACAATTATTGGCAACAACAATATATTTTCTTTAGTAGTAGATAGAGAAATTGAGTTTTTCTTTTCACTTAACCAAGATACCACCTTCTTCCCTAAGAAGAAAGCACTGCCATTAGTACTTTTTTTTTCATCTACATCACCAACCCAAATAGTATCAGTGTATTCACAAAAAGTGAGATCATAATCCTTTGGATACCAAAGTCTAAAGTCAATTGTTCCTTTCAAATATCAAAATATTATTTTAACAAAAGTCACATGTGATTATTTTGGATTAGTTTGAAATCTAGCAACCATACATACAACATTCATAATATCTGATCTAGTCTAAGTCAAGTAGAGAAATCCACCAATCATTGATCTATACCAAGTTTGATTTTCTTTAGGAGAGTCATCTCGATGTGAGCATCCGGGTGTAAGGGCAATCTTGCATCACCCAAAAATAGTTAAATTTCAAGTTTCTTGGTTTTTAGATGTTTTTACATTTTTAGATACCCTTTCGTCATAATGAAATTCCCAATTTACGGTTTTTATTTTCTATTCCTGGGTTGAAAGATATTGCAGTTTTAGTTGCCTAGATTTGCACCTGAAAATATTCTAAGTCAATTTGAGGCACTTAGATTTCCCGGATCGGCCCTGAAACTTCCAAAATCGCATAGCAGATTTTGAGTGCATTCTTGACTTTGAGACCTTTCCAACGGTTCAAACGGTTCGAATCAGAGTCCCGGATCAAAAGTTATGGCCCCGGGAAGTTGGCGCACTTTCTAGAAGATACAATTGCAAATGTTCTTTTGAAATTTGAACTTCAAGTTGTAATTTTTCAGCGCCAAACTGCCTAAACTAAAATTTGAATGTTGTTTTGGCTCTAAACTAAAGAGGAGCTCAATTTATGGGCGGGTTTCTAATTTTTGGGTAACTTTTTGGGGACAAGCTTGCATATTGCAAAGGGTGATTTTGTAGCTTTCTGAACTTGCATGTATTGTAGAACTTGGGGATTTGAGATCCTCTGCATGTAAGAAGTTCCATTTTCTAAATAATAAAATTATTCTCTTATTTGTGGGTTATTTTCTAAGTCTCGGCTGCCTCATCATCATCATTCTGAGTCAACTTACATTCGATTATCATGGGGGTACCGACAAGTTTGGAGTCTTCCATACCAAACTTCTTCAACAAATCTTTCACATATTTGGACTGAGATATGAAAATCCCTTGGTATAATTGTGTCATTTTCAATCCTAGAAATAACTTCATTTCACCAATCATTCTCATCTCAAATTCACTCATCATCTCATTAGCAAACTTCATACATAGGCTATCATTTCCACCAAAAATGATGTCATCAACAAATAATTCTATGATTAACTCCTTGTCATGATCTAACTAGAAGTATAAGTTGCTATCAGTAGTACCTTTAGTGAATCCAAGCTTCAATGGATATTTGTCCAATCTGGTGTACTAGGCTCTAGGGGCTTGTTTGAGTCCATACAAAGCTTTCTTCAATCTACAAACCATGTCTTCCTTATCTATTAGGTGAAATCCATCAGGTTGTTCAATGTACACTTCTTCTAGTTCCCCATTTAGAAATGTGGACTTTACATCCATTTGATAGACTTCATATTTCTTAGAAGCAACATCCAAAATTGTTCTATTCTTTCTTTCTGCATCTCCATTTTGTTGAGGGGTTCAAGGAGTAGATAACTATATTTTAATTCCATGTTCTTCACAATAAGAATTGAAGTCTTTTGAAATGAATTCACCACCTCACGATCTCAAGCATTTTATTTTCAAACCTTTTTCATTTTCTACCATGGCCTTGAACCTTTTAAAATTTTCCAATGCTTCACACTTTTATCTTAAGAAGGAAACCCAAATCATTCTAGAGTAATCATCAATAACCAGCATAAAATACCTTTCTCCATGAATACTTCTAACTCTAGAGGGACCACAAAGATGAATATGTAGTAATTCCAGCACATTATTTGAATGAATTTTTTTTCTTTGGAAGGGGACTCTAGTTTTTTTACCCATCTAACATTCTTGAAATATTACATCAGCAGGCTTCACTAACCAAGGTAAATCTCTCACTGCTTGAGTAAAAATTATCTTGATAATGTTGTCAAAGTTTACATGACACAACCTCCTATGCCACAACCAAATTTCATCTACTTTAGCAATTAAGCAACTTCCACTAGTTGTATTCAAGTGAAAAATATTACCTTTAGTTTGCACACCAGTAGCAATCATGTTTCTAGAACTCCCACAAATCTTGCATTTACCATTCCTGAACTGCATATCATATCCTTTGTGTACCATCTGTCCAACACTTAACAAGTTATGCTTTAGTCCTTCAACATAGAGAACATCATCAGTGTTTTCCTTACCACTGATACTAATAGAACCTCTTCCATGAATCACACAAGCATTTTTATCTCCAAATCTTATAACCCCACTGTCATACTTCTCTAGACTCACAAACTTTATTTTATCACCAGTCATATGATGTGAGCATCCACTATCAATGACCCACTCATCTTTCTCCTCAACTTGGGCTGCAAGAGCTTTATTATCTTCATAGATTCAGTAGGCACAAGTTTATTTTCAATGGTAGGAATGAAAAGCCAACCATATTCATTTCCATTATCTTTATCAAACTCATCATCAGTTACTGCTTCTTCAGCAAAGTAGCATTTCTTTTGAAATATAGGTTTTATAGGAGTAGTCCTAGGAACTATTTTAGGACATCTTGAAGCAAAATGACCTATCTTATTGCATGAAAAACATTTAATAGGAAATACATCTTCATACTTACCTTTTCCTCTTCCTTCTTGCTTTGCAACTAGTGCTTCCAATTCTTGTACTTCTCTTTCTTTGTCTTCGATCTATTGCAGTTCTTCATGATATTTAGATATCTTTCTAGAGCTCTCTCCAAGACTATATTTTTTCTTGTAGCTTTTGGATACAGTAGCTTTGAATGTGGATTCAATTTTTGGTGTAGATTCACCAAATCCACTTATTTCAAAAGTAGCAAGCTTCCCTATTAGTGTATCTCTTGTCATCTTGTTTACAGACATAAATTCCTCAATAACATGAACCTTCATTTTGTGAGGAAAGGATCTGAGTATCTTATCCATAATTTCATCCTCACTCACTGAACCACTGACACATTTAATACCTAGCACTATTTCATTTACTCTCTGCATAAAATAAGTAATATTTTCATCTTCACCCATCTTCATATTCACATACTTTCCTTTTAAGCTATGTAGCTTAGCCATCTTCACCTGTGTATCTCCTTCATACAAAGTTTCCAACTTCATCCTGAGCTCATGAGCTATCTTTAGACCTATCACATTAGCCATATCTGAATCTATTAAAGTGCTCACCTATGCTTCCATAGCCTTGGTATTAATTTTAACATCTTTGGTCTCATCGGTAGATGAGGGACCATTCTAAGGAATAATATATTAATATCTTGTAATCTTCCAATAAGCATCACCACTATACTGCAGATGAAATTGCATCTTGACTTTCCACACTAAGTAGTTGGTGCCATCAAATCTAAGATTGTCCTTCTTGAATTTTGATGTTTCCATCTCATATCACCTCAAGCTATTAGACTTCTTTAGAGGAACTAGCTCTAATACCAATTGTTTCCAAAACAAGGATAGACAACTGAGAGGGGGGTATAATTAGTTGTCATAGAGATTTAATTTTTTTCTACTTAACTTATCCTTAATCTTAGAACAGATGAATGAACAATTAAAAATAAGTAATTAATATATCAGAGAGACAAGGAACACCATTTTTTTTATGTGGAAACCTTATTAGGGGAAAAATCATAGTGGATTTTAGTCCACAAGATTATGTTGGAAAAATAAGGACACACAACTGAGAGGGGGGGTGAATCAATTGTAACAGAAACTAAAACTATTCTTACTAATCTTAACTTAATCTCATATTTGATGAATAAGCAATTAACCATAAACAATCAACACATCAAAGAGATAAGAACACAAATATTTTTTGTGTGGAAACCATGTTGGGGAAAAACCATGGTGGATGTTAGTCCACAATATTAAACTCTGCTAGAAGTATAAAATAAATAATAAGGGGAATGCACATGCATTTAGGCACATTAGTGAGATCTCACTGCTCAATTACAAAAGAGGACTCACTGTCTAACAATAGGGTTTGGATTAAAACCATCCAATATTTGTGAACTAAGAAAATAGGTTCTTCACAAGCCTGATTATAGTTCCAATTAAGCTCAACACTTCTTCACACTTATCACATACTTCTTCACACTCTACTTAGTAATCAAATGATATTCACACATACACACATAGGAGCATATGAAGCATCCATTTCAATAATGAACTAATCACCCTTATATATCCGCTACATGAAATTCCATCACCACTTTGTTGGCCAAGGAAGATAAAAATATTGTAATGTCAACCCAGATTTACAAATAAAATTTTAATGTGAATCCACCAAGCTTAGCCACATCATAGTAGAGACCCAAAATAATATCTTCAATGTGAGATGACTTTAATTAATTACACCTTAGAGAACCACAACATGCTATCATCAATATGTTGGCTAGGAACAAGAAAAATTGAACATGTGCAAGATAAGATCTTCAATAATGAACTCTCTGAATAATGTGGATGCACCAAAAAGATAGAGAATGATCTAGAGACACCATAAAACATCAAGAAACAACTAAGAAAACAAGAATTACATGAGCTCCATTCATGAATGCTGACAAAGACCACCAATACACTATTACACCACAACATACTCAAAACTTCACGTGGACCTCTGAAACTTCTAGTAGATGATCTAGAAACATTTAACAATAATCCCTTAAATCCACATCAACTAATCTTCAATGTATTGAACACAATGCCTTCTTGACTTGCACAGTTCCACTGGGAATAAGAGTACTTTTCTTTACAATTTTCTTAATATCCTTGACATATATAGTCTTCAATACACCAAATTCTAATAGTGTTGTCATCAATGACAACCAAATATTAGCAACCATATCCACAACATCCAACAATATACCCCTTTAGCATTGATGGTAACACAAGATGTGAAAAAGAATACCATCAACACAACACACTGACTTCTTTTGTACTTCTCTCAACTGCACTTTTTCGCCATAATTTTTTTTCACAATGCACTTCTCCCCCTTTGAAATCAATCGAAAAGGTAATCATGAACTTTTCATGTACATGCTTTGAACCACATATCCACACATCTGACTACTCGCCCTGAGTAGCAGCCATGAAAACATCAATCCAGATCAAAATATAGCAATGAAGCTCTCAAATTGATGCAAATAAATGCATCTTTAGTTCTTATTAGGAGGGGTAATTACCCCTATCATCCCTCTAATATGCTCAAAAGTATCCTTTGGTAATGGCTTAGTAAATATATATGCAATCTATTCTTTGGTAGGAACATATTCTAGTCTAACTCTTTCTCATTCACTTTTCCCCTCAAGAAATGAAACTTAATTGAAATATGTTTAGTCTTAGAGTGTAGTACCGGATTCCTTGAGATATATATTGCACTTGAATTGTCACAGTATATGGCAATAGGATCTTCATATATCACTCTGATATCTCTCAGCATTTGTTTCATCCATATCACTTGAGTACAATTATTTGTAGTAGCAATGGATTCTGCTTTAGTAGTGGATAGAGAAATTGAATTCAACTTTTTTCTCAACCGAGATATCAACTTCTTCCCTAGGAAGAAAGCACCACCACTAGTACTTTTCCTATCATCTACATCACCAACCCAATCCGCTTCAGTGTATGCATACAAAGTGAGATCATCATGCTTTGGATACCAAAGTACAAAGTTAGTTGTTCCTTTAAGATATTTGAAAATTATTTTGAAAATAGTCACATGTGATTCCTTTGGATTCACTTCAACTCTAGCAACCATACATACAACATTCATAATGTCTAGTCTAGTTTGTTTCAAGTAGAGAAATCCACCAATCATTGATTTGTACCAACTTTGATTTTCCTTTGGAGAATCATCATTCTATGATATCTTACATCTAGTTACCATGGGAGTGCCAATAAGTTTGGAGTCATCCATACCAAACCTCTTTAGTAGCTCTTTCACATATTTGAACTAAGATATGAAAATCCCCTGGTCCAATTGTGTAACTTGTAATCCCAGAAAGAACTTCATTTCACCAATCATGCTCATCTCAAATTCACTCTTCATTTCATTAGCAAACTTCATACATAGATTATCATCTCCCTTACCTACTTCCAAAGATCTTAAAATACTTAACAATAGGCTTGTGACCAAACCATAACTCATAAGGGGTCTTACCAGAATTTCCATTCACATTTATTCGGTTCAAGGTATACACAACAATACTTACTGCTTCACTCTACTACATCTGAGACACATTTCCTATCATCATAGTTCTAGGAGCATCCAAAATTGCTCTATTCTTTCTCTTTGCAACTCCATTGTTTTGAGGGGTTCGAGGAGAAAGTATGTCTTTTAATTCCACGTCCTTCACAACAAAGGTTGAATTCCTCAGAAATGAACTCACCACCTCTATTATATCTTAGACATTTTATTTTTAGAACTTTCTCATTTTCTACCATAGCCTTGAAGCATTTGAATTTCTCTAGTGCTTCACATTTTTCTCTCAAAAAGGAAACCCGAATCATTCTAGATTAATCATCAATAACAAGCATAAAATACCTTTCTCCATCAATACTTATCACTCTTGAAGGACCACAAAGGTTAGTATGTAGCAGCTCCAACAAATTATTTGAATGAAAATGTTTGCTCTGGAAAGAGATTCTAGTTTTTTTACCCATTTGACATTCCTTGCAGATTATATTAGCAGGCTTCACTAATCTAGGCAAATCTCTTATTGCTTAAGCATAACTTATCTTGATAATGTTGTCAAAATTTACATGACACAATCTCCTATTCCATAACTAGCTTTCATCTATCTGAGCAATCAAACAACTTCCACTAGTAGTATTCAAGTGAAAAATGCTGCCTTGTGTTTCTTTTCCTATTGCAATCAAGTTTCTGGAACTTCCACGTATCTTGCATATTCTATCTTTGAATTATAGTTCATATCCCTTGTGAACCATCTTTCCAACACTCAAAAGATTGTGCTTCAAACCTTCAACATAGAGGACATCATCAGTGTTGTCCTTACAACCAAGGAAAATGGATCCTCTGAAACGAATCACACTAGCATTGTTGTGTCCAAATATTACAACTCCACAATCATACTATTCCAAACTCACAAATTTACTTTTGTCACTAGTCATATGATGTGAGCATCCACTATCAATGATCCACTCATCTTTTTCTTCAACTTGAGTTGCAAGAGATTTTTCATCCTCATCCACAGAACCACCAACACATGTAATACCCATCACTATCTCATTTACTCTATGCATAAAGGAGGTGATATTTTCATCTTCACCCATCTTCATATTCTCATTCTTGCCTTTCAAGCTTTGTAGCTTAGCCATCTTTACCTGTGCATCTCCTTCATATAAAGTTTCTAGTTTCATCCAAATTTCATGAACTATATGCAGACCTACCACATTAGCCATCTCTAAATCTGTCAAGGCACTCACAAAAGCTTCAATAGCCCTAATACTGATTTCAACATCTTTGATCTCATCAACAGTAGAGGGACCATTCTGAGGAATGACATATTGATTTTTAGTAATCTTCCAGATAGCATCACTAATACACATTAAGTTATGTTGCATCCTAACTTTCCATAGTGAATAGTTAGTGCCATCAAATCTAAGACTCTCCTTCTTGAATGTTGTTTCCATCTCAGATCACCTCAAGCTTTTAAAATTTCTTCAAAGGAACCTACTCTGATACCAATTATTTGAAAAAAAAGGAGATACAACTGAGAGGGGGGTGAATTAGTTGTAACATAAACTAAAACTTTTCTTACTAATCTTAACTTAATCTCATATCTGATGAATAAGCAATTAACCATAAACAATCAACACATCAAAGAGACAAGAACACAAATATTTTTTTGTGTGGGAACCCTGTTGAGGAAAAACCATAGTGGATGTTAGTCCACAAGATTATACTTTTCTATAAGTATAAAATAAATAATAAGGGGAATGCACATGAATTCAAGGCACACTTCCTAGAGCTTACTACTTAATTACAAAAGAGGACTCATTGTCCAACAATAGGGTTTGGATTAAAACTATCCAAGATTTGTGAACTAAGAAAATAGCTTCTTCACAAGCATGATTATAGTTCCAATTAAGCTCAACACTTCTTCACACTTCCCACTTACTTCTTCACACTCTGCTCGAAAATAAAATCATATTCACACATACACACATAGGAGCATATGAAGCATCCATTTCAACAATGAACTAATCACCCTTATATATCTTCCACATGAAATTCCATCACCACCTCGTCGACCAAGGAAGATAAAAATATTGTAATGTCATTCCAGATTTACAAATAAACATTTAATGTGAATCTGTCAAGGTTGGCCACAACATAGTAGAGAGCCAAAGTAACATCTTCAATGTGAGATGACTTTAATTAATTACACCTCAGAGATCCACAACATGCTATCATCAATATGTCATCTAGGAACAAGAAAAACTGAACATGCATAAGATAAGATCTTCAATTAGGAACTCTGAATAATGTGGATGCACCACAAAGATAGAGAATGATCTAGAGACACCATAGAACACCAAGAAACAATACAGAAGCATCCACAACAATTGAGAAAACAAGAATTATAGAAACTCCATTTAGGAACACTAATAGAGACTACTAATACACTATCAGACCACAACATACTCAAAACTTCACGTGGACCTCTAAAAACTTCTGGTAAATGATCTATAAACATTCAAAAAAATTCCCTTAAATCCACATCAACTTATCTTCAATGTACAAAACACAACGCCTTCTTGACTTGGACAGCTCCACTAGGAACAATAATACTTTATTTTACAATTTTCTTAATATCCTTGAGATATACAGTCTTCAATACACCAAATATTGATAGTGTTAACATCAATGACAACCACATATCAGTAACCATATCCAAAAAATCAAATAGATTATACCCTACTAAAAATATAATGAAGAACAATAAGAGGAATGCACATGCATTCAAGCACACTACCTAGAGTTCACTGCTCAATTACAAAAGGGGCTCACTACCCAATAAGATTGGATTAGAAATTCGGAGGGTATGAATTGAGAAAATGGATTTTTCTCGAGCATAATTATAGTTCCAATTAAGCTCAACACTTCTTCACACTTCGCACAATCTTCTTCACACTCTACTCAGTAATGATATTCACACATATGGACATAGGATCACATGAAGCATTCATTCCACCGATGACATAATCACTCTTATATATCCACTACATGAGATTCCATCACAACTTCATTGGCCAAGAAAATAAAATATATTTGCAATGTTGGCCTAGTTTTACAAATAAACTTTTAATGCAAATCCACCAAGGTCAACCACAACATAGTGGAGATAAAAATTAATATCTTCAACACAAAAATACTTTAATTAATTTTTCCTCGAAGATCCACAACATGCTACCATCAACATGTCACCTATAAACATGAAAAACTGAACATGCACACAAAGATCTTCAACCATGAGCTCACCGATTAATGTGGACATCCCACAAAGATAGAGAATAAACTAGAGATATCTGAGAACACCAATAAACAATAGAGAAGAATCCACAATGACTGAGATAACCACAATCACATAATCTTCATTCAAGAATAATGATAAAGACTAGCAAAACATTGTCAGACCATAATTGACACAGAACTTCATGCAAACCTTTGAAACTTCTGATAGATGATCTAGTCAAACTCAACAATAAACCTTTTAATCCACATAAGCTAATCTTCAACATACATAATAGGATTCCATCATGACCTCCACAATTCCACTGGGAACACAAAGCACTTCCTTTTATAATTTTCTCAATATACTCGACATATACAACAATTGATACACCAAATGCTAATAGTGTTGACATCAATGACAACCACATATCAGAAACACATCCACAACATCCAAAAATCTCCCAACATAGCCCACCAAGATGCAAATGGTTGCAACCGAAGTAAAACAGAAATAAAAGTGTAATAAAGAAATCTTCCACGTGAATGTAACCAAATAGAAAGTTCCTAAATTGACAGAGAAGTCAATTTGGAAACATTCATCGGGAGCTAGCTAGAGAAATTCAGGGGCAAGATAGATTTCAAATCTATTAAATAGGAAGTTTAACATGTCCACCTCATGATAACAAAACTTTAATAAACCAAACATAATCCTCAAAGATAGGATGTATTTAAGACAACAAAAGATATTCAACTTGCATTAATAATCATCAATAATCATTCAAAAGTAAGACATTTTCTACAAAACATTATATCTAATATACTTACTAATTTAGCCAAACATAAAGTAAAACAAGTAAATATGTTAGCATATAATCTACCACCAGTCATGTTAATTAATAATATAACCAAGTCTTTTAAACCATAAAATGTCTATTTAAGAGTATTTCTAAGGTACTCATCAGGCAGTGAGCTTCCCTATTGGATAGTGAGTCCTTTCTATAGGTAGTGAGCCCTTGTATCTAGATAGTGAGTCCTCTTCTAGGCAATGAGCCCTTGGTAGTGAGCCTTTGTAGTCAGTTGTGCTATCTCTTTATATTGTGAGTTAATCCTCACCGTGGTTTTTCCATCATTGGGTTTTCCATGTAAAAATATGGTGTTCATTGTGTTGATTTTCTTTTTGGTATTTATGTTTCATGTTCATACTTAATAATAGAATAGTGTGGTTGTGGAATTATTTTAAGTTTGAATTTTTGTTACAACTAATTCACCCCCCTTCTTAGTTGTCCTACACCTTTTAACAGTTGTTTCTTTGTACCCACAATTTTTGGCAATGCATGGCATTTTAAGCAATACATTTGTATTTACTATTTGTGAATTTTTCATTTCAGTAGAATGTTGCCTATTAAAATGGTGCATCGAAAATTGTTCTAGTAATATATATATATATATATATATATATGTTGAAGTTTTGGGGATTAATTTATTAAAAGAAAATTATTGATTTTTTTTTTTGCAATTTTCTGATTGGCTAGTGGTATTCTCGTTTTGGTTTTTTCATTTTGTTATTTATTTAATTATTGTAGCAAACTTTTCTATTGGAAATATTTCATGAGTTTTTTGGTATAGTCATATCTTGGCACCCACTATTTCTAGCAATGTGTGACGTTTTAAGCAGTACATCTACATTTACTATTTGTGAATTTTCATTTATTATGAGTAGGCTAAAGTGCAAGCATCATCAGTGGCTTATGGTGTGAAGTTCTAAGTCTATTGAGCAAAGTATTATTTGTGTTTTTATTCATTTTCTCAAATAATTAATTTGGATTGGGAAAATGCAAAACCATGACCAAAATATCAAAAGCCAATGAGGAAATTACAAAAACATATATATATATATAAAAGTATACATATACATAAGTATATATATATGTCTATGTACATATATACATGTGTGTATGCATATATATCTATATGTACATATAAATATGCATATATATGTATATATGTGTGTTCTATATTTTGCATTTATCTAGATTTGATTTTCATTTATTGTGAATAGATTCAAGTGTAGTCACCATTAATGGATTATGGTGTTGAGTTGTGAGTTTTTCAAGCAAATGATTATTTACATTGTTTAGTATACACACACACACACATATGTATATGTATATATATGAGTATATATACACATTTATATATATATATGTGCATATATATGTATGTGTGTATGCACACATATATATGCATGTGTGCATACACATTAATATATAAGTATATTTTTATATATGTATGTATGTTACTATTTGCTAATTTTTGTTTATTATAAATAGACTGAAGTGCAACCATCATTAATGGTTTATGGTGTGAAGGCTTAAGCTTGTTGTACAATTCATTTACTTAGATTTTTTGATAAGGGTGAAATATTTGTGATGTAGGAGCTTCCAACGCAAAGAGAAATATTGCATCACTCAAATTTTTTGTTTCTTTGATCAAATAATGGCTGAAATGGCCTATTGGCAGGACCTTGACATATCAGTGTGACTTTCCTACAAGTCCCAATGACATACCGATGAGAACAGTGAGTGAGAAGTGCATAGGGTTACATCAGTGGGACACTTGTGTGTCGGTAGGAGTCTAATGTGAGTCTCTCTGGCAACCCAACATTGATAAGTAAGTTAACAAGTGACATCAAGAGGACTTGGGTGTATTGGTAGGATGAGGGGAGCGAGTTCTAGCAATAGAATGGTAACACATGCATCAAAGTGACTACAGGCTATTAGTGGGAAATGACAATGAGTCTCAACAATGGGGCGATGGAAGGATGGATGACATATGGGATCTGACATGATGGTCATTTGTATATATTGATGGTGATTGACAAATGGTCATGTGATTCACATCCTTGTGAATTTCATGGCGATAGGGTGGAATCATATAGTGATAACATGTGATTGGTGTGACATACCTTCATCAATAAGACTCTTGAGATGGTCTCCTCAATACAAAGATAAGGAGACAATGATGAAGGATTGGTTGAATGGTGAGTTGGCAGGATGAACAAACCTAGCAACGACACATGGTATGGTAGAATTCATCAATTTTCATCATTGTTACTAATCGAATAGGGTGAAAAAATTTACGGGAATGCAACAGATGAATAGAAGATGACTAACTGGGAATGAATGAGAATGCAGTCATGGAAGTCTATGTAATCACTTAGAGAATAAACATGGATACTATGATACGAGGAGTATGGCAAGACAAGGCTAACCTAGAGGATTAGAATGATAAAAATAGTTCAGGGAAGACAAGATGGGAAGTAGTAGGAGGGTAGCTCACAGGGTGATAGTGAAGCTTGAGGATGAACTTAGATCTTCCAATTGGTAGATGTATGTAAGAAGCCACCCATGAGATGGCATGTAACTCTATAATGTCAATCCAATAATAAAGATCATTTTTGTTGTGCAAACCTAGTTGTTTATGTTGTTCTAACTTGTAAGGGGAGTACCCTTCATCAACTGGTATTAGAGAAAGAGTTCCTAAGTCTATAACAGTGTCAAACATGAGGCAATTGCAGTAGGACATATGAGTGTGGGTTGAGATCAAGATGCCTCCGAGACCTACCAAATTTGGTAGAGGTAGAGGTAGAGGTGGTGGAGGAATAGATCCACCACGAGATGAAATTAGAGCCCTTAGAAGGCAGATGCAAGCCTTGCAAGAAGAGGTTCGAAGAGGTAGAGGAGTATAATAGGAAAGAAATGGTAGTGATGATGAAACAAAAGAGGAATTGGAAGAGGAAGAATAGGATCAAGTAGATCCTGGAGAAATGAGATTACTAAGAGCAATATCCAGTCTGGGAAAGAAATAAAAAATTGAAGTTTCAACTTTTAGTGGGAGCCTAAACCTAAAAGAATTGATTGATTGGATCAATGATATGGAAGGATTTTTTGAATTTGAAGAGATTGAATATCCTCACTGAGTGAAGTTTGCAAAGAACAAGTTAAAGGGCCATGGTAGTATTTGGTGGAAAGAGATCTAGGTAGAAAGAGGGAGACAAGGAAAGGATAAAATTTCCAAATGGGACAGAATGGTGTCAAAATTGAAGAAACAGTTCATGCCAGTAGATTATGAATTGGAATTGCTCAGGAAGATGCAAAGAATATGACAAGGAACAAGGATGGTGAAGGAGTATAGAAAGGAATTTCACAAAGTCCTAATTTGGAAAGGACATTCTAAGGCAAACAAGGAGAAATTTACTCACTACATTAATGGTCTAAAACCTAGCATATAGGAAGAATTGGCACTAGTAAGAATGACTACCATTGAGGATGCTTATTAGTTCTCTCTAAAGGTTGAAGAACGATTGAACAAGAGGTTTGAAAGAAAGAAAAGAGGTGGAGGTCAAGGTGGAAAGACTAGTAAATGACCATTTGGAGGTTGAAGTGGTGATCATAAGAATGGTGAGGGATCTCTTAGTAGTCAAGATCAATAAAGGAATGACTCTTTTCAACGTCATGATAAAAATAGTGTAGACTACAAAGGAAGAGGGAGGTGTGGGCACAAACTAGGAAGAGGAGGTTTTAGAGGAATATGTTTCCAATGTGGTGAAGAGGAACATAGGGTATATGAGTCCCTACAACACCAAGAGAAGATAAAAAAGAGGTATGAAGGCAAGGCAGGAGTAGCCCATGTAGATGAAGATACTTGGTCCTCATAGTTTGAAGATGTAGAAAGGGGTGAGTCCCTTGTTGTTAGAAGGGCCTTTATGAATGAAGAGAAGGATCCCAACTAGTGAAAGAATTTGTTTTGCACCCACTATAAATGTGAAGAAAATGTTTGTAATGTCATCATTGATAGAGGTAGTAATAACAACCTAGCATTGGAAGAAATGGTCATCAAATTGCATTTGGAGAGAAGAAACCTGAGTCCATATTGGATTGCATGATTGTAGAAGGATCAAAGGGTCTTGGTCAATGAACAATTCCTGATAAAATTCAAAATTGGTAACTCCAGGGATGAGGATTTGTGTCATGTGATACCCATGGATGCTTGTCACATGTTGTTTGGTTGGCCATGGTAGTTTGATCAACAAGCAGTGCATAATGGAAATGTGAACACTTATTCACTAATGAAGGATGGACTTTGACATAAGCTGAAGCCTCTAAAGGAAGGAGATGAAAAAGTATGAAACAGTGCACAAATTTCTTTGGTCGATGGAAGGAAATTCTTGGAATGTATGAGACATGAACAATTGTGTTTTGCATTAATTCCAAGAATTGAAAAGGAAGTTACCAACGAAGTTCCTATAGAAGCATATGGTTTGTTGGATGAATTCTAGAGTATTATTTTTGATAATGTGCTTGAAGGATTATTACTAGTAAGGAATATTAGTCATCAGATGGATCTGATTCTTGGAGCCAATTTTCCAAATAAGGTAGCCCATTGAATGAATCTAGCAAAGAATTAAGAGTTGAATAGACAAGTGCAAGAGTTGTTGCGAAAGGGATTGATTAGAGAAAGTTTGAGTCCCTCTGCAATACTGGCACCTAAGAAGGATGGAGAATGGTGAATGTGTACTGATTTGAGAGCCATCAATAAGTTTACCATCAAGTATCAGTTTCCCTTGCTAAGGATGGACAACATTATGGATTGCTTGAGTGCGGCCAAGTATTTCACAAAGATTGATCTGAAGAGTGGTTACCACTAGATTTGAATCAGAGAAGGAGATGAATGGAAGATAGATTTCAATAACAAAGAAGGCCTATACAAGTGGTTAGTCAGGCCTTTTGGGCTGACCAATGCACCCAACAAATTAATGAGACTCATGAATGAGGTATTGAAAGAATTTTTGGGTAAGCTTGTCATTGTTTACTTGGATGACATTTTTATTTTCAGTAAGACTTTGGAGGAGCACTTTATGCATATTCAAGAATTTTTTGAGAAGCTGAGATGGGAGAAGATGTTGATCAACTTGAAGAAGTGCAGTTTTGTGAAACTTGAATTGGTGCATCTAGGATTTGTTATCTCAGCAAAGGATATAAAAATGGATCTAGAAAAGCTAAAAGCCATTGTGGAGTATTTGTGCACCCCTAACTGAAACAATGAGAGGGGATATAAAAGAATTTAGATGGAGTACAGGAGTAGCAAAGAGTTTTGATTTGCTGAAGAAGAAGGTCATGGAGTAGCCTATTTTGGCACTCCCAGATTTCAATAAAGTATTTTAGGTAGATTGTGATGCTAGTGGTAGCACCATTAGAGATGTTTTAAGTCAAGAAGGTAAACATGTTGCTTATTTTAGTGAGAAGTTGAATGATGCAAAGAATAAATAATTTTTTTATGATCAAGAATTTTATGGCATAGTCCAGGCTTTCAAAATGTGAAGACATTATTTGTTGCCAAAATAATTTGTTTTGTTTACTGATCATCAAGCTTTACAGTATTTGAATAGTTAGGAAAAACTAAATTGAAGACATTTGAAGTGGGTGGAATTTTTGTAGAGTTATACATTTGTGTTAAAGCACAAGAGTAGAAGGTTGAATAGAGTTACAAACACCTTGAGAAGGAGGAAAAATTTGTTAATGAAATTGCGGGTTGAAGTAGTTGGGTTCAATGAACTCAAAAGTCTATATCTTGGAGATCCTAATTTTGTAGATGCTTGAAAAGCTTGTATGGAGCCTATTACATTAGATAGGATGATATGGCTAGATTTTATAGTCTTGGATGGTATGTTATTTGGAAGGAATCAGTTTTACATTCCTAGAATTCCATGAGAGAGAATTTGATCAAAGAGAAGCATAGTGGTGGATTGGCAGGACACTTTGGTCAAGATAAGACCATTGCAATTGTTGGTGAACATTATTATTGGCCATAGTTGTAGCAAGGCCTAAAGAAGTTTGTATAGAACTATAGAATATGTCAAATGGTGAAAGGTGCAAGTAAGAATGTGAGGCTATACCAATCATTACCTATACCAAAAAGGTTGTGGGAAGATATCAACATGGAATTTGTTCTTGGTTAGCGAGAGATAAAGTGTGGATATGACTCCATATTTGTGGTGGTGGAATTTTTTTTGAAGATGACACACTTCATTCTATCTCATAAGACCATTGATGTTGTTCATGTTGTAGAATTATTTTTCAAAGATGTGGTAAGACTACATGGTCTACCAAGGAGTATAGTTTTAGACCAAGATACCAAGTTTGTCAGGTATTTCTAGAGGATGTTGTGGAATAATTTGAATTTTTTTTTGAAGTTTATCTTAGCACATCATCCAAAAAAATATGGACAAATGGAAGTAGTGAATAGGAGTTTAGATAACTTGTTGTGATGATTAGTAGGAGACAAACCCAAGGGTTAGGATTTGATTTTACCCCAAGCATAATTTAATTACAACAATTCTATCAATTGGACCACTGGTAGATCACCATTCCAGATTGTGTATGGTCATATTTTGAGAATTGCTAGTGAACTGAGGAAGATGGATAAGGAATGAAAGTGTAGTGTTGAAGCTGAAAAAATGATGAACATATAAAGAATGTATATGAGGATGTTAAGAAGCATATCAATAAGATGAATACACATACAAGGTGAAGGGAAATTAGAAAATAAGGCATAAATATTTTTTTGTTCGAGATGAAGTCATGGTTCATTTGTGGAAGGAAACGTTTCTAGTTGGTACATACAATAAGCTGAAGATTACAAGGTTTGTACCATGTAAGATTTTAAAGAAACATGACTTTGGAAATGCATACGAGGTGGATTTTCCAAGTGGTATTCATGTCTCACCTGTATTTAACATTTTAGATCTAATATAGTATCATGAAGGAGATAAGGAGCATGAGTTGGTAGAAGCACAATGGAGTGTTCTAGCAGTAGCCATGGAGAAGGAAGAAATTGAAAAGATCTTAGATAGTGGTTTGGGAAAGAGTACCAGGAATAGGTAGTACAATGAATACGTAACAAGGTGGAAAGGAAGGCCAGTAGAAGATTCAACTTGGTTATTTGAGTCAAAGATTAGCTATCTTGGTTTTCCTCTAACTCCCAAGAAGTGATAGAGTCACTTTTCAAATCTACCCTAGGTGTCTGATGTAGGAGCATCCATGGAAAAGAGCAATATTGCATCAATCAAATTTTATGTTTGTTTGATCAAATAAGGGCTGGCATGGCCTATTTATAGGACCTTGACATATCGACATGACTTTCCTACAAGTCCCAACAACATACTGATGACAACAATGAGTGAGCAGTACGTAGGGTTACATCAGAGAGACACTTGCATGTCAGCATAAGTATAATCATAGTCCCTCCAATATCCTGATGTTCAAAAGGAAGTTAACAAATGACATCGAGAGGACTTGGCTGTATCGGTAGGATGGGGGAGCGAGTTCCAGTGATAGAACAATAACACATGCATTAGAGTGACTACAAGCTATCGGTGAGAAATGATAATGAGTCTCAGTGATGAGGCAATGGAAGGATGGATTACATGTGGGATCTCACATGACGGTGATGTGTACAAACCGATGCTAATTGATGAATGGTTATGTGATTCACATCCTTGTTGTGAATTGTGTGGTGATAGGGTGGACTCATATTGTGATAACATGTGATCGGTGTGATAGACCTTCATCGATATGACTCTTGGGATGGCCTCCTCAATAAAAAATGATGCAGAGCTATGAGGATTCACAACATATCTCACAAACCTTCAATAATAATCCAAAACAATATTTGTATAACACATGCTATTAGGCATTGTATACCACATTTGGAAACATAACTATGGCAGCCCACAATTTATTTCCATGAACAGTCATTAATAACTTCTACAAAAAAATAATGAAGCCAATCCCTCTGGTGAGATTGAATAAAACATAGTTATATACTCTTCCTCAAATTATTATGAAGATCCAATGGTGGAAATGAAAGTTATTGTATTTTTTCCAAAACTGCAAACCCTAGGTAGGGTTCAGACCTGCCCTCACAAAAATGTTCATAACTTATTCAATTCTTAATGAAATTTTGATGAGACTTGAAGAAAATGAAATTAGATTCACATGGAAACAAAATAAAATTGATTTCAGATCCAAATTATAGACTTTACATTCCGTACCATCACACTTTTCAGACTGTAAATTCTGCACAACATTGTTAGAATAGGCAGTCTCACCAAAATAATCATATCTTCCACAAAACTAAATAAAATTTAGTGAGACAAAAAGAATTGGAAACTAGAATCCGAGATCTTTCCATCAATATATGATACTCCATTATTTAAATCCATACCAGTCCGTACAAATCACAACTTCAATCTGGTAACAATGTAAAAATCAGAAAATGCATACCAAACTTGAGGTTGCCATTCATTTAACTTCAAAAATAATGTCTCCAACCCCCAATTCGAGTTTTTGAGGGTGTATTTATACATTTACAAATAAAACCAACCATTTTCAACTACCTTTTGATTAGTTTGTTGACAAAACACCTTAATGACACTTTTTGACAAGTTGCTTGACAATGTTTTTGAGCAACTTTTACAATTTTTACAATATGGACCAACTTTAAACATTATTTGACAAATGACTTAAAATATTACTTACTAAGACTCAAACACCTCTAAAATGGTTTTATAAACCTTATTATAAGACTCAATACACAAAATAGATAAACTATTTACAAATGGCCTTATGGAGGCAAGAAATCAAATAGGTGCTCCACCAAAAATAATGAGAAAATGATGAAGGATTGGTTGAATGGTGAGTTGGTGGGATGAACGAGCCCAATAGTGACATATGGTACAATGACATTGATTGATACACATCATTATTGCTAATTGATTAGGGTGAATGAATTTATGGGAATGTAATCAATGACTAGAAGATGAGTTACTGGGAATGAATCAGATCATAGTAATAGAAGTCTATGTAACCACCTAGAGAATAAACATGGTTACTACGACACGAGTATGGGAAGACAAGGCCAACTTGGAGGATTAGAACGATAAAAAAATTAAGGGAAGACAAGTAGGGGATTGGTAGGAGGGTAGCTCACAACATGATAGTGAAGCTTGAGGATGAACTCAAATCTGCCAATCGGTAGATGCATGTAAGAAGCCACCCATGAGATGGCATGTAACTTTATAATGTTAATCCATTAATAAACATTTTTTTTCTATAAACCTAGTTGTTTATGTTGTTCTAACTTGTAAGGGGAGTACCCTTCATCACTTTGTTTGTTGAGATTGTTTATATCTATCATGTTTGGAGTGAAAAAGGAAGTGCTTGTAAGTTCCTATATCTTTTACACTATGATTTCATAATTTTTTACATTTCTACAATGATTTAATCTTTGTTTTTTTTTGCAATTTGTATTTTTTCAATCCAAATTAATTGTGAATACATGAAACAATGATAGAAATTAAAATATGTCTATTTGTTCATGATATATTTGATGTACCATTGATGTTTCAATCCATCTATGTCATGGATATCTTATACAAATAAGAATTATTTCAAAGATGTATATTTGGAACTATTAAAATGAAGTTTGTGTATTTTTTGGCAATTTTGTCATTGGAAATTGGTGGTTTATTTGCTGGTGTTGTATTTTCACAATTGAAATTTATTATTGGGAGTAATAGAAGATAAAAATTCATCATTTTCTAATGATTTCTTGCTATACAAGTTTCGTTGCTGCAAATGTTTCTATGGACATGCATTCAATTACATTTGGCATTTATTTTGACCTAATTTTCACTTATTATAATTAGATTCAAGTGCAGTTGTCATTAATGGATTATGGTGTTAAGTTTTATGGATGTCAAGAAAAAAGGATCTTTTGTGTATATATATGCATGTATATATATATAAGTATGCATACATACATATACGTATGCGTATTTATATGTATGTATATATATGTTTATATGCATACATATACATATGTGTATATATAAGTATGTGTATATATATACATATATGTGTGTGTGTGTGTGTTAATGCATATATATGTATGTATATAACTATATGTACATATATATGTAAATATATGTATGTGTACATATGTGTTTATATATGTGTGTGTTATGCATTTTGCATTTATTAAGATATGATTCCCACTTATTGTGATTAGATTCAAGTGTACTCTCCATTAATGGATTATGGTGTTGTGTTTTGACTCTTTCAAGAAAAAGATTATTTGTGTTGTTTATTACATGTATATATATATATATATATATATATATATATATATATATATATATATATATATATATATATATATATATATATATATGTATGTATGTATGTATGTATGCATACATTTTTATATATATGTATGTATGTATATATATCTATATCTACATTTTATGCATATGTGCATGAAACAAATACTAAATAGTATTAGTTGTTGAAACAAAGAAAATATATGGCAAAAAGTTTTAGAAGTTGTTAGATAAAATTGGTGTAGAATGTATATTGTTTGTAACCACATGTTAGATACATGCATAATGTTTAACACCCTTTTTTTTAGAAGCATGGCACTGTGTGTTTTCTAGTGGTCATCAATTTTGCAGGAATCTATGCCAAGTGTTTATTGTTTGGAATCTTAGCTCCATTATATAAATTGATATACTACTACAAAAATGTAGAGAGGTATGCTCTGAACCAATTTATGCATTTTTGAATAGAATTGCATGAGATGTGTAAGAAAGAGAACATAATATTTACTACATAGTGATTGTTCTAATAGCTTCAACAATTACATCCACACAAAGTATGTAAAGTACCTCATTTCAAAATTTTCAAATCAGTTGTATGTGCTTGAAGCTTAGCTTTTACTATATCAACATTCGTTTCATAGGTTCTAGAATTGTGTTGCACATTTCTTTTCTTCATATATGATGCATCACATTTACATAATCTAAGTTATTTTATCTTTGGTTTATGTTTTGATTTGGTTCTAGTCTTGTTGTACCAACACATTGCCAATAAAATGGATTGGTTTTTACTTTCATTAAATAATAAATCAAAAGCTCACATGGTTTTAAAATTTCTTAATTTTAGGATAAAAAAAATTATTGATAGTTAAATATATATCAAATATATAACTATTATTTTCACAGTGTGGTTGATAAGCATAATAAATTGTCCTCTAGGTAAATTGCAATGTCATTTCCATTTACAGGATTAACACTTCTACTTAATGCATTGTAGTATATGTTTGTGACATTGTCTTTGAACTAGTTTTGAAACTGATCATAGATAAAGAAACTAAAATTGCATAGGAATTTGCATATGTGAAAATGTTCGATAATGAGGAAGTAGGGATAAGCATTAAAAAATTCAAGTAATATCATGTGAGTAACATTTTAATTATTTCATCTTATATATTAATTCTTAAATTTTCCTTGAATCATGTGAAGTATGGACATTAAGATTAAAGTTACAATGAACAATACAATGTCTTTTTCCATTTTTTCTCATTTAGTCTTCTTATGCTTTTTACAAGATTATTCATATAGTAGTACAAATCTATAGACTATCTAATCAGGCTTTGTACCCTTTTGAAATGCATGGATTCAGTATTAGATTACAATTTAGCTGTATTTGGGATCATATTCCACGATTTTGAGCACAATTAATATTTATTATGTGTTATGGAAATTTCCTTGTTGGATGTTCTCTAATGAAATTGATGTGATCTATGTGAAGTGTAGTAGAGACAATTTCAACTTTAATTTTAATCTTGGCTGGCTATCGGCCAGTGGCTGGCAACTGCATGTTGGTGCTTTTGTAGTCATAGTTATAACAATGCTATATAGTATGGGACATATTTCCCCTACTATCCATGCATTCCAATTTCCAATCAGACATGTCAATTACTATTAACAATGCGACTTACCCACCTGAGATATCCATAGTGATTTTCTTGAACATGTGCACGATGTCCATGGATCAAGAAATAAATAGAGCATTAGGTATATTTGAATAGGTAGACAATGTTTTAATGACTTTTTTTGTTTCATGGACATACAATTAATTTGGATTGAATGGAAAATTTTCCAAAAAATAGCCCAAACTGCCTTTTAATAAAATAATGCTAGAAACCATAGGATAAATTTAAGTGCCATGGTTTCTAGTGAATGCATCAATAGGCAATAACATGCATAAAAATTGGTCTTCACAGTAGTAATTGTTAGAAACACCATGAGTAAATTATGAAAAACCTTTGTCACACCTAAAACATGGTTAAAATAGTACATGTGTTTTAAAATGATGCAAAAATATTTGTTACAGTATACATATGAATAGGATAGTTATAAATAATCTCAATAGACACAAATTTTACATCAGCAAAATTTTCAATTATTTAGAACTAATTTTCATTTGATAGATTTAATTGCAGTTGGTATGCATGTTTGACAGAGAAAAGATTAGTTCCATTGTTAGTGATAAGTAACACAGGAGTTGACATTAATGGATTATGGTGTTAAGTCTTTAACTAAGCAACAAATATTAAGCCATGAAATTTTTTATAAGGACATAGAATTAAAATATAAAATGATGATGTAAAAGATATAGCAAATTGAAAATGCCTCCTTTTTAGCTTCCAATAAACACAAATCTTCTATTTTTAATATTTTTGTTCTTTGCTATTGTTGAATGTTTTTATGGATTAATGTCTCTAAGAAAATACCTAGACTCATACAAACACAACAATATTTTCAATAGGAACAATTATCATTTTCATCTAATAGATTGAAGTGAATCTGGCATGCATGAGTGTAGACAAACACTTATGATGCGAGTACAAAGGAAGAGAACTCACTCTCTTGATCTCATTTGTCAAAACTCAAACCATCCTTTGTTAGGTTACTCATTTCAAGTTCACTTTTCCCTTCACAAACCCTTCTTTCAACTCACCGAACTAGAGGAAAAGAAAAAAAATCACTTATTGATTCCCCAAAATACTTAAAAAAAAATCAAATTGACTAACTCAAAGCCTTTCAACAACGCATACCATTCTAACATGTAAACTTTCAAAACTGGCCAAATCAACAACTAGGCCCTCAAACTCTTAAATTCACAAAAACCTATTTTTAAATGATTCAAAATACACCTAATCACATTTTTAAAACAATATCCTTTAAGAAGCACTCAAAACCTACAAGAAAAACTCTTTAAATCTCTCTGTACACTGTATTTTATAGATTTTTCCACAATTTTTAGAACTAGGGCATCATTGTTTCATATGCTATCCTCAATATTTCCATCTAAGACTTTAGAATATGGAATATCATGAAAAAATACTCCCTCTCACCAAAAATTAGGATTTTTGACTATTTGAAATTGAAGATACATGATTTTTTTTTGTCTACGGTTACCCTAAAACAAGTTTTTGGCCACTTGGAGTAATTTCCCCATAACTTTCACAAAACTTAATCATTTTTCATGAGACCAAAAGCAAATTAAAGAATATTATTAGGGATATTACATACCATGGATGAGGAAAGTATTTATTCTTATAATATGACTGTACAATGGCCTGAAACTATGAAATTTCAAAAAATTAACAGATAAACTAAGAATTCCTTTGAATTTCTTATTCATACATTATCCTCCAGCCTTCCTCGAGATTTTTTATGACTTAAAAGGAATTAAATATCCAATAATAGTGCCTCAAATCAACTCTCCAACTACCTAACCTTTCATCTTCCTTCCTTTTACAATTTTTGCAATTTTGCAATATTGCTCATGACAACATTTAGCATTTTTTTTCAATTGTTATGTTTTACGCCCAAAGACTACTAAATGTTGAACCATGACCTAAAATAAACTTATTAGGGCCATATAGACCTCATTACAACATTATATCAAAAAAAAATTAATCAAAACTTGAAATTACCTCTTGGAGGCATATCCTTGCTTGGGTGCACCTACACCATTCTCTCCGGCCAAAAAGAATTCCAAGCCCTCTTGGATTGGATCATCATATTCTCCTCCTTGTATTCCTTATTCCATACAACTTTCATCTTCACCTTTGGTTTGATTCAGTCTATTCCAACTTTCTTCCATTGCATCTTGCCACCTAGAATCTACTTCTTCATTCCCTAAAATATCACAATCTCCTTTTGTCCTCCAAACTGTTGCATCTTGATCTACAAATTATTCCTTGTCCAAAACATTAGCATAAAAAAGAAATGATATATTGGTTTGATCACAATACCTCCATCTATCTTCAACTCTTTGTAAACTTCCAAAACCAATTCATCTTTGATCATTTCTTCATCTAATCTTGACACCAATTCAATATCTTCACTCTTTGAAACTAGGTCCTTCACCACTACTACATCTTCATCTTCATGCTTGGGAATAGTTGTAACGTATTCATCCATAAAATCTTCATTTTCATCTTCAAAAACTTCTTATTTTATCTTCATTTGTCTTTTCCTTCTTTATTCTATCTTATGAATTTTCCATACCACCTTCTTTTTCACCACCAAATGTGAACTTGTCATTTGCTTAATCATTTGTTCCATCGTCATCATGGACTCTGCATAAAAATAATTGAACTTTGCATCCAATCTTCTTGTCTCTTGCTTCAATGCTACTATCTCTTTGTCTAACTTCTCTTTCCTCTCTCTTTTTCCTTTCTTCCTTTTCCTACAAATTTCTTCCTAATATCTCTATCTTTTAGATGGTCTCTAAGCAAGTCTCTCCTTGCTTCACAACATTTCTCAACTTTATTTTCCTTCTCTTAGTAGGAACCAAGTTTTTAACCTGCACACAACCACAACACAAAAAAAAACCACAAACTCTCTACCCAACACCTTTTGTGCTCTGATACCACTTGATGCAAGTACAAAGGAAGAGAACTCACTCTCTTGATCTCATTTTTCAAAACTCAAATCATCCTTTGTTAGGTTACTCATTTCAAGTTCACTTTTCCATACAAAAACCCTTGTTTCAACTCACCAAACTAAAGGACAAGGAAAAAAATCACTTATTGATTCCCCAAAATACTTTAAACAAATTCAAATTGACAAACTCAAAGCCTTTCAACAACTCATACCATTCTAACATGTAAACTTTCAAAACTGGCCAAATCAACAACTAAGCCCTAAAACTCTTAAATTTACAAAAATATATTTTGAAATGGTTCACAATACACCTAATAACCTTTTAAAAACAATATCCTTTAGGAAGCACTCAAAACCCACAAGTGAAACTCTTTAAATCTCCCTGTACATTGTACTTTATAGATTTTTCCATAGTTTTCAAAACTAGGGCATCATTGTTTCATATGCTATCCTCAATATTTTAGTATAAGAATTTTTAATATGAAATAACATGAAAAAATATTCTCTCTCACCAAAAATTATGATTTTCCACTATTTGAAATTGAAGATACACAATTTTCTTTGTCTCGGGTTACCCTAAAACAAGGTTTTGGCTGCTTGGAGTAATTTCCCTATAACTTTCACAAAACTTAATCATTTTTCATAAGAACAAAAGTAAATTAAATTAGATTCTTAGGGATATTACATACCATGGAGGAGGAAAGGATTTATGCTTATAATATGTCTGTACAATGGCCTGACACTATGAAATTGTAGAAAATTAATAGAAAAACTAAGAATTCCTTTGAATTCTTATTCATACGTTGTCCTCTAGCCTTAATCAAGATTTTTGATGCCTCAAAAGACCTTAAATAACCAATCCCAATGACTCAAATCAACTCTCCAACTACCTAACCTTTCATCTTCCTCTCTTTTACATTTTTTGCATTTTTGCAATATTGCTCATGACAACATTTAGTACTTTTTTCATTTTCCACATTTTATGCCAAAAGACTCATAAATGATAAACCATGACCTAAAATAAAATTATTAGGGCCATATGTACCTGATTAAAAAATTATATCAACATTTTTTAGATCAAAACTTGAAATTTCCTCTTGGAGGCATATCCTTGCTTGGGTGCACCTGCACCAACTTACTTCCATTCTTAATCATGGCTAGTAGAGAACTCAACATTAATGATTTATGGTGTTAAGTATTTAACTCAACAATAGAGAATAACCTATAAAATAAATCAAATATAGCGAAGAATAGACATTAACCCATAAAATGTAGACAACAACAAACAATAGAAAAAAACATTACCAGTTGATGAAATGATTTTATATTGAGACATTTTGCTTTTATTTGGACCTGATTTCCATTTTCATTTAATAAATTGAAATGTAGCTCATATACATGCATTCACAAAAAAATTAGTTTCATTCATAATCAATGAAATGAAGAGAAAAAATCTAGAAGATAACAAATCTAATCTGAAAGAAGAACTGGATGTCCCCAATGAAAAAACATTGCATATTAATGAAATATTATAGATTTTGTAGTGATAGATTTTGTATTTATCTATATCTTATTTTCATTTCATATACTAAACTACGATTGGCATGCATGTGTAGTAGACAATAGATTAGTTGCATTGTTAATGGTGGTCAATAGAGAACTCAACATTTATGAATTATGGTGTGACTTCTTTAAATGGACAATAGACATAAATCGATAAAAGCATGCAACGATAAGGATCAACAGAGATTAACCCATTAGAGGGAGATAAAAAATATATTAAATTATAGTGTAAAAGATATAGAAATTTTCAAACTCAAGAGAGATAGGTTTCACTCTCATCAAAAAATCTAAGCAAATGATTAGACAATGCAGAAAAGAAAATACAAAAGATATAGGAAATTACAAATTTTGGATTTTTTGAGAGATTTCATTTTCATTAAATAATTTGTAGAAATTATTAGATTATGCAAATAATCCTTTTCTCAAAAGTCTTAAAACTTGACACCAGAATCCATTAATTCCAACTACATGTCAATCCATTGACAATAAATGAAAATTAGTGACTAGGAAAAGCTAAATGCCCTTGTTAAAACACCACACATTGAGAGGAACACTTGGTGCCAGGACACAACTATATCAAAGAACATTAGAAATCTATGAAATATTTTCAATAGAACTGAAGCATTGCCAATTGATGAAATGACTTGATATGGAGACATTTTGTACTTACCTAGACCTAATTTTCATTTTCATTTAATAGATTGAAGTGAACTTGGCATGCAAGCATGCAAAGAAAAGATTACTTCTAGTCTTTATCATGGTGAGTAGAGAAGATGACATTAATGAATTATGGTGCTAAGTCTTCTAGTCAAGAACAAAGACTAATCCATAAAAGCACTCAAAGCTAGGGAAGAGTAGACATTAATCCAAAAAATGCACAGATCAACAAGAATAGACAATGATTCAAAAAACACAGAGATGTAAGAAACTATAAAATGACACTGTAAAAGATATAGGAACTTACAAATGGCTCTTTTTTCTCTTCCAATACAATAGACATAAACCCTCTCAACATACACAAATTTTACAGTCGCAATTATTTTTTACATTTTTGGAATGGTTTAATCTCTCTTGTTCATTATCAATCAGTGTTCTTATGGATTAACCTCTATTTTTACAATTTCATCATTGGATTTTGATATTTTGGTCATCGTTTTGTATTTTTCAAATCCAAATTAATTGTGTATTCATGAAGCAATGATAAATATTGACGGATGTGTATTTTTTCAAGATATGTATGATTTACCATGGATGTTGTTAGCTCTCAAAAATGCAGGCGGAATACCTCAAGAGGCTGCCAATCTCTTGATACGCTTTAGGGTAACAGACAAGGTCAAAAGAATTCAACCTTCTACTCTTTAGGTACTGCAAAAACTGGGTGGGTGTACCTCTCTGAATAGTGTAGTCTTAACTTGTGATTATCTCTTAAAGCAGTTTGTTCACAATGGCAATTGAAGGTGAACAAATGAAATCCAACTTGAAAAAAGTGACAATATTCTGATCTAAGTCCTAAATACTCAATTAAAAGACATAAAGAAACTGAATGAATTCAAAATGATGAAGTGCAGAGACTAGTGCCTTGTTGGGTATGTGGAGTCAAATGAGATCAAGATGAGCAACACTCTCTGGAGAAGACACAAATTATCTGGCATACATTTTGTTTACAACTTGTATAAACATGCAATACTGTAACTACTAAGTTCTACTTCAACAATCCAAATGAATCTCTTTGATTACTGTGATAAAAAAAAAGGATTTAATCTTTGCTTGAAAGAACCAATTGATTAATCACAAAAAAAAAACAACAAATGTGTATTGATAAACCAAACATAAATCTTGTTATGTCAATTTAAACAACTAGAAAGCATCAATTTTGGAGACAACTTAGTAGTATTTTCATTCAATTCACAAACAATTGACACCAAAGAAATGCAGCAACATCAACTAATTTTCATAAATACGTCCATTCTGAAATCGTGTAACAATAGTCTCTGATCTAATAGTTTTATTCTACTGTATCTACTTGCAGTGTCTTGAAAAATTCTAATAACTGGTGCCCTTACAATAATAAAATTACACATATATATACACCAGCACAAGAAGAAAATATCATATTGAAATCATATGTCAGCCATCCACCGAATTCGGGCTCTAATCATGTCGGCCTACAACAGTTCTCGAGCATTTTTCATGTCGGCCTCAGTGTGTGTGTTTTTGTTATTCACCAGTGAAATAGTCGGTGAGACAACCAAGAAGGTATGCCAAAGGAAATTCAATCGTCAATTGCTCCATTTGTATTTTTCTTTCACCAAGACCATACACAATCGGAACGACACTATACAAATTGCTCAATGTTACACCGAAGATCCTCATTCATATTGAGTCGCTGTGACTTTATAATATTGGAGAGACCTCCCATATATTATATTTTGTTTCACTGAAGGCTCCCAACTATCTCATATGTCGCTATGACAATCCAATTGTTATGCTGACAAAGTTACCTCTACTTTCCATTTGGCGAGACCTAGGGCACCTCGCCAAGACCATATATCAAAATCAAAAAGTCACACCAAGAAGTTATGTTTTGTTCTATTCACCTTTGCCATGACATTTTGGTTTTCTCACCAATAGAGTCTTCCTTGCATTATCAGTGAGACATATTGATGTCGGGGAAACCTCATGTAGAGTGTCCATTGCTTTACTGAAAGTCACCCCGAACTAACTTTTTTGATTGTCAAGAGAAAACAAAACATACACCAAAAGCCAATTGAAAGAATTCATATGCTCCGTTGGTGAGACATATACATATCGACGTGATCACTCACTAAAGGCACTAATTCTCACTTAAAGCTCTTTTGAAAGAAAGCATTTATGCTCAGTTGGTGAGGCACTCTTCACTTCGCTATGACTTACTCTGAACCCACCATAGTATCATCGAAAGGTCTACTAGAGGAAATTCATATACAAAGTTGGCGAGACCAAAGGTCACTCGCCAAGACCTTACAACGATAGCAGTATCTCCTATCGAAAGTCATTTGGAATAATCCCTTTGTGCTTCATCGGTGAGACAAACTCACTTTGTTGTGACGTTTCATCGAAGACTCTCAACTCTTTCTGATAAGGCCTTTCCTCCTCTGGTCGGTAAGACAAATGATATTCGCCAAGACATGACATGGATAACCCCAAGCTCACACCGATGAGCCTCCAAATGCATAGTCAGGGAGACGAATTGAATTTGGTAAGACGCTACCCCGATAGCCAAAAACTCATGCCAATAGATGTCTCCACGGATGAATGTCGGTCGCTGCAACAAAGAAAATTTCTTACCGAAACACCTGCAACAAAAAAATGTTAATGCACAAGCAACATGGGTTGGGGAGACAGTAAAGGACCTATGCCGATAGGTACTGCAAGATGGAAAATTCGCAACCCGATGGATTCTATGGAACAATATGGGAAAAAATAGGTAAAATACCATGAAGGGAGGAAAATTTTCCCAAGGAAGGATTTGAATGGAGACCTAGGGGGGATGAAAAAATATGCAAAAATCACCAAATTTTAATAGTTCCAACAGTGGATCGGTCTGGGGATGAATGATAGTACGATCATTACAAGGATCCAGAACTTTGGGTGAGTAGACCAAACACAAAATTATGAACCAATGAGCATCAATGGAATGAATGGAAATGGAGGTGAATGCAAAATGGAGATGGATGCAAAATGAAAATGAATGCAAAATGAAAGTGAAATGGAGATGGAAAAAATCCTAAACTACTATGCATGGAAAATAATTTTAAAGAGGATGACCAAGAGTTGTCCATGCACTAGCAACCCTTAATCCTCTATGTTGCTCAAGAGAAGAAAAGCTTCAAGAATTTCCCATGAATAGGCAATTCTTGATCTTCACCAGCCATGTTCTGTAGATAGTATGAGTCTTCACCCTTCTTTCCAGTAACAACAAAAGGTCCCAGCCACAAGGCTTCAAATTTACCATGCTTTCCTTTCTCCTAACATCTTGCATTCCACATCAGTACTAAATCATTCTCTTCAAATTTTCTATCCTTTTCCTTCTTGTCAAATAGATATTTCATCTGTGTTTGTAACTTCATGTTTTGACTTTGGGCCTCTCTCCTTACTTCATCAAGTTCAGCCAGTTGCTCCATTTTTTCCTCCATAAGCTCAAGAACATCCAAATTCTCTTGAAGGAAAAACTTGTAGATTGGTAACAAATTCTGCAAAGGCATCCTGGCTTGTGCTCCATACACCAATTCAAATGGGGATTTTCCAACTACCTTCTTCACAGTGATCCTATCAGCCTACACAGCCAGTTTCAATTTTGAATCCCAAGCCTTCTTGTTCTACCCTAGCATTCTCCTTATGATCTTCAAAAGACTTTTATTGCTAGATTTTGCTTGTCCATTAGCTTGTGGATGATAAGGGGCTACATAAGAAATAGTAATGCCATACTTATCACAAAAACTTTTGAATTCATTTTATCTGAAACACATCCCATTGACCGTGATTAACCTCGATGGTGTACCAAATCTGGTGATAATGTTGTCCATTAGGAAACTAGTCACTACGTTACTTGTAGCTTGCTTAGTTGGTATTACCTCTACCTACTTAGTAAAATAATCAGTGGCAACTAGTATCCACTTGTATCCTCCACCTAAATTTTCTTGTATCTCTCCTATGAAATCAATTCCCCACTGATGAAAAGGAGCATTAGCCTACAAAGGTCGGAGTGGAAAAGCACCTTGATACTTCAATTTTCCAGAAAACTTTTGGCAGACCTCACATCTTCTCACATGTGTAAAAGAATCACTTAAAATCTTTGGCCAATAATAACCTTCCTTGAGAATTTTGTGTGCAGTTGTCTTTGCCGAATAATGTCCTCCACAAACTCCTTCATGCATTTCTTTTAGAACATGCTTGGCTTGTGACTCATCCATACATAATAATAGTATACCATCCCTGTTCATCCAAAATAGATCCCCATCCATAAAAAACATATTTGGATGCTCGCAACTTCAAAGTTCTCTTCTGGCTGTCACACAATCCATCTGGACACTTCATGTATTTAAGATAATGCATAATATCAGTATACCAAGGAGTATGCTCAATGCTTGCAATTGCAGTCCCTTCTTCAACATTGCAAATTTTATTTGCTTCAATATTTGATTCTGCCATCAGCTTAGCTAAGCCCTGACCTCTTACTAGCTTACTAATTTGTATATCCATATCAAACTCTTGAATCTTGTTAATCCATTTGCACCTCTTCCCTATAACTTCAGATTGTGTCAGAATATCCTTAACAACAGCATGAGGGACATAAGCAATCACCTTCACTCCAACAAGATATGGTCTGAATGATTTTGTGGCCTTTACCAATGCAAAAGCCCACTTTTCCATTTTGTCATACTTCAATTCAAACCCCTGTAATGATTTACTAAAGAAAGACACAGGCTACTCATGACCATCATCATTCTTTTGTAATATAACAACAATAGTATGCATTGAAGCAAATGAGAAAATTTAAAAAGGCTTTGTAAAATCTGGAGACTTAAGTACAGGAGCCTCCTTGATGGCCCTTTTGATAGATATAAAGCATCTAAAGCTTCTATAGTCCAATCCATTTTTTGTCCTTTCTTCAACATTTTCGATATGGGCTTGATGATCTTCACAAAATTAGAGACAAATCTTCTAAAAAAATTAATCTGTCCAAAGAATGACTGTATAGCCTTAACAGTTTTGGGAACAAGAATTTTATCAATAAATTCCACCCTCTCAGGACCTATCCTAATTCCCTCTTTTGAAACAATATTTCCTAAGAGCTTACCCTCTGTGACTATGAAGTGACACTTCTTTGGATTTAAACTAATACCATATTCAAGAGCTTTAATAAATACCTTTTCAATATGTTGCACATGATCTTTAGCCTTCTTGGAGTAAGCAGTCAAGTCATCCTAGTACACTATCATAATAACATTGATCAATTCTAAAAATGCCACATCCATGGCTCTTTGGAAAGTCGCTCTAGCATTAGTGAGACCAAATGGCATTCTTATGTATACATATGTCCCCCAAGGAGTTGTAAATGTTGTCTTGTATTGCTCAGATTCCTTGACTTTGACCTGGTTGTATCTTGGAAACCCATCCATCATAGATAATAGCTTACAGCCTATCACCTTATGCAATATTGCCTCCATGTTGGGTAGAGGACAATTATCTTTGAGAGATGCCATGTTCAGATTTCTAAAGTCCACACACAATCTGATATTACCATTCTTCTTTCTCATGGGAACCAAATTCAAAACCCATGTTGAGTGCCTAATTGGTTTGATAATTCCTCCATCTCTGAGCTTTGCCAATTCTTCTTGCATCTTAGGCTCCAGTGTTGGATTTATAAGCCTTTACTTCTATCTAAAAGGCTTGGCATCTAACTTCAATGGTATTTCATGCTGAAATAAATCTTCCTTGTATGATTTTAGATCTTCATAAGAACATGCAAAAATATTTTTATACTTTCTCAGCAACTCTATCAGCATTCTTCTAATTGTTGGGATTATCTTCTTCCCAATGTACACCTTTCTTAGTGCTATTTCATTCCCCAAGTTAATTTCTTCAACATCTTCCCTTCTGACTAGTGTTTTCTTCATGAGGGACCGATCATTTCCATCATACATCCTTTCTAGTGCCACTAAGCCTTTAGGAAGCTTATTTGTTTTGAGCTGTAATATTTTTTTTCCAAACACTGTTTGCTTCCCATCAATTTCTTCAACAAAAGCATTGAAATCAATTTCCTATGCTTCATATTGGTCTATACAATGCAAAATTTCAAAAGATCAGCATCATCATTGAAAACTTGCCAGCTAGAAATGTTATCAGGAATAGCAATCCTTGTCTTAAACTCGATCTGTGATACCCTAGCCAATGTGATATCATCTCTTTTCAATGCCACATTTGCTAAAAAATCAGCCATTATGTTCTTTGATCAGTCAATCCATTCAATTAAAAATGCATCAAATAATTCAATTGTATCCCATACAACATTCCTATATTGTTTTAATCTTTTGTGCTTTGCTACATATTTTGATTTGATCTGTGAAACAACCAACTCAAAATTGCCCAAAACAGCCAGCAACTTAATCTTGTGTTTCAGAGCTATGTTCAAGCCTGTCAATAAAGCTTCATACTCTGCCACATTGTTTATACATTCAAATGCTAACATAAAAGAATATTTAAAAGTAATAACTCCAGGTGAAACAAATACAATCCCAGCTCCATTACCCTCTTGACTGCAGGCTCCATCAAAATACATCTTCCATACACCATTGCAATTCTATGCAGCATGTTTTTCAATTGGATCACTATTAGTTAATTATGGATGAGCTGGTTCTATTTTAAAACTCCCTAGATCAACATCAAAAAAGAAATTAATTTTATTTTGTGGTACACATTCAACAAGCTGGCTCATCCTTGGTTCCCTGTACAATTTAACTTCCTGACCATTCACTGGTATTGTAGCATAAGATAGATGAAATTGAACATTTCCATGAATAGCTGCTATCCATTGCCTTGACAAAAGCATCTTGAATTGAGGAGGAGTATCAATGACTGTTATGTCTATATTATAAGCCACCTATGGATAAGTAGCCAATTTGACTTCAACATCTTTTATAATACCAACCACAAGAACAAGTCTATTATCCATTCCATAACACTTGCCTCCAATGATATCAACCCACATGCCAAGCTACTTCATAACACCTATTGGCATAATGTTTATAGCAGCACCAGAGTCTATCATGCAGTTCCTTAACAATTTGTTATTAATAAGCAATATAGTGAAAAAATGATCAACTTGAGGGGGATTTGATAATATATCACTCAGGAAGACCTCAAAATTATTTATTTTCTCCATCCTATTGACTGCTTTAACAACTACTTTGCTTTCAAAATTCATATATTTTTCATTTCCACTTGTTATCAATTGAACAACACTATCTCTGTATTCTTTTATTTTCACCATTTCAAGTAGTGGAACATGCATTTTTACTTGGGATAACGCCTGAGTGAAGTCAAAAGAGGAGCTCTCCATCTTAATAGTCTTCTTCAGCTCTGGCACATCTCCTTTGTTTTCTTCTTTTTTGGTTTTATTAGGCTGTCCAAGCATTTGTACCTCTTTATTTAATTCCTTCACTTCCTCTTTTTGGACTGGCTTCTGTTCAATTTTATCATGCTACTTGTTTTCTGGCTTTTTATAGTTTCCTGTATTTCCTTTTAATCTTTTATAAAAATTCCCCCAGGAACTCCATCTAGCTCATTTACTTTTGGCTTTCTCAACTGTAGCAACAGTTATTCTTTCTATTTCATCTTCAGTAAGTCTCCTTACATTACACTAAGTAGGCACTTCAACAGGATGTGGCTCTATGTAGTCTTCATTAGAATCATAAAAGATCTGCTGTTCAGACATATGGACATTATACTTCTAATTGGAAATGTCATATTCATAGCCCTCATCCTCTAAAGATGAATTTCTTTCCTCAACATAGTGAAAAATATTTGAAGTAAAATACATCGTATGATCCTCTCCATTATTCTCCATCGGCATTCCCTCTTTTTGCATCCTTTGAGCTACAACACAATAATCTAGACAATGTGGCTGATTACAAACATCACAAAAATAATTATTACTCACCATGTAAGTTCCCTTCTTGCTCAATGGATCAGGGGTCTCTTTGTTCCTTGCCCTAGCTATTATAGGTTTCCCATCTTTCTAGTTTGTATTGTAAGGCATATCATGCAACCTCGGTCTTTCATTCTTGTTCTCATTTATGTATGTATTCTCTTATTTGTACTGATAATTATTGCTTTGCTGAGGAGGCCTCGGGTTGTCTCTTTTATTAGTTATACTAGCAGCCTTCTTGTTGTTTTCAATTGTCAATGTAATTCTCTGTGCTTCAGCCAAATCTCTTGGAAATCTATTTCTCATTTCGTACCCTATTTTAGGATCAAATGCATTTACATAGATGCTCAATACAACAGAATCTAGAAATCTTGATCCGAGCGGTACCTTAGTCTGCAATTTGTTGAATTTTTAGTTGAAATCATAAATTGAATCATTCTATTTTTTTTGAATTCTCATTAATTCATGAAGAGCTGCATCTAGAACATTTTGATTACCATATTGCTCTAAGAATCTGTCTTGAAATACTTGGAAATAATTAACTGAGAATGCTAGCAAGCTGTTAAACCAATCCTTGGCATCTTCAATAAGTGACATCATGAACAACTTCATGTGTAAATCTTCATATGGCACATCTATATCTTGGACGAAAACATTAAAACTCCTCAAATGTTCTTCAGCTATGATTGCATTACTCCTTGTAAATTTGGGCACCATATTCCTCCAACTTCCATCCATAGGGTAAGGATATAACTGAAAACCAGTTAAATAAAACTATCTGATCATGGTTGTATGTTGGTGACAAGGAGGAATAGGTGGATACTGATCCTGATACATGAGATTATTGTACTATGCATTATGTTGTGGGATATAATGCTGACCACGAGGTGGATGCATGCCTATATGTTGTGTGGGAATATGAGGTGGATGATTTGGCTACTTGAACTGATTACCCACTTGCTGGTGAGGAGCCCTTGGTGGACCAGAAGGCCCTGCACCATGATCATCTTGCTTATGAGGTGGCACATACTTTGGGGGGCAACTAGCTGTCTGATCAGTGACTTGAGTTTTTTGCAATTTAGCCTCTAATTCCTTGATCCTCTTCCTCTGTAATTCAAATTGTGCTTTTACTTCATCAGGAAGCTCATGATCAATAAACACATTTTAGTTACCCTCCATCTTTTGATCATATTCATGCTAAATTCTGATTTGTTCAAGTTTGAGCCTAGCCTCAAACTCAACCTATTTTTGAAAATCATGAAAAGGATTTACTTGCTCCTCAGGAGTACAAAGTTCTACACTGGAATTATCTTTCCATGTATCATAGCGATCATATGTTTCACAATGGAGTTTTCATGCTTTTTCTTTACCTGCTAGGTACATGTCTTCACTTATCCCTTTTCCTTTATCAAACTTGTCATTTTTTGTGTGCCCACTTAATGCTGCCAACAAGGGCTCCAGTATGACCTCCCCTGTATTGAGATCTTCTTCCATTCATGATGAACAACTACAATTTTTTTGTCAGAGTTGCCACTCACTTTCTAGAAAGTGAGAAAATGTTTGATATTTCTTATTCCCAGTGGAGTCTATATAAAATTTTTGACTCTATGATTAAGGCCTTCATTTTGAATGTTCCCTAGTAGAGTCACCAATTTGTTAGCTCTCAAAAATGTAGGCGAAATACCTCAATAGGCTGCCAATCTCTTGATACACTTTAGGGTAATAGACAAGGTCAAAAGAATTCAACCTTCTACTATTTAGGTGCTGCAAAACCTGGGTGGGTGTACCTCTCTGAATAGTGCAGTTTTAACTTGTGATTATCTCTTAAAGCAATTTGTTCACAATGGAAATTGGAGGTGAACAAATGAAATCCAACTTGAAAACAATGACAATATTCTGATCTAAGTCCTAAATACTCAATTAAAAGACATAAAGAAACTAAATGAATTCAAAATGATGAAGTGCAGAGACTAGCGCCTTGTTGGGTATGCGGAGTCAAATGAGATCAAGATGAGAAACACTCTCTAGAGAAGACACAAATTATCTGGCATACATTTTGTTTACAACTTGTATAAACATGCAATACTGCAACTACTAAGTTCTACTTCAACAATCCAAATGAATCTCTCTGATTACTGTGATCAACAAAAAGGATTTAATCTTTTCTGGAAAGAACCAATTGATTAATCACACAAATATAACAAATGTGTATTGATAAACTAAACATAAATCTTGTTATGTCAATTTAAACAACCAAAAAGCATCAATTTTGGAGACAACTTAATAGTATTTTCATTCAATTCATAGATAATTGACACCAGAGAAATGCAGCAACATCAACTGATTTTCATAAATACCTCCATTCTGAAATTGTGCAACAATAGTCTTTGATCTGATAGTTTTATTCTACTGTATCTACTTGCGGTGCCTCGAAAAATCTAATAACTAGTGCCCTTACAATAATACAATTACACATATATATACACCAACACAAGAAGAAAATATTATATTGAAATCATATGTCGGCCATCCACCAAATTCAGGCTCTAATCATGTCGGCCTGCAACAGTTCTCGAGCATTTTTAATGTCGGCCTCAGTGTGTGTATTTCTATTATTCACCAGTGAAACAGTCGGCAAGACAACCAAGAAGGTATGCTGAAGGAAATTCAATTGTCAATCACTCCATTTGTATTTTGCCTTCGCCAAGACCATACAAAATCTGGAAGACACTATACAAATTGCTCAATGTTACACCGAAGATCCTTATTCATATCGAGTTGCTGTGACTTTATAATATCGGAGAGACCTCCCATGGATTAGATTTTGTTTCACCAAAGGCTCCCAACTATCTCATATGTCGCTGTGACAATCCAATTGTTATGCCAACAAAGTTACCTCTACTTTCCATTTGGCGAGACCTCGGGCATCTCGCCAAGACCATATATCGAAATCAAAAAGTCACACCAAGAAGTTATGTTTTGTTCTATTCACCTTTGCCACGAAATTTTGGTTTTCTCACCGACAAAGTCTTCATTGCGTTATCGGTGAGACATATTGATGTCGGGGAAACCTCATGTAGAGTGTCCATTGCTTTAAAAAAAGTCACCCCGAACTAACTTTTTTGATTGTCAAGAGAAAACAAAACATACACTGAAAGCCAATTGAAAGAACCCATATGCTCCGTCGGTGAGACATATACATATCACCATGACCACTCACTGAACGCACTAACTCTCACTGAAAGCTCTTTTGAAAGAAATCCTTTATGCTCCATCAATGAGACACTCTTCACTTCGCTATGACTTACTTTGAACCCACCATTGTCTCATCGGAAGGTCTATGAGAGGAAATTCATATGCAAGGTTGGTGAGACTGAAGGTCACTCACCAAGACCTTCCAACGATAGCAATATCTCCTACCGAAAATCATTTGGAATAATCCCTTTGTGCTTCGTCGGTGAGACAAACTCACTTCGCTGTGACATTTCATCGAAGACTCTCAACTCTTGCCGATAAGACCCTTCCTCCTCCGGTTGGTAAGAAAAATGATATTCGCCAAGACATGATGCCGATAACCCCAAGCTCACAGTGACGAACCTCCAAATGCATAGTCGGGGAGACGAATTGAATTCGGTAAGACGCTACCTCGACATCCAAAAACTCATGCCGATAGATGTCTCCACGGATGAATTTCGGTAACTAGAACAAAGAAAATGTCTTGCTGAAACACCTACAACAAACAAATGTTAATGCACAAGCAACATGGGTTGGGGAGACAGTAAAGGACCTATGCCGATAGGTACTATAAGATGGAAAATGCTCAACCCGATGGATTCTATGGAACAATATGGGAAAAAATAGGTAAAATACCATGAACGGAGGAAAATGTGCCCAAGGAAGGATTCAAATGGAGACCTAGGGGGATGAAAAAATATGCAAAAATCACCAAATTTTAATAGTTCCAATAGATGTTTTGATGCATGTGGATCATGCATGTAATATGAGAAAATGAATAAACAACACAAATAATACTATTCTCTATAGACTTAAAGCTTCACACCATAAGCCACTAATGACATTTCTACACTTCAGTCTACTCATAATAAATGCAAATTTGTAAATAGTAAATGCAAATGTACTGCTTAAACTGCCACATGTTGCCAGAAATAGTGGGTGTGAAGCCACGACTATATAAAAAAACTCATGAAATATTTCCAATAGAAAATTTCATTAGAATAATTAAATAAATTACAAAGTGACAAAACCATGGAGAATATACCAGCAGCCAATGAGAAAATTATGAAAAAATCAACAATTTTCTTTTAATAAATTAATCCCCAAAACATCAACATATGGACATATATATTTTACCGGAACAATTTTCATTGCATGCACTAATAGGCATCAACACACAGAAAACATTATACAAAATCACAAGAAAAAAAAACAGCATCAAATGAGAAAATTGTAAAAAAAAAGAGACAAAGTTTGCTATGTAGAAAATAATCCCACAAAATATGCTGAAAAATGTCATTGTTGAATAGAAAATTTTGATAGGCTTATGCATTACTAATGTTTTGTTGCTATACACATGTATTCATGTGGATAGGTGACATTGTTCATAGTATTTCATATGCCTTGTCTAAAACTAGTGCTAAATTTGAGCATTGGAAACTAGAATACATTGTTATACAAATTTTCTATTTATTATTAAGATTCATAGTTGTCTTGTTCTTATCAAGTGGCAGTTGTTACTCAAACCATTTTTTGTGTACCTGAGTACATAGGAGATCAAGTTTATAATGTTCTATGGTCTAAATTTGTAAGTTCACTTTTTTTTTATTCCTATTTTATATAATCATGACCTATTCTTCATGCAAGAAAATTATTCTAGTTAAATATAGTAAATCTATAAGATTACAATTACAACCATGCATCAAGCCTATTTTCCTTTACTATTCTTTGCAACTATATCCTTTTTCCACTTTTGGCTTATCTTTCTTTGTGCTTTATCCACTATTGTTACGTTATTGCTTCTTCCCACAATACTAGCTTACAATTTTTGCCCAAATTGGACACTAAACTGAGTTTTTCTAACTAAATCTTCACTTTCGGGCACCTATAGTGGCTAAATTGTGAGGAATTTGAAGATGATGCAAACTAGTGATTTGTGATGTTTTCTCTATAGATTCTAAATATATATTTTTAATTTTTTTTGGAATCATATTGAACTTCTTTTTCCATCTCCTTTGAAAACTAGTTTTTTTCAATAAACACCATTTTTAAGGAGTGATGCTCACCATATACAACATAACTTTTTTTCTATGAAGGACAAAATTCTATTATTTTTGAATTTAGATTTATAACTACGATATCTAGTGATTTCATTTGATTTCATAGTGTTTTATTAAATGTTTTTTTCTTAATCAAGTTTTGAAGTCAAACCAATTACAATTCAGACATAGGCGGACCATACACAACATAACTTTTTTTGTATGTATCAAAATTCAAAAAAAATTTGTTGGATCAAGGACTTTAATATCTATTGCACTGATATTTTTCCACCTGTGTAGAAAAAAGTGTTTGATTTTCATTGAAAAGCCTACATTCACAAGAAATAAAAAGTAAATATAATAAATTTAATTTAATTAAAATTATACTTTTTTGGAAGCTTATTATAAGGACTGCATACTTACAAAAACTAAATTTTAGATGAATTCATTTGATCTCGCAAAAGGTAAATCAAAAGTGGTTTTTTATCAACATTTGGTAGGTGTAAAGGAGACTTCATTATAGGTATGGTTTAAACCTAGCAGGGTTCTATCCAAGGGGGCTTATTCTAAGGTGGTTTGATCAAACCCTTTTTAATTGGAATATGTTAAATAAAACTTTTCAAGGCTTAAATCATTATTTTTTTAAAAAATATGTGATTTTAGCAAAAATCAGGATCTCACAGATAGTGTAAACCACTATTATTGTAATTTCATTCAACAAAGATATTTTGTACAATTGGTAATTACATATTTCATTGAATATTTCACTTATATTTGTAGGTATATATGTAATTGCATATGTATATGTATATATGCATATATATGTATGTGTATATATATACATACATATATATATATATATATGTAATTGTGTATGTATATATATAAATATGTAATTTTATATGTATATACATATATATGTAACTGTATATGTATATGTATATATATGAAATTATATATGTATATTTATATATATATACGCAATTGTAAATGTATATGTATATACATGAAATTGTATATGTGTGTGTATATATACAACAAGGACATTGTGCATTTACTATTAGCACATTTTCATTTATTGTGAAGAGACTAAAGTGTAGTCATCATTAATGTTTATGGTGTCAAGTTTTAAGTCTGTCGAGCAAAGGATTATTTTTGTTGTATATGTATATGTGTATATATATTTTATTGTATATATATACACATATAATTGTGTATGTATATATATGTACATGTGATTGTATATGTATATATATAATAAAGTTATTGTTTCAGGGAAGTGTTGTCTACAAATATTGGATAGAAATGTGGAGAAAGAGAGGCCTAGTGTGGAAAAGTGCACAAAACATTGTTGCAAAAAAAGAATGCACTATGCTTGAATAAGTTGAACCAAACAAAAATTAGATATTCAAATCTTGATTTATGTTCAAGGTAGAACCCTTGATTGTATTGATGCTTTTTGTTTGGGTTCCACTCATTCAATCTAGTGTATTGCAGAAGAGAGAGCGTGTTGATTATTGAGCAATATATGTGTATAAATAGATTCTTTCCCCACCCTAAATGCACACTTTAAAGCAACAATTGCTCAAAAAAATAAGTATTGATAGTTAAATATATTGATAAAAAACCAAAGTATTATTTCCTCTATGTGGTTGACTAGCTTGATAAATTGTCCTCCAGGTAAATTGCAATGCCATTTCCTTTAAGCCTTAACATTTCTAGTTAATGCATTATAGCATATGTTTGTAACCTTATGTTTCAACCAGTTTTGTACCTGATCACAGATAAAGAAATTGGAATTGCATAAGCATTTGCATGTGTCACAGTGTCCACTAGTGGGGGAGTACAGATAAACATTGGAAAGTCCAACTAATATGTGAGTAACATATTTATTGTTATGTGTTATATATTAAATTTCAAATGTTCCCAAAATTGTATGAAGTATGAATATTAAGATTAAAGATAAAATGAACAATGCAGTATCTTTTTCTCATTTTTGCTCATTCACTCTTCTTATGCTTTTTACAAGATTATGAATGTAGTATTACAAACCTAAAATTTATCTAATGAGGCTTGCTAGGTTTACACAATGCAAAGATTCAGTATTAGATTGCAATTCATATTTATTTGGGATCATATTCTATGATTATAATACAATTCACACTTACAGTGTGTTATGGACATATGCTTGTTGGATGTTATCTAATGAAGTTGATACAATCTATGTGAAGTATAGTAGACATTCTTTAAATTTTATTTTAATGTTTTTTGGGTGTTGATAAATAATGATGGATGCAAGAGACAATGTGTTACCTCACTTGGTAATTGTTGCCACTTTTGGACTTAAGGTTATGACACTACTATATACTATGGGACATATTCTCCTACTTACATGGATCTAGCCATTGTTGTTGCTTCCTAAAGCATTGTAAAAGTCCATCTCAAACAAGAACCTAAAATCACAAGCACCAAAATCCTATTTGGTTAAAGTGTTTTTTGAGCTTACTAGCTACATCTTTTGATTTTCTTGTAGTAGTAAGCTAGTGCCATTATTATGAATGCACCTATCAATCTTAATACTAAATAAAATCTATGTAAAGATGCATTCCAATTTACAATTGTACATGTTAACTACTATCAACAATGTGCACTACCCACAACAAATGTTTACAATGAAAATATGTCTAGAGCAGCAAAAAATTAGACATGGATGAAATTTTTTCATTTCTTAATCTCTGCAATAACTTGCAATTTGGAAAATAGAAAAAAATGGCCAAAATATTTGATGCGAATCAAAAAATTGCAGAAAAAATAGCTAAGATTCCATTTTAACAATGAAAATAGACATCTTAAGTGGAAATGTTATGAAGATATTGTGAACTAATGAAATGATTTTATGTAGAAACATCTTGCAAAGAAAAGATTAGTTACATTGTTAATCATTGCAACCAGAGAAGTGAATGTTAATGAATTATGTTGTTAGGTCTTTAAGTCAATAATAGAGACCAACCCATCAAATCACTCAAAGATAGGAAGGAGTAGACATTAAACCATAAAATATAGAGATGTAAAAAATTATAAAATGACACTATAAAAGATATAGGTAGTTACAAATGCGCCATTTTTTTATGGGTTAATCTCTTTTTTGCAATTTCCTCATTGGATTTTGATATTTTTGTCAGGGTTTTGTATTTCTTCAATCAAAATAAATTGTGCATTCATGATACAACTATATACATTGAAAGATGTCTATCTATTCAAGATATGTATGATGTACCATGTATGTTTTTATGCATGTACATCATGCATGTATTTAGAGAAAATGAATAAAAATTGCAAATAATCCTTTCCTCAATAGTCTTAAAACTTTACACCATAAGCCATTAATGATGTGTGCACTTCATTCTATTCACAATAAATGAAAATGTGCAAATAGTAAATGCACAATGTCCTCATTAAAAGTCCATCTGTCAAGAGAAACAGTGGAGGTGAAGACACAACTTTATCAAATAAAAATACAAAGACATGAAATATTTCCAATAGCAACAAAACATTAGGAATTTGTTAAATTAATACACAAAAAACCTGAGCAAATGAAGAAACAACACAAATAATACTTTTCTCCACAAACTTAAAACTTCACACCATAAATCATTAATGATGCCTACACTTCACTTTATTCATAATAAATAAAAATTAGAAAATAGTGAATGCAAATGTACTCGTTAAAATGCAACCCATTGATAGAAACATTGAGTGCAAAGATACAACTATATCAAAGAACATTACAAACCCATGAAATATTTCCAATATGTACAATTCTCATTTTCATCTAATAGATTTAAGTGTAGCTAGCATGCATGTGTGTAGAGAAACAATCAACACATAAAAGTAGGTAAAGATAGTGAAGAATAGATGTTAACCCATAAAATGCAGACAAAAAAAAAAAATAGACATTAACCCATAAAATGAAAAGATGTAAAAAATTATAAAATGACACTACAAAAGACATACAAACTTACAAACACCTCATTCTTCACTCCCAATGCAATATACATAAACCATCTCAAGAGACACATATTTAATGATTTTATACCTAGAGATTTTCTGATTCAGGAGCACCCAACGATGTAGGGAAATCTTGCATCACCCAAAAAATTTGTTTTCTTTATTTTCCTTAGTTGTTTTGAGTCCCATGATGGCACTTAAGGGGTGTAAGATAGTCAGGCATCAAAATAGAAAAAGATGGGCACTTACTATTTTTAGTACATCAACCTAAATGGGCTCGTATGGACCTAAAAATTTACCCCAGGGAGTAGAATTGAAAAAAATTTCTAGTCACAAAAAATCACCTCAATGCCCTACATGGTTTAGGAGAAATTAAATTTTCTATCCAAAGAAATTTCTCCAATATAGCTTCAAAGTCAAATTTAAAACTCTCTAGGCCTTAGAGTAGCTTAAAAAGTGGATGAACCAACCTACGATGGGTTCACATGTTGTAGATCTCTTTGAGAGCTTTCCAAAGATATACAATAATAGTGAATTAGACACCCAGATCAAAATTTATGGCCTTGTGAAGTTACCCCTCTAAAAAGTGAATTTCATTTAAATTTATTCCTAGGCCAAAAATCAAACAACAAGACTTTTGGTGCCAAAACAAAAGGAAAAGTTGCCTTTTCTAGAACATTCTAGGGTAGTTATTGGGAAAAATAAAAAAGGGATATGAGGGGGTTGTAGGAGGTGGCTCCATTAGTATAGTTTGTGGCTTTGAATAATATAATTTTTTTCAGAGTTGATTTTGTTGTAATGAATCAAGCCCATGGGGCTATAGCATGTAAGCTTTGAATCTATAATTTCATTTTTGAAAATAATTG
>VDFB02271358.1:69540729-69599713 GCA_007258455.2 Sequoia sempervirens | reverse complement strand
ATTAGTGTTCTAAAGCGAAAGGATAAACAACTTAAGAGTGAAGTAGTGTTGATCAACATAAAGTGTTAAAAACATTGTGTTTTTCAAAAAATCCCCTTTAGATCTTAAGTTTATTTAGCCTCCTCGTTGATTTTTTTTGGCTTTCTTTTTTAAGTTTTTTCCTTCGTTTGTACCTCCTTCACTTTTCCTTTGTTTGCTTTTGTACCTATAAAAAAAAAAAAAGACAATTATATGAACATTGAGTTTATTCAATTAAATTTTCCTCTTAAACTTTTTGAGTACAAACGTTTTTAAGTAATAAAGCATTTAATAAAGATCTTGATTCCCAAAGATTTTAAAGCAATTCTTAGTCAAACAAGATAATCAAATGGGAAAAAGTCTCCCTTTCCAATAATCCACTCTTGTCAAACTTAGAATAAAATTTAAAGACCATCTAATATTCCTAGGTAGGATAGGAATAAAGAATCAATCTCTTAAAGGCAGCAACATCTCAATATAAAGACACATAAATTTCATTCAAAACTTCTTTTAATGGCCCTTTTATCTTTCGTATGAAATTGTATCATTCAAAATTGAAAAACAAACCAAAGGCCACAATAAAGAACCTATCAATCCAATGATTAAGTCTGAAAAAGTTAAGTATAAGATGCATCCTAGATATTCCTTATTATCCAATCCAAAAGACACCAAAAACCATGAACCATTTTAGGCTCCTTTTGTTATTTCAAAAAAAAGTCCACGATGGATTGCGCCAAAAGAAATTAATATCTTCGTACCTGCACCACCACTAAGGTTAGCACCACGCAAAAAGAAATAAGATTGAGTCATACGTATCTCTAAATTAAAGAACCAACGCATATTGACTCGTAGCCATTTATGACAAATTCCAAACGCATTGATTAATCCAAAATAACAAGCTTTGAATGTACTAATATGGCAGGTAAGAGGTGACAACCAGGTAATATGGCCGGTAAGAGGTGACAACCAACATTGTGGAGTTTGCGCATAGTATAATAGAAAAGAATACGTGCCCAACCAAAACTATCTACCATTATAATTGCAGGACATTTCAAGTAAATGTTGATGGCAGATGTAAAGATAGATTCATCAGCTACTACGCAAATGTCTCTTCTGCCAGTGCGCGAATGTAAGTTTTGGAATAGGGTGTGGATAGATTACTGGCAGATACACACACAACAAACAAAATCTTTCAATTAAATGCCTTTGGCAGGTGTAAAGACAAATTCATTAACCAGTGTGCAGTTATCTCCTCTGCTAGTTCGCGAATGTAAGTTTTGGAATAGGGTGTGGATAGATTACTGGCAGATACACACACAACAAACAAAATCTTTCAATTAAATGCCTTTGGCAGGTGTAAAGACAAATTCATTAACCAGTGTGCAGTTATCTCCTCTGCTAGTTCGCGAATATAAACTCTGGAATAGGGTGTGGACAAACTTTTGGCAGATACGTAGGCAGAATGTGGACGCATCAACAAGGAATGAGAACATAAACAGTCTTAAATGCAAATGGAAAGTGTGGGGATGCATTCGAAAGGAATTTGAAAGGCCTTCCTCATAAATGGCGAGTGTAAACCATTACTTAACACCCTCCTCCAGCATCGCCCACATTCTCAACAAGGCGCGTAGTATTAAAAAAGGCAGATTTCTATTTCAAAAAGTCTCTAGGAGGCGTGAGTGTCTAGAGTTGTGTCTTAGACTTGCAACACATTGATGATAGGAGACAATAACAATAATGAGCATGCTGTGAACACAGGAGGAGGGGCTTCATTAGAAGATACAAGAAATCTACGCAAAAATCCCAACACAAATATCCAATATATGCATATTAGACAGCCACCAGTATACTTATTATAACCATTATTGCATTTGTTGTAACATTAGACATAACACATAACAGACTTACTGAGAGAATACAGAAAATGTCTATCGAGTATAATAGTGTTCATAGAATTTAATTACCCAAGTTTGTAACAGGAAAAAGTCAGATAAAGCAGTGAACAACATAATACTCAGTCATAATACTGTAATGTTGTTATGATTTTAAATGAGATCACAATCAAATGGTATTTGTAAGAGATTAACATGAAATGAGAAAAGTGATCATAAAAAAAGTTGTTAATGTCTTTAACTCCTATAGTATGAAACTAAACACTACTTATCATGCCAAATGCAAATATTTAAATGTGAATAGCATCCTCTTAAGGACTTTGAGAAGCTGCCCTCCTTCTGGCACCATATTGAAGTACCCAAAATCTGCAATGTAAGACCAACCTCAAAAACTCATTAGAAGGGTTAGTCTAAACACACAAATCTGAAATACCTCCATGAAATAAAATACCTATGCTAAAGAAATGCCACAAGTAACAAAACAACATCAAAAAGACATTTCAAAAGCATGATAATCACCTATTCCATGTTGGATTGGTGTCACATGTGCTAGTGACCCTTTCCCAACCCTTGATCAAAGCTCAAAATGATAAAATGCAAATGGAGATGATGGAGTGAAATGAACAAGATCAAATCTCAAATGAAGAGAGTAACCTTGCATAAAATTGTGGATGGATTTGCTCTAAAGATGAAGCTTGTATTTAAAGATTTTCAAATGCTAAGTGTTGAAGAGGGACCAATGTGGGACTAAAGATCAAGCCAATGAGATAATGACACTTGTCAAATGGTGAGTGGTTAATGGATGTGCAAGATTTGGGAAGAGTGCCCAAGAGGGGGAATTTTTGAATTCAAATTTGCAATAAATTTTGAGAGGGGGACAAGAAAAAGAGCAATAAATGCCATGTTTGACTTGTCATGTTGAGGGAAAATGAGGTTTAATAAATCAATAAAATTGATTTATTGTGCAAGTGGCTAGATCTAGATAATGCAAGTGGGATGGGATTAGCATTAGATCAGGGGATTAGATGATGGTTATGCTGATTTAATGTTGATTAGGTGAGTTGACTTTCAAGACTTTGATAATTGATTTATTTAAATTAGAAAATGATGGAATATGATTTAGGATTTGATTTAAATAAAGTCCTGATTTATTTAATTAAATGGAGATGATGCAAGATGAAGGTTGAAATGATTTATGAGAGATGAAATGATATTATTTGATTAAACCTTTGGATTGACCTGATTTACCTGATGAATGGATCTAATGTGACATCTAGTTCCATTGATGAATGATCTTGATCAAATGCAGAATGTTAATTTTGCATGTCTACACATAGTTATCTCCTATTGTCCTCGATTTAGTTGGCCTGGATGCTGCGTTAGGAGGCTTGTAAATAGTTATTCTAGTTCCTAAGATGAGTCATCTATATGGACATCTTTCTAATCACCTCACTTAATTCATCCAGCCAATCATTCTCTACATTACTTGATTGTGGTGTTTGATTTTGGAGAAAGATGGGTTGCGTCACTAGCTAATTTTGTTGACCGGGTGGGAATTCAGGTCATTGTAGATATAGAGGCACTTGTCTTGGCTGAGTATAGGTGTGTTGAAATTGGGTTTGAAGATAATGAGGCACAAGAGGTTCTTGGTTCATCACTTGTCCTGGATGAGGAACTATAGGTAGTTGTGGGACTTTGTTCATAAGGGGCATCTAGTGTTGTAGTGCTTGGTTAAGCCCTTGAATCTACATGGGGTGGGTGACCTGCCCTAAGGTAGAGGACCAAAGATTTTTTGTCCCAAATCAGTGTTGGCTATGATTTCCTCAGCATAAGCATCCACAAACCTGGTTGGTGGTGGGTTCATTCTTTTCACCAACATTGTATCAAGGTTGTCTAATGCAACATAATAAACTGGCAAGGTAGCAACATCATTGAGTGCATATAGGGCTTGTAATATTGTGTATGCCCAGTTGAATTGATCATTGAAGGAGCTAATTGGCTCATTAATCTCCCTACAAATCACCATGAATGGATGATATAGCTTTGAGGATCTTATCAAAATCTTGTATTTCCTCAGGAATACATTCTTCAAAAGGTTCCAAGTGGTCATTGATCCCGTTGGAAATTTGATATACCAATAGAAGGCTTCCTCTCCTAAAGAATAAGGGAAAATCTTGCATACCACATCCTCATGATTGATCTACATATCCTTCAATGTTGTTTGGAATATACTGATATGTTCTTTAGATGTCCTTTGCAAATCCTTACAGTTGAACTTTGTGCAAAAGACCTTAAGGTTCTTAGGCATGTCATGGTAAGTGTTGAAGAACAATAGGGAAGGTTTGTTGCCTAGTCAATCCATGAGGGGAGGTGGAGGTGGTATTTTTTTTTGAATATTAACTTCGAGTTACACAGGGTCAGCGATAGTTGGGATTGTGCCTTGGACTCGGAAGGCAGGGACAGGGGCATCACCCCAACTATGGGAAGCAAGTGGTTAGAAAGTAGTTTGGGAAGGCCAAATGGAAGAGGTGGAGATGGAATTGTAAGTTTGAGCATGTGGCTAATGGAAGGAGGATGGAGGAAAAGATGAAGGTGAAGTGGATAGAATGGAGGAGGAAGAAGAGGTTGTGTCCCCTCCCTTAGTCTTTCTAGCCCTTGTAAGGGGATGCAGTTCCTAAAATTCCCATTTGTTTGGTGTTGATCTTAAAACTCTATGGAATCTCTTAGGGGAAAATGACCCAATTTAATCTAGCTTCACTTCAAAAGGGTCCCTCCTTCTAGTGTTTGTTCTATTGATGGGTGTTTTTGCACCTGCTCAACACAGGCAACGCATAAGTGCATTACCTCTCTTGAAAGGAAATCACCAAAAACAAATTGTTGAAAATCACCCCAAGGTCTCTCAGGTGTTAGGTCATGACTTTCATGAAATTTATCAATTAGTTCAATTTAATTTTTTTGGTAATCATAGGGAAGACTTACAAAAGTTAATTTGGAGGGGAATCAGATCTTAGAGTGGAGTTCTCAAGATGGGAAATTTTGTTGCACAGTTGTTGTAGGTTCAAACAACAGTCTAGAACTCCTATTTCAACTTTAAATTTGGCTTTACAATGTGCAATGAACCTTGTTCAAATTCACTATTAAAGAAAGGAAAAAGGGAAAGGAAGAGAGGAAGTTCCTATGCCTGAAACTAGCAATGAACAATGATAATGGAGGACCCTGTTGTGGACAACCTTCCTAAAACAAAGTTCTACTTAACCAAAATAGCTTATAGTCTCATGAAACCTATGCAATCTTCTAAGGTCGACATATTTTAAAAATTTCATTCACCATAAGCATGGATATAAGATAGAAATTTAGTGTGCCTTTCAACTTATGCCCAAACTAACTTTACATAGCTATCTATCATCAGTAAACAACAAAAATTATGGGAAAGGAAGGTTACCAACACACAACAAAATTCTTCAATATCAATGCACAAAATTAACTAATCTCCTAAAGAAAGCTAAAACACATAGAACAACAAAGTTAATCTACTCAAATTCACTAACTATGAGAGGAAGAATCATGAAACATGAAGTTGGAACTCAAGAATCCACCAAGTCAATGAATTTCTATTAATATTCTAGTAGTATGTCTTTACAATAGCTCAACTCTTTCTTGAAAATGAGAGGAGACCCCCTATTTATAGAGTTCAATAAGAAAAATGAATGGGCATGATTTAATCTCATTGTGTGGCCAAGATTCACTACAAACTAGGGTTTCACCTACCCCCAAATATTTTACAATATAAAATTACATTTTTTCATTTAGCCTATTGTGTCCTTATGTGGCAACACTATAGTTCTTTTCTCGTCTAGCTTATTCCCTCTTACTATAGCTACATAGAGAGGAAATCATTATCTATGATAGGATTTCCTTCATCTCTCTTCATAGTGGCATATTCCACAAACTTGCCATTAAAATATTAAGCTTATCCTTTTGAATGATCTCATATTAGAGGATCTAAAAATGAAGATTCTTCGACTAACTAGCCACCTCTTCTTCATGCTTGGTACATTACGGAGTGGCCTTCATTGTTTGTTTCAATTGAGAAAATACTCGGGAAATGAATTCCATCAACAGAAGAGACATGTCATCTATTACACCTGCTTCCATCTTTTTGTGGAAATATTATTTAATCTTATTTGCATCCAGCTCTTCGACAAACATATCTTTGTCAGTCATCTATTTGATATAGCCCTCGCTATCCACCTGATGCTCCTTTTCCCATTTGAGGTCAAACTTGACCTCATGCAACACCATTTCTAGCACCTCATTATGATGATCCAGCTTCATTTTCCATGTTTCAACCAACCATTGATCGTCCTTGATGATGCCAACTTCTTTTCCCAAGCCCTTTGTGGTATCTTGAGGATGGCCTCAACATTCATGTTGGTGAGCCTATTAAATTCCACATAGCGAAAGCATACCTTTTCCATATCTTCCAAATGATTTTGTATGAGCCTGAATTTATTGGCCACCCTAATGGCATGCCCTATGCCCATATCACCATTGTAGATCACCTGCTTGAGCCATTCTTCAGTAGCTTTTTTCCAATTCTTTCTCTTCTCTAGCTTGTTGATGTGATCTTAAGATAGTAGTTGAGGCAGTGCAAATGATGTGGTGGGAAACTCCTCAACCGATGACCATTGTTGAATGTAAAATGTTAAGTCATCCACCTATGCTTTTAACTCCTCCTTGGAGGTATTATCTTTGTTCATTTGGTGGAAAATGGTGGTGATGAACCCTTGGAGATGGTCGATCTTTTGTTCCCTTGCTGTTCTCCCTAGGTCAATGATGGAGATATTGTAGCTTACCCCCTCTTCTCCCATAATTGGAGTGGTTATCTGCACTGTTTTGGATCCTGACACATCCATTGTTAGATGATACCTAACCTTTGGCTTCTTCTCCTTCTTTGTGCTTATTTGGGCTCAAGCCAAGATGGCCTCTAGCCTTGCCTTAGGATCCATCGAGGTCGGGGTCTTCTTTTCTAATTGTTTCTTGAGCCACTCAAGCATCCAAGATTCACCTTTCAGTGACTCGTGATCACCTTCTTCTTCGTGGGTGCTTGGATTTCCATTGCTTTGTCACCCAGATCCACCTACTCTATATTTTCTTCTTCATCATCATCAAAATCTAGAATGAATATTGTTTCCTTTCGTGGGGACTCAGTGGCTATATGCTCTTTTGGGTTGTCCTCCCCTTCAAAGGTTTCCTCTTTCTCTTCTTTTTCATGCCCATGCTCTTCATGATGTTCTTCTTTTGGGCTTTCCTTTTTTTAAGCCTCCTCTTGATGCTTTTCTTCTTCTTGCTATTCCTCCTTTTCTTCTTGTTCCTCTGAAAGAGGCATCTCTTCATCATGTTTGGGGATTTGATCTTGCTCCCTAGTTGGAGGCTTAGAATCTTCATCCATTTTCCCTCCAACGTTTTTCTCCTCATCAGAAGGCTGCCTCTCTACTTCTTCTCCTATATTTTTTATTTTCTAAGCCAACTCTTCTTTGAGCTATAGGTCAAAGGTTTCCACAATATATTTTTTGTCAGGATCCTCAATGTCTTCCTCGGATGATTGTATCTCTTCCTCTTCTCCCCCAGGAACTACTTTATTAATTACTATGTGTTGGTACTTGGGATGCTCATGCTAATCATCCACCTTTTCTTCCATCTCCTGAACAACTTCCTTTTCTTGCCTCTCCAACTCCTCTAATATTAGCATCATTGTCTCCATTATGGGTGGTTTAGTTGGACGAGAAGGAGTAGGGAGATTAGCAAAAATCTGTGCTAAGGAAGCTTGTATTTTCTAGCTCATTAATACCCCAAACAAATCTGTAGGGATATTTTGCATGTGGCAAGCAAAAGCCTCTTGGAGCGAGAGAGTGGGCATTGGAATTGTTGCAGTAGTTAATGGAAGAGATGATGATGAGGACTTGGAGGTGGACAAGAGTGGAGAAGTAGTGGTAGAGGAAGAATCTATGACCATAACTTGTGTAGTAGGTGGGGTTGAAGCAAGGTGGACTAAGATATCCACAATAGGTGGAGAAGTGGAAAACATTTCTTGAGAAGCAAGTAGAGGAGTAATTGTGGTGACAATGGTGGCAGCAGTGACCATGAGAGTGGTAGCAGTAGGTGGAGACTTTGGTTGCTTGACCTCTTGCTCTTCTCCTTCATGGAGTGGGTCCTCTTAAATGGTAGGCATTTCCATAAAACTTCTTGATGTTTTTGGTTTCTTAGAGGGTTCACCCTCTGAGGATTTTCTTGAGTACACTCTAGGCTTTGGCTATCATTTAGTTGTCTCTTTTCTTTTCCTTAACTATGTAGCTAGAGGATATTTTGAAGTTTCTCCTATCGGGGCAGCAATAGTAGTAGAGACACTGTCAATCTCACTCCCAAGTGGTTCCTCGAGTTAACCATATGTTTGGTGAATCCCTACAACTTCAGTTGGGCAATCTATCTGTCAATCCATTCCTTAATCCTTGCCTCGATGGGATTCATTAGAATGTCGAGGTCATTAACCTCTTCCTCATTCCAATCGATCGGTGGTAGTGGTAGATTGGCTATTGCATTATACTAAGGATCGACCACCATGTTTTCATCTTCAACAACCTAATCTAGCACCGGGAACAAGTTCACTGTCTTGACAAAATAGGCCTTCATACACATGTAGTGCCTCATAAGTACTTATTTGTCATCTCTGTAGTTGTCCCAAAAGTCCTCCACATTATGTAGATGGGCATACTCAATCCTGACCACCTTCTTCAATTTTCCATAAGGGTCTATTCATGGCCAAGTATGGAATTCTAAGTGATACTCAACTAACTCCTTATTAGAGTGCTCTACACACTATGATATGGGAAGCACATACATCCCTTGACCAAATGTGAGGGGGTATGGGATCCCCTATCTATGTTTGTCACTTAGGAGGGTGTGTACACACTCCAACTATTGGGAGATCTCAAGCAATATTATCTGGTCATTTGGGTACCGAGGCATCTTATATGGTTTCTCTTGGAATGATTTGACAACTTTTCCCCAATCTTGCTCTTTAGGAAATCTACAACCTAGACCTAGAAATCACACACAAAGAGAGGGAAAATTGTTGGTAGGTTAGTGAATAGGGTTTTTCCCTGGTCACCTTGCTAGTAATTAAACCTTGAAATAGAATGAAATATAAATGGAGAATGATGACTGAACAACATAAGATGTTGTAACTCACCAAAACCTAACAATGAGAGGATGCAAACATGTATGAGATGGCTCCAATGGATATAGATCTTGACTCTTTCTTGAAGATGATAGATCTTGAATGAAGCGCTTGCTTGAATCATAAATCCTATTTCACAATTGTTAGCTCAACCAAACATGATGAATAATGTCTTTGACATGATCATTAATGCTTGAATGTTGCTCTAGAATGCTTGATAATATACCCTTGAATGCTCTTGCAAACTCAAAATTTCTATATGCATGAATACTTGAATGCTTGGGATCACTTGATTGCTTCTTAGATTGCTATGTGAAAATATGAGTGAAAGAACCTTGTATTTATACTCAATTATGTAACAATTCCAAAATTACAACACTACAAGCCAACATTAGATCTAGGAGAATAAAATCCCACTAGAAATTTGAATTAATTTTGATTTTGGGCCACATGTGACTTATTATCCCAAGGTGGAAAATGAGTCCCACTAGGATTAATTTTTGGGGTCATTTTAAAAATTCTTAGAAATGTGTGAAACCAGGTTTGGGACAAAAAGATCTAGGTGGGACTCCACCCATGGTGGTGAATGAGTCCTATATTGCTAAATCTAGTCCATTCAAGCATGAAACAACTGAATTATGATTGGCTAATGATTGGTATTAGGATTATCCTCAAAAGGATATAGTAAATAAGGCTTGTGGATATAAAATAGGTTCAATTAAAGAATAAGAAATCCTAATTATTAATGACAAGCCTAGAAAAGTGTGAAAGTGTTTTGAAAAACTTTACAACACTTTAAATGAGACAAGATTAAGATTTATTTTGATTAAAGAGAGGTTTATTAGGTTTAGTTAATTGATAAAACCTTAGAAAAGTGTGAAAGTGAGTTACAACACTTCACAACACCTTAGCAAGGTACCATTTAAATTCATTAGTTCATAAGGGACCAAGACCTAATGTGAATGTTTCAACCGCATTACAACACTAAATCACGGAAACATTAAGCTCAATTTCACAAGTAGGACCCAAACAAGTGTGAAAATGTTCTCGATGATGTTTTTCAACACTACAATTATCCCCCACTATAGTGAGAGGATGAACTTTCTTCAAACTCACACTAAAGTAGACAAACATGCATCAAGAGGGGTTCGAGTGTACCAATGCTAGTAAGATGAAATGACAATGATCAAGAGGGGTAATCAAGAACCAAAGATCAAGATCCCATGGAAAACCAACATAGGCACAAAAGAACACACATGATAATGATATAAAGAGCAACAACAAAACATAAGCATACATTGTCAAAGACAAAAAAGAGAAAAAGGAAAAAGATAAAAGGGTCGGATCAAGCTTCAATCATTTGTCCATTATGATGTGGATTAGATCTAGGCTATTTTTTTGAAAAAATACATACACATTCTATGGCAATGAAACTCTAGGTTGTCCATTGGGTGAGAAGTCCAAGAAGATGAGAAACATACACTCATTGGTGGTATGCACTCATGCACAAGTGCGAGTGGATATTGGGAAATTCATGCCTCGGTCAGGCTTCTTGCTCAAACCATACCAAAGTTATACCTCCTAATAAATTTAATAAGGCACCACACAAAAATGGTTTTTGAGCTTCATGAGACAAGCAAAACTTTGTATGCTTGGAGCTCATGAACAAACAAAAGGGTTCTACAGGAATGCAAGTTGTGTTATGCAAGGTGGGCATATAAATTCCAATGAAAAATGAAAAATAAGGAACATTCAAAGGATTCTTTCTTAGTTCATGTGAGGTATTTAACTTAGGGAACTATTGGAAACAAGCAACACTAAGAGGGGGGGTGAATTAGTGTTGTGCAAAAAATAATTTTATTATCCTAATCTTTAACTCACTTAAGCATTCAACAAAATAAATATTCATGAATAGAAATAAAATAACCACAACACCATAACACCAAGATTTTTATGGGGAAACCCTATTAGTGGAATAACCATGGTGGATGGCCAATCCACAATATAATATGAGTATACCCAAAAGATTACAATATGGGAATGCACTTGCATTCAAACTCACTTCCTAGAGGTCACAGCTCAAAATGGATGGGATAACTACCCTAAAATGATTTGGATAAGATCTGAAAGAGTGAACTGATAGAATAGCATCTAAAATGCTTGATTATAATTATGGTTAAGCTCTGTAGAAAATCTTTTGACCTTTTGACTGATTCAACAATTCTCCTCTGCTCTGCACAACTTGCACTACAAAAATCTTAATGTGCAAATGAAACTATACATAATAGCCTAATCATCCTTCTAATGATCACAACACACCACTACATTTCTTGCACATGCAGAATGATATATCAGATCACTTATATATATCCGCATCTAGAAATTAAGTTGCTATAATTCGGCTTCAATAAGACTTGGAAATATTATTAAATGTCAACTCAAATCATGAACATTTTTTTATGCACACCCATACAAGTTAGTCATGACATAGCTTGGACCCAAAACTAAATGTTTGAACATAAAAAAAAACTAAATAATTACTCCTTACACATCCACAACACGCCACATTCATTGAGTCAGCCACAATGAGCAAATAAATAGAAAAACATCCTACCAAATATCCTAGCTTGTACAATAACTAATGCAACATCAAAAAACTCAATAGTAAGATATCAAACATGCATAAAAAGCTATCTCGGGGATCCACAACTCAAAAAGATGATCTGATGAAGTAAATAGATTGACTAACTGACCAGATACCCCATTCTTCAAGCATTCTATCAGTGATACATTGCACTGTACTTTATCTGCGGGTATAACCAAATTTTGTTTTGTGGACCATAGAAATGACTTTAGTTTCCATCAATGACAACACTAGAAGCCATATGCCAACAATCTCCCCCTTTGGAATTGATGGAAACACTTAGTGAAAAATGACTAAGTGTCGAAACTAGTAGGTACACTGCCAAAATTCAAAATTTCAAAACACTGCTCTCCTTTAGAATGTCAAGGAATTTTTCATTGCACTCACTCCCCCTTTGACATCAATGACAAAATTGGGAAGTCCAAAATTCCAAAATTGTACAAACATGACCTAAAACTTACAAAAATTTGAAGACATCGACAAAGACATTCTTCAACACACTTAATTTTGAGTTCCAAACACTTTTCAAACTTTCCAAAATGGTTATGTGACCACAAAGTAGATAAGATAGAGTTTCTACTACTTCAAGATTTACTGGGTCAGGGATTGTCATAGCATCTTTAGTATCTTTCAATGCATTTACCATTATCTCAATCTTTGGACTGATTTGTCCCCTAAGTTCACATACTCTCCCAACAATCCTCTCATTTATCAAGCTTCAAACTGTTTATTTTTTCAAGCAAGGACATTACTTGACCTTCTTATTTACCAATATTACCAGCTAATGGGTCAAAAGCATAAAAAAGAGTGACCAACTACTTTTCAATATCCTTCACCTACTTTTCATTTGCTTCAGTGAATTTTTACAAGACTAAAAATGACTTATACACTTTTCCTCCTTTAGACAAAGTATCTTGAACATTTTTCATGCAGGTAGCTAATAGAGTTTTGTCTTTTGCAATTAGTTCATTCAAACTACCTAATCTCTTTTCCTTCAACTCCTTCACCTTAATCATGGTTGATGCCTCAAGAGATTCATAGTGAGAACTTAAAAAATGTATCAACTTCTTTAGCTCACCTAAAGAGGAACCAGATGGATCCATAGCATGAGTAGGCACTAATTTCTGCATAACTCCAAATGCAAGGCTTAGCAATTCACTATCCTCTATGTGAGATTTCAAAATCTTCTCACTGGCTTTGGCTTGAGAAATTGATGCAACCTTCATTAGCTGAATTTGGGACAAAGTGGATAGATTGCTTGAGATTTCATCCAATTCAAGATCTAATTCATCCTTCTACTCCATTAGAGATCTTCGCACTGCCTCGACAGTGTCTCTTGCTTCTATTCTAATTTCTTGAACTTTTTCTTTTTCAACCTTGGGATCTTCAGAGACTGGTTTTGGATTTCCTTTAGGCACTTTAATCTTTTCAATATGCACTTCCTTCTCCTTAGCTAATACCACCTTAGGAACTTCAATTTCCATTGGTGTCTCTGTATTTTCCACTTCAGGAGGAATATAAGAATTCTTAGCATCAGCATTCACTTCCTCTTTTTCTAGAACATTTCCAGTATCTGCTTCTTCAGCATTTACCTTGTCCCTTGTCTAAATCTCTTCCAAAATATTCTTGCTTTCAAAAATAACAACATAAATGTTGCCAATCATGAGTTTATTCACTCTTGACTTGCACTTAAATTCCTTTTTGACCTTTTCAAGGAGTGAATTCATTTCCTCAATTGGAATCTCTAGACATAAATCAGCAAGAGTTCTTTACCTCATGTTCTCTTCTTCTGTTCAAGCACTTAAACTTCTAGACTCCAAAATATCATACAAACTTGTGGAAAAACCAAACATGATTTCAACAAGAACTTTATTGAAAATATTAATATTCTTTATTGTAGCTTCTTCAAGAATTCTCTGACTGAGTTCATCAAAGGTTTCATACCAATCATAGAGTGGCTTGAGATTACCATCTTTCACAACTACATTCTCAACTTCCTCAACAGTCATACTAGGCTTGTTAGCTTTTTCCCTTTTCTTTGTTTCTTCTTCTTCTTTGCTAGAATATTTTCTCTTATTTAGCTTGATGGCCTGAGTTCCAGTAGCCATTATCTCTTTTACAACTTCTTTTGATTTAGTGTCTTCCTCTTCATCTGCAAAAACAACTTTATATGTTTTTGAGCTTTTATTCTTCTTCCTTTTTTCAGAACCCTCGGCTTGTGTTGACTGGGCTGCAGGGGAACTCCTAGTAGATCTAGTGTAGGAAGAAGATGTTCCTAGACTAGCAGATTCTATTTTTTCTTTTTCTTTTGCAGCTTTAGCCTGATCTCTCTTCCTTCTTTCTTCTTTCAGTTTTTCCACAGGTATGGCCATATTTTCTACAAAAATTTCTACCTCTTTTCTAACTCTCCTTACTTTCACTGAATTTTTCAAATCAATATGAACCTGCATAATTTTCTCTTCATAAGTTCCAAACCTCTATTCTCTTGGATCCATGGGAGAACTCAACAAGTGTTTGACATACATCTTCAAAATCTTCTCCTCTACTTCATATCACATAGGCATGATCCAAATTGTTATGGGATCAATAACTTCCATATGGCTCTAATCAATTTCTACCATGAAGCAAATAATGTCTTTGTACTATTCCACTATTGAGGTAGGAATTCTCTCCCTGGCATGCATCATATTTAAGAAATTTTTAAAGTATCCACAGAGGATAGTATTCTAGGTCTAACGATCACCCATTCCAAACATGTTCCTTATCTAAATGTCCATCAACATATTAATCTACCAACAAACTTTCCCAACTCTCGAAACCTCATCTAAAAAGTAGAAAAACATAGCAGAAAATTTCCGTACTTGAATGTATTCTTCTTATCCTTCTTGATATTCCATAGATTCTCCAATAATTGACTTCTGAGAAATTCACACAAATCATAGTTTATATTTTGTTTTACCATCTCATATGCTACATAGATAGTCATATTGGATGCAAAATTCTCCTGACTAGAGTGATAGATCTTATAACTGATAACCATTGATGTGAATTTTACATCTACTTTGGCAATACCCTCTATTGTCATTGCCCTTCTATCCCATTGTGAACCTGTCCCCTCAGTGACCTTAGCATTCTTTATAGACTTCAAAACTAGAAGTCTACTAGTGGAATTCAAACCTGTAACTGCACATATAGCCTCTTTTGTGATTTTGAATGACATATCCAACCACATGAATTCATCATGAACATGACTCAACACATATCAAACCCATTCATCTTTTTCAAAAATGGGAAATTTTGCAAATTGCGCAAACTTTTTTTCCTATAGGTTTTAAATTCTAGCTTTACAGTAAAATCTTCTTGGATTACATGATGAGAGTACAAATTCATCAAATGAGAGCTTCCCAAATCTTCATTATTTGCATGCACATAAGCTCTAATATCCTCAATGTGCAATACTCGATACAAAACAGATCAAAATGAACCTAAGGGCTTTGTCTCTATGGACTTACAAGGATGTCATTTAAATTTTGGATGCAGCCTACCCTTTACTTCAACTACCAAAGGAGTGGACATGATTGCAATTTCAAAAATTCACAAGATTTTTGATAAATACCTTTCGGGGTTGAAATGAAGTTTGATTGTTGATCCTTCTTTATGCTTGAATCTCTTCACAATTCAACAATGTTTACTCTAGAGATCTCTAGACTACTTTTCTCCAAAATGCAATGTGAGAAATGAGGGTTGAAACTCTTCTTTTATTGTCCACATACCTAACTCATTTTTGTCACAATAAGTTCCTCTCCCTAATTTATCTGGTTTCTTGTTTCCTTGTACCGATATAGATGATTCTTCTACAAATCTCTGATATTCTTCAGTAATGCCTCCAACTAGTTGAACAACATCTGAAAAGCATCAACACACTTACTAGACTCATCTAAATTCTAATATCAATCACCTACAAGGGATTTAATATATTTTCTTGAAATCTCCCCCTAGGCCAGAGGCCTAAAATTAATTCCCAAAGGAATTACCAGAAGTTACTTCTAGTGTTGGGGTATTTCCTTCAATAGTGGAATTATTCTTTACCCATTTCTTCTACATTTTATTCCTGATCACGTCAGTAGTTCCTTTTCCTTTTCCGTTAACATCCTATTGCATTTTTTTTTTATGAAACCTCTTCTATTCCAACAAAATCTAGCAGTGTGGAAAAAATTGTTGTAGTTGTAGCACACAAGACTTCTTTGTCCAAGCCAACTGTTCCACTGATTTTTTCTTGATCTACATTAGTTAGCAATATTTCCAATTCAATTAAAGCACTAACCTGAGAATGATGGTCCTCTTATGTTCATCTTATTCCTACACTAAGAAGACATATGGCCAAATTTGTTGCAAGCATAATAGTAGCCATTAAATCTTTGAGCATTTGGTTGCCTTACCGGATTCCTTCTAGCTCCATTCATCTGATTTCCTTGCTTGAATCTCCCTTGTCCAATTTTCTTTTGTCCAAATCCATAACTTTCTGCTTCTTCAAATCCAAGACCTCACCTGTCACCATTAGTCCTCTATCCTTTGATCAGTTCATCAAGTTTGGTCGAGCTTGCTTTGAATTTCTTCTTATACTCATTTGTAGTAGTAAGTTCATCTTTGAGATCATCAAGTTTCTTTTCAAGCACTTCCTCATTGATCTTAGATTTCTCTAGTTCATTGTCCAATTCGCTACATTGCTAATATTTTCTTTCAAGGATTGTGCAAGCCTTTCTTCACTCTTCTTTATGTCCTCAATTTCCTTGGTCATTCTCATCATGATATATTCCATATCATGCTTCAAGGCAACATTCTCTCTAGAAAACTTTTCACATTCTTTTGTTTTCTCTTTCAGGGCATGACTGAGTTGTTCATCTTCCATGCTTTTGTTTTTTTTCTTAAGCTAATCACACAATTCCTTTATTTTCTCCCTTGAATCATTTATTTTGTCTATTAGTTACTGGATGAATTTTTTTGCATTCTCAAAATTTTCTTGCAACAACCAATTCTTAGATTTTAACTGGTCAAGACCATCCAGGGCCACCATAAGTTGTTCTTGAATACTACTTGTATCCATTGAGAAACACCTTCCAAGATCTCCCCAAGCTATAAAACTTCTTCTGAGGAAATAGCTTTGATACCAATTGTTGGAAACAAGCAAAACTAAGAGGGGGGGTGAATCAATGTTGTGCAAAAATTAATTTTATTATCCTGATTTTTAACTCACTTAAGCATTCAGAAAAAGAAATATGCATGAAAAGAAAGAAAATAACCACAACACCATAACACAAAAAAATTCATGTGGAAACCCTGTTAGCGTAAAAACCATGGTGGATGGCCAATCGACAATATAATATGAGTATACCCAGAAGATTACAATATGGGAATGCACTTGCATTCAAGCTCACTGCCTAGAGCTCATTGCTCAAAATGGATGGTCTCACTACCCTACAATGATTTGGATAAGATACAAAAAAGTGAACTAATAAAATAGCATCTGCAATTCCTAATTTCAGTTTTGGTTAAGCTTTGTAGACAATCTTCTGTCCTTCTGACTGATTCAACAATTTTACTCTGCTTTGCACAACTTGCACTACAAAAATATTAATGTGCAATTGAAATTGTACATGTCACCTAATCATCCTTCTAATGATCACAACACACTACTACACTTCTCACACACACACAAAATGATATATCAGATCACTTATATATATCTACATCTAGAAATTAAGTCACTATAAGTCAGCTTTAATAAGATGGAAATATATTCAACTGTCGACTCAAATCAAGAACAATTTTTGAAGTGCACCCATACAAGTCGGTCATGACATAGCTTGGACCCAAAAATAAATGTTTGAACATAAAAAACATTTAAATAAATACTCCTTACACATCCACAACACACCACATTCATTGAGTCAACCACAATAAACAAATAAATAGAAAAACATCTTGTTGGATCTCCTAGGTCATACAACGACTAGTGAAACATCACAAAACTCAATAGTAAGATATCACACATGCTTAAGAAGCTATCCCAGGGATCCAAAACACAAAAATATGATCCTGTGAAGTAAACAAATTGACTAATTGACTGGATACCCTATTCTTCAAGCATTATGTTGGTGATACACGACATTGTACTTTATCTGCCATTATGACCAGATTTTGTTCTATGGACCATAGAAATGACTTCAATTGCCATAAATGACAAAACTAGAAGAAATATTCCAACAAGAACATTGTTCCTAATGTCTCTAAGAGGGGAACAATCAAATAATAGAAAATTTTCAACTCAGGGGATGTAGTGTGTTGCATCAAGCCACTAAGAGGAATGTAATATGCTAAGAGAGATCATGCTCTTAAGGGACATCACACCCAATGTCATCCATAAAGTGAGAAACACATTTTATGAAATAAGAAGAGTGCACCATGAACCATGAAGAATGAAAAATGAACAAGAATAATGCTAATGTATTGCCCCCAATTTAAATGAATTGCTCAACACCATGTTGTGAGAAATTACTTTAAAGTAGAAAATGATAAATGTAAACAAAGAAGAAGAAATGATAGCCAATTTGGAAAGCCCTATGCCAATTCATATGTTTCCAAGTAAAGCCACATCATGTAAGAGAACAAAGAAAAAAGAGGGGTTTCCCCAAAAATGAAAACACCAAACACATAAGGGATCTATGGATTTTGTGTTAGTATGTTCTTACTAAAATGGTTTTAAAGAGCTGAGAACTGTCATCATTCCCCCAAATACACATAGAAATAGAAGAATGACACAAGAGAGTGAAGAAAAAGAAAATTTTCTTTTGGGTCAACATTGAAGAGACATGAATGTATCGACGCCTTGCATCATCCCCAAAAGGAAAACACAAGACAAATGAAAAAGGAAAAGGAAAATGCTTTTGGGTCAACATGGAAGAGACATAAATGTCTCAATGCCTTGTGTCATCCCCAAAAGAAAAACACAAGAAAAACAAAAAAGATAAAAGGTGCAAAGATGTATGACATGGAGAAGAATGAAGGTACAAATAGAGGAACGTCCCAAACAGAGAGAACATAAAAAAAATGTCATGGGGAATCACATCACACACATGCAATCACACAAAAGAAAATGAAAAAGAACTAATACAAAAGACTAGTAAGGCACATGCAATTCAACCTATTGGCAGGTTATATGTATCCCAGTCATGTTCATTGTATACCAAAGGTGGGTAACTAGCCAAAGGGACAATAGCAAGTGTTAGCTAGGGCCATCACCATGTTCAACAATATTTTTAGGAGAATTGTCGTTTAAACTCATGGAAGAGGAAAACAATGCATTGAATTCATTATGCACATCTTCATCAATTTTAGCAACTTCCTCATCATCATCTAAGTTAATCACAATAGGAGGTTGAATGAAAATTTCTAAGGGTTTGTCTATTGTTGTGGTGGCATTGTAGGATAATTTTGTTTTGGTGAAGGGAGAGGCTCATCAGGCATTGCTTTAGTCAATTTTGGATTATGATTTTCTTTATTTAATTCTTCATGTAACATATAAGTAAGGGCACAATGTCTATGCCTAGGCTCTCTAGCACCTCTATTTCTTTTAGTCATGTTTTCAAATTTCATTTGTGTAAGAGCAAGTTGATTAACCATAGGTTTTTTTTCTTCCCTTAGGGGAGGAATGGAAAGAACCAGGCAAGTTTCAACCACTTTCTCTTTAACTTTGTAAACTTTTTTATTTTAGGAGGATTGAAGGGGTTGTTTTCATTGTCTCTTGGTATTTTGTAGGAAGTAGGTGAATTTTTTGTCTTACATTTTTTTTGGTCATTTGGAATTTCTTTAGGTTCAATCAAGGTTTCGTCAAGGATGGTAGGTTTGGTGGTAGGTTGAGGCATGTTTCAAAGGGATACTTCTGCTATTTTCTTTTCCTTGAACTTTTGATAGGATAGAAAAACAAAGTCTTCTAATGGTTTTATAGGTTCTATAGGCTCAGGACAAAATAAATCTAAGGAAATTTTTTTGTGGGAGGACAAGGGGTTAAAGCCACTATGGTGTATGGTGAATATTTCATTGTCAAAGGGAAACTTTAAACATTTATGTATGACTAACGGGACTATGTTCATGGAGTGAAGCCATGGATATCCTAGCTTCACATGAAATTGGTCTAATTATGGGATGATGGAGAGTGAGATATCTAATTTTTCCGGTCCTATTTGCAATAGTAAGGTGATTGATCCCATTGTAGGGAAAGAAAAACCATTGTGCATCTCGATCCATGCTTTTGGTTATCATATATGTATTGATAAAGCTCATGTAGAAGTAAGAATTCCTCAGTGATCACATTCTCTCCACAGGCGGGATCTATAAATATCCTATTAGTGGGCTTATCATAGATATGATCAGCTATGTAAAGAGGACCATCGGGTGCATGTTTAAGTATGTCACTTTGTGAGAAAGAAATATAAAGAGGCTTTTTAGGTTGGCCCTTATGATGTTGAGTTTCAACCAATGCAACCAAACCATTGAAAGGATTCTATTCTTTTTTATCAGTATACATAGGACTTTGTTGAGTTATATTTGTGTTTTCATCATCCATGTCAACATTCATTACATCAGTCTTTGTAGTTTCACTATATTTGACAAATGAAATACTATGTTTTGGCATGGGGTTGCTAAATATTTGCAAGTTTTGGTTAGGAGGGGAAATAGACTAATTTCCTCAATCACTAACACCTGCAACAGAAAGACAACGGGATCAATGAGGTCTTGCACAAGATGTTTAAGATGCTTAAAATTTTTTGTATTATGTCCATTTTGTTGGTCATAGTGGCAATAATCATTTGAATTAAAGCTCAGGGTTAAAGGTATGTTAGGATCGGGTGTTTTGACAGGAGGCAAGGTAATCATTTATTGTTCTAAAATTTGGGAGATTGTGTTATGAAGGGTATTGAGTAAGGGAGTGAATTGTCTTTTTTAGTCCTCATAGCTAAAGGGCTTCATGGCTTTAACAATAGCTACTTGATTCTTGACATTCTGAGTTGTTTTTTGAGTGGGATTAAATTGAAGGAACTCTTTATTCTATTTTCTAAAAGGTTAAGGATTGTTTTAGTTTGTGAGCTCGGATTTCTTGGTGTTGGAATATGGCTTCTAGTGTTGTCATTGATGGAAACTAAAGTCATTTCTATGGTCTGCAAAATAGAATCTAGTCATACTGGCAAATAAAGTGCAATATAGTGTATTATTGATAGAATGCTTGAAGAATAGGGTATCTAGTCAGATAATCAATCTATCTACTTCACCAGATCATCTTTTTGAGTTTTGGATCCCAAGGATAGTTTTTTAAGCATATGTATTATCTTATTACTTAATTTTGTGATGTTACATTAGTTTTTGTATGAGCTAGGAGGTTCAACAGGATGTTTTTTGTTTCTTTGCTCATTATGGTTGACTCAATGAATGTGGCATATTGTGGATGTGTAAGGATTAATTATTTAAATATTCTTATGTTCATACATTTAATTTTGGGTCCAAGCTATGTCATGTCCAACTTGTATGGGTTTGCATCAAAAATTGTCCATGATTTGAGCCGACAATTGATAATATTTCCAAGTCTTATTGAAGCTGACATATATAACGACCTAATTTATAGATGCGGATATATATAAGAGATTAAATATATAATTTTGTGTGTGTATGTAAAAAATTGAGGTGTTACAATCATAATAAGGGAGATTAGGTGATTATGCATGGTTTCACTTGTGCATTGAGATATTTGCAGTGCGAGTTGTATAGAGCAGAGCAGAATTATTGAATTAGTCAGAAGGATAGAAGATTGTCTATAGAGCTTAAACAAAACTATAATTAGGCATTGTAGATGCTATTTTATTAGTTCAATCTTTTTGGATCTATTCCAAATCATTTTAGGGAAATGATCCCATCCTTTTGAGCAATGAGCTCTAGGCAGTGAGCCTAAATGCAAGTGCATTCCCATTTTATACTATTCCTTTTGGGTATATGCATACTATATTGTGGATTGGCCATCCACCGTGGTTTTTCCCCTGATAGGTTTTTCAAATAAAAATCTTTGTGTTATGGTGTTGCGATTGCTTTGTTTTTGTTCATGCATATTTCTTTTATTGAATGGTTAAGTTAAAAAGTAGAATAATTAAATTAAATTTGTACAACACTGATTCACCCCCCTCTCAATGTTGCTTGTTTCCAATAATTGGTAACAAAGATAGTTCCTCGAAAGAAGTCTAAAAGTTTGGGGAGATCTTGGAAAAAAAAATTCAATGGATACAAGCAGTCTTCAACAACAACTTATGGTGGCCCTAGATGATCTTGAACAGTCAAAATTTGAGAACCAGGAACTGTAGGAAAGTCTTAAGAATGAAGAAAAATCCATCTAGTCATTGAAAGACAAAATCAAGGGAGAAAAGAAAGGAATTATGTGGTTAGCTCAAGTAGAAGAACAAAAGCATGGAAGATGAACAACTTAGTCATGCCCTAAAGGAGAAAATAGAAGAATGTGAAAAAAATTCCAGATAGAATGCTACCTTGAAGTGTGAGATGAAATCTATCATGATGAGAATTACCAACGAGATTGAAGACAGAAAGAAGAATGAAGAAAATCTTGCACAATATTTGAAAGAAAAAGTTGAACAATGTGATCGAGTGGACAATGAATTGGATCAATCCAAGAACAATGAAGAAGTGCTTGAAAAGCAGCTTGATAATCTTAGAGATGAACTTGTTGCTCCAAATGAGTAGAAGGAGAAATTCAAAGCAAGTTCAACCAAACTTGAACTACTCAAAAGACAAAGGACTAATAGTCATAGGTGATGTCTTGGATATGAAGAAGGAGAAAGTTATGGATCTAGACAAAGAAACTCTAGACAAAGGAGTTCTATACAAGGAAGACTCTGATAAAGAAATCAAATGAATGGAGCCAAAAGAAATCTGGTAATACAACCAAATACTCAAAGATTTAATGGCTATTGTTATGTTTGCAACAGATTTGGTCATATGGATTCTCAATGTAGGAGTAGGTTGAGCACAAGAAGAACATCATTCTTAGGTCAATGCTTTAATTTCTATAAGTATGGTCACAAGTCAAGTGAATGCAAAACTGTGATGAATAACTTTCATAGAGATGTTAGATACTATGCATGCAATAGATTTGGACATATTGCTAACCAATGCAGATCAAGAAAAAGTCAGTGGAATAGTTGTCCTAGATAGAGAAGTGTTGTGTGCTCCAATTGCAACAAATTTAGCCGCATTGCTAGATTATGTTGGAACAAAAGAGATCCAGTAAAACAAAACATGCAATAGGATGTTAAAGGAAAAGAAAAAGTCACTACTAATGTGATCGGAAAGTAAATGTACAAGAAATGGGTGAAGAATCCCTCTCAACTAGAAGGAAATGCACCAACATGAGAAGAAACTTCTGGTAATTCCTTATGGAATTAATTTTAGGCCTTTGGCCTAGGGGGAGTTGTCAAGAAAAACTCTTAAAACCCCCTACAAGTGATTGGTATTGGAATCCATATGATTTTAGTAAGTGTGTTGATGATTTTTAGATGTCATTTAATGAATTAGAGGCATTATTGAAGAATATTGGAGATCCACAGAAGAATCATCTATCTCGGTGCTTAAAATCAAAGTAACCAGATGAACTAGGGTTAAGGAATTTATTGTGAAAAAAGGATTAGTTGTTTGAATGATAAAAATCTTTTTTTATCTTTCATTTGTCACTTTACATTTTCAAGGAAAGTAGTTTGAAGATCCCTAGAGTCAAACCTATTGAATTGTGTAGAGATTTAAAGCAAGATTCAAAACATGAAGAAGAATCTGTGAATGAACTTCAATCCAAAAGAAAAGTATTTTTTGAAAAGCTTGTGAATTTTTGAATTTCCAATTATGTCCACTCCTTTATTAGTCGAAGTCAAGGACAGACCCTGTCCTAAATTTAAATGGCATCCTTATAATTCTGTTGAGACAGACCCCTTAGGATCCTTTTCCTTTGTGTCATACGAAGTCTTGCACATTGAGAATATTAGGGCTTATGTACATGAAAATATTGAAGATTTGGGAAGCTCTCATTTGATGAATTTTTACTCTCATCATATAATTGAAAAAGATTTTACTATAAAGCTAGAATTTAAAATCCTAGAGGAAAAGAAGTTTGTGCAATTTGCAAAATTTCCCATATTTGAAGAAGATGAATGGGTTTGATATTTTCTAAGCCATGTTCATGATGAATTCATGTGGCTAAGTATTCCCTTCAAAATCACAAAAGAAGCTATATGTGCAGTAACAAGTCTAAACTCCACCAGTAGAATTCTAGTTTTGAAGTCTGTAAAGAATGATAAGGTCGTTGAAGTGATAGGTTCATAATGGTACAGAAGGGAAATGACAATAGAGGGCATTGTTGCAGTAGATATAAAATTCACATCAATGGTTATTAGTTATAATATTTATCACTCAAGCCAAGAGAATTTTGTATCTGGTATGGCTATCTATGTAGCATATGAGATGGTAAAAAAAAATATATACTATGACTTATGTGAATTGCTCTAAAGTTGGCTATTGTAGAGACTAAGGAAAATCAACAAGGATAAGAAGAATACATTTAAATACAAAAACCTACTGCTATGTCTATTTTTGTAATTTTCACATGAAGTTTCAAGAGTTGGTAAATTCTAATGGAAAAATGATGTGTCAGTGGTTGTTCAAATAAGGAACATGTTATTTGGTATGGGTGATTGTCAGACACGAAACACTATTCTCTAGGGATACTTTAAAAATTTCTAGAATATGATGCATGCCAGGGAGAGAATCCCTACCTCAATAGTGGAATAGTGCAAAGACACTATTTGTTTCATGGTAGACATTGACTAGTGTCATATGGAGGTTTTTGATCCTAGAATAGTTTGGATCATGCCTATGGGATATGAAGTAGAGGAGAATTTTTTGAAGATGTATGCAGAACACTTGTTGAATTCACCTTTGGATCAGAAAGAAGAGAGGTTTGGATCATATGTAGAGAAGAGTATGTAGGTTCATGAGGAATTGAGAAAACTGATGATAGTCAGAAAAGTAAGAAAAGAGATATAAGTTTTTGTAGAAATAATAGGCTTAGCTATAGAAGCTTTGAGAGAAGTAAGGGGGAGAGATAAGGTAGAAGCAGCGAAACTAAAAGCAAAAATAGAGTCTGCTAGTCTAGTGCATCCTCTGCCTGCACTAGATCTGTAAGGAGTTCCCCTATAGCCAAGCTAGTTCATCACAAGCCTTTTGGTAAAAGGAAGAAGAAGAAAAGTACAAGAACATACAAGCCTATTTCAAAAGATGAGGAAAAAAAATCAAAAGAAGTCTTGAGAGAAGTAAAAGCCACTGAACTCAGGCTGTCGAGTTAAATAAGAGAAAATATTCCGACAAAGAAGAAAAGGAAAAGAAGGATAAAGTTGATAAACCTGGTATGTCAATTGTTGAAGTTGTGTGCATGCAGCTGTCAAGGATGGTAATCTCAAGCCCCTCTATGAATTGTATGAAACCTTTGATGAATTAGGTCAAAGAGTTCTAGAAGAAGTTACAATAAAACATATGAATATTTTTAATAAAGTTCTTGTTGAGATTATGTCTAGCTTACCCAATAATCTGTATGATATGTTGGAGTTGAGAAGGTTAGGTGCTAGAATAGAAGAGAAGAATCTGAGGAAGAGAGTTCTTGCTGATTTGTGCCCAGAAATGTCAACTGAATAGATGGATTCACTCCTTGAAAAAGCTAAAAAGAAATTTAAGAGCAAGACAAGGGTGAATAAACTCATGATTAGTGAAACTCATACTGTTGGTGAAACTAAGGAAATTTTGGGAGAGTTTATGTCAAGGAATAAGATTAACATTGGGGAAATGAATATTGAAAATGTTCCAAAAAATGAGGAAGTGAATGTGGAGGTAAATATAAATGTAGAAGAGAATATGAATGAGGAGAATATGAATGTATATGATCTTGTATAATTTTAGGTTATCTTAATTTCTCCTAATGTGGAAAATATAGAGACACCTATGGAAAATAAAGTTCCTAAGATGGTTCTAGCTAAGGAGAAGGAGGTGCATATTGAAAAGATTGAAGTGCCTAAAGGGAATCCAGAATCAATTGCTGAAGAATACAAGACTAAAGAAGAGAAAGTTCAAGAAATCAAAGTGGAGGCAAGAGACACTGCCAAGGCAGTGCAGAGATCTCTGATGGAGTAATGGGAAGGTTTTCATCCTGAATTAGATAAAAGTTCAATCAATCTATCTACTCTATCCCCAATTCAGATGATGAAGGTTGCATCAATTTCCCAAGCTAAGGCAATGACCATATTCTAAGGTCTCACATAGAAGAAAGTGAATTACTAATCCTTGCATCTAGAATTTTCCATAAATTAATGCCTACTCGTGTCATGGATCCTTCAGACTCCTCTTCTAGAAAGCTAAAGAAGCTCATAAATGTTGTAAGTACTCAATTTGAGTCTCTTGAAAAATTTGTTGAAGATAAAGTGCAAAAGGAGTTTAATAGTAGAAGAAGGTCATTTGAAGGCAATGATTACAAAGAATAAGATTCTACTAGCTACTTGCATAGAGAACACTCAAGGTTCTATATCTAAAACTGGAAAAGTTTATAAATCATGTTTGGTTCTATCCAAGTTTACTAAAGATAATGAGAAAAAGGTGAAGGATCTGGAAAATTAACTAGCTACCATTTCTACTACTTTTGATCCATTAGCTGGTGATGTGGTTCAACAAGAAGCTCAAGTAACAGCCCTACTTGAGAAAATAAGATGTTTAAAGAATGAAAATGATAATTGTTGGGAGAGTATGTGAACTCAAGGGACTAATTTGTCTAAAGATTGAGATAATGATGAGTGCTTTGAAGGAAGTGAAAGTTGTTGAAGCAGTTAGTGATCTAGAGAATCTTGAAACTGCAAAGGCTCAACCCTATTTAATGTGTGGTCACATAACAGCTTTGGAAAGTCTCAAAAAGGTTTGTGATGAAAATTTAAGAGTGTTGAAGCAAGATTTTGTAGATGTCTTCAAATCTTCGTAAGTTACAAGTTCATGCCTATGTAGTTTTGAAATTTTGTTTCTGTTTCCCTAGTTTTTGTCATTGATGTCAAAGGAGGAGAGAGTACAGTGAAAAATTTCTTGAAATTCTAAGGGGGGGCAATGTTTTGTAATTTTGAATTTTGGCAGTGTACCTACTAGCTTTGACACTTAGGCATTTTTCACTAAGTGCTCCCATCAATTCCAAAGGGGGAGATTGTTAGCATATGGATTCTAGTGTTTTCATTGATGGCAATTGAATTCATTTCTATGGTCCACACAATAGAATCTAGTCATACCAATAGATAAAGTGCAATACAATGTATTACTAGTAGAATGCTTGAAGAACAGTGTATCTAGTTAGATAGTCAATCTATCTACTTCACTGAATCATCTTTTTGAGTTGTGAATTCCTGGGATAGTTTTTTAAGCATGTTTATTATCTTATTACTGAATTTTTTGATGTTACATTAGACGTTGTATGAGCTAGGAGGTCTGGCAAGATGTTTTCTGTTTATTTTCTCATTGTGGCCAACTTAGTGAATGCGGCGTATTGTGGATATATAAGGCATGATTGTTTAAATGTTCTTATGTTCATACATTTAATTTTGGGTCCAAGCTATGTCATAGCTAACTTGTATGGGTGCGCATCAAAAATTGTTCATGATATGAGCCGATAGTTGATAATATTTCCAAGTCTTATTGAATTTGACATATAGTAACTTAATTTCTAGATGTGGATATATATAAGAGATTCGATATATCATTTTGTGTGTGTAAGTAACATATTGAGGTGTTACAATCATAAGAAGGGCGATTAGGTGATTATGCACAGTTTCACTTGTGCATCAAGATTTGTGCAATGCGAGTTGTATAGGGCAAAGCAGAATTGTTGAATTAGTCAGAAGGACAAAAGATTGTTTATAGAGCTTAACCAGAACTATAATTAGGCATCACAGATGCTATTTTATTAGTTCAATATTTTTGGATCTATTCCAAATCATTGTAGGGAAGTGGGCCCATCCTTTTGAGCAGTGAGCTCTAGGCAGTGAGCCTGAATGCAAGTGCATTCCATTTTGTACTATTCCTTTTGGGTATACTCATATTATATTGTGGATTGTCCATCCATCATGGTTTTTACCCTAACAGTGTTTCCACGTAAAAATATTGGTGCTATGGTGTTGTGATATCTTTATTTGTGTTCATGCATATTTATTTTGTTGAATAGTTAAGTAAGTTAAAAAGCAGAATAATAAAATTAAATTTTGTACAACACTGATTCACCCCACCTCTCAATGTTTCTTATTTCCAACACTTAGTTCAGTTAGAAGTGGACTTTGTATCTCGAATAGTAACTGATTTTTTCTAATCATGGAGGGTAGTGCACAAGTGCATGAAGGATGGGAATTCCATCATGGTAAGCTTATCTTAGGTCTTTCTTTGCAAATTTTCTATGAACATCTTTTGAAGGTGAGGGTCGAGGACTTTGACATTGATTTTGGAATAGAGTGATTGATAGTGTGAGATAAAGTCAATTATCCTTTCATCTTCTTTTTGCTTGCATCTCATCAAATCAGCCAAGGTCATTTTAGGATTCATATGCACTTGGAAATGGTTAAAAAATGCCTCAACAAGTTCATTGAATGAATGAATTGAGTTGTCAGTAAAGAAGAAAACCATTCCAAGGTAGTATCTTTCAAGGACCTAGGAAAAAGCTTAACCAAAATTTTGTCATCAAGGACAAAGTAACTACATTAGGTAGTATAAGCATTAACATGGTTAGAAGGATCTCCCCTTCCTCCAAATTTCTCAAATCTATGCACCTCTACACCTTGTGGCATCGATGTTCGCAATATCTCCAAGGACAATTGAATGATTTTGTTCAATAATATGTAGGTGGGCCATTTTGATTTTGGTTGATGGTGGAAATCTATTTTTGAAGGGATGAAATGGTTTGGAAGAGTTTGTTTATGAGAGGGTCATTGCTTTTGTTATGAGATGGAAGTGAAAATGGTGAAGGGGTGTATGTGTTCAAGGAACAAGTGAAAGGGATTCTTATAGGTGGTAAAGTGGTAGGAGATATGTTGTATGATGCCACATAGGAACTAGGGATGCTAGCAGGAATACCCAAGGAAGGAATCACATTACTATTTTGTTGCATTGTTGTGACTTGAGGGTTGGTATAGGTGGGTATTGAGGTAATTGTTGTGGGAGGAGGAATTGGAGTTCCCCCTTGGCTTGTGGAATTCCTTGTAGGTAAAGGAAAACTAGTTGTTGAGGTGAAGTTTTATCCAAAGGTTTGAACTATTTTTTTCATAAGGTAAAGTCCATCTTCACTTTCAAGCATGCAGTGAATGTTATCTAAAGTAGGGATAGCAATAGTTGAAATGTTTCCATTTTGTACTTGGTTTTGTAAGTTTTCTAATTCCTCATGAATTTCAATTATCTTTTCTTGTGGGACACTATCATTCCTTGTTTCAACTTGCATACTACTTGAAGGTAAAGATTTGTTAAGGGTATTTTCCATACCTAGTGTACTAGTGTCAATACTGGGAGTGAAAGAGCTAGACAACCCAAGATCCACAATGATTGTGCTATCATGGGATGACATGAGTCTCAAACTCTATCTCACTATAGTATTAGCAATGGGACACCGAATACTCATACAAGGGATACTAAATGCAAGGTGAATGTAAATGCAATATAAGTTGAGAACAGTGAAATTCTTATAACATAAATTTTGGAAACTGAAATAGAAAGGCAATAACAACAAACAGAAACTCAAAAATAGAACTTTAAATTCCAAAAAATGCAATGCTAAATATGCACAAGAACTAATTCGCCCAAGGTGGCAAATGAGTCCCAATGAGAATTTTTTCCAAAATTTTCAAAAAACTCAATTGAACTTTATGTTTTTTATGTTTTATGGTGTGTATGTTAAATGTAAATGTAGATTTTGGTTAATTTTTGGTTAATTTTCAATAAAATGAGATGCAAAAATACAAGCTATATGTGCTTTCACTAGTGCAAAATTTGAAACCCTAGAATGCAAATTAACTAATGTAAATCCTAATGCAATGTTAATGCAAGCCAAATCTAGGATGATAATGCACTCCAAATCATAATTATGGTGTTCTAAATGTAGGTTCACCAAAATGACAGGTGGAAAATTGTTACTTTTCTAGGGTTAAGGACCTAGAATGACAATCTTCACTAACTTTCACTCAAGAACAAACCCTTGAGATCTCATTGCAAATGAGAAAGAGATCTTGCAAGATAGATGTTCTATGGGTTGAATGCAAACTAATAAGGGGTTTACCACCAAATTTAGACTTGTAAAGATAAATGAAATGCACTAAAAAATGACCTAGAAAAGTAAATGAAATGAAATAGAAAGCTATAGAAAGGAAGATCTGCACCTGGAAATCTAGAGATGGTTGGAAGTAGGTCTAAAACACTAGAAAAAAAAAAATTATTGTTGACTGGGACTCATTCACCAAGCTAGGAAAATCATTGCAAAAATTTGGTTTCTACACAAGAATAGGAATCTGCCAAATGGGTAAACCGAATTTGTAAAAATCTAAAATTTGACTAGAATTGAGACTGATTCGCCAAAAGTGGAAAATCAGTCCAGTTAAGCTTTTCTGAAACTTCAAATTCTAAAACTACTCTTCTTTGTCTACAATATCCTCCATGAGTGATTTTTGGATCCAAAACCCTAATTTGTAATCTACAGGTCTTCTCCAATGTTCTCCAAGGCTTGATGATAACTTCAAGAAAAGTTTGAATGATTTGATAACCTTTCTCCAATCTTTCTCCTTAGGAAATATGCAACCTAGACCTACAAATCATACACAAAGGAGAGGGGAAAATGTTTTTGGGTTAGTGAATAGGGGTTTTCCTTGGTCAAACCCCTTTTTGGTAATTAAACCTTGAAATAGAATGAAATATAAATGGAGAATGATGAATGAACAAAATAAGATGTTGAAACTCACCAAACCCTAACAATGAGAGTCTACAAATATGTATGAGATGACTCCAATGGATATAAATCTTGAATCTTTCTTGAGGATGATAGATCTTGAATGGAGTGCTTGGATGAATCATAAATCCTATATCACAATTTTTATCTAAAAAACAAACATGATGCATAAAGTCTTTGACATGATGATTGATACCTAAATGCTACTCTAGAATGCTTGATAATCTTCCCTTGAATTCTCTTGTGAACTCAAACTTGTTATATGATTTAATACTTGAATGATTGGGATCACTTGATTGCTTGTTAGATTTCTAGGTGAAAATATGGGTGAAAGAACCTTGTATTTATACTAAATTATGCAAAAATTCCCAAAATTACAACACTACAAGCTGACATCAGATCTAGGAGAATAAAATCCTGCAAGAAATTTGAATTAATTTTGATTTTGGGCCACATGTGACTCATTTTACCAATGTGGAGAATGAGTCCCACTAGGCTTAATTTTTGGGGTCATTTTAAAAAATGCCTAGAAATGTGTGAAACTAGGTTTAGGACCAAAAGATCTAGGTGGGACTCATTTTCCCATGCTGGCGAATGAGTTCCAGATCATTGAATTTGGTTCATTCAATCCTGAAACACCTGAATTATGATTGGCTAATGATTGGTGTTAGGATTATCCTTGAAAAGATGTAATAAATGAGGCTTGTGAATGCAAAATAGGGCCAATTAAAGCATAAGAGAGCCCAATTATTAATGACAAGCCTAGAAAAGTGTGAAAGTGTGTTGCACTAGTTTACAACACTTTAAATAAGGAAATATTAAGCTGTATTTTGATTAAAAAGAGGTTTATTAGGTTTAGTTAATTGATAAAATCTTAAAAAAGTGTGAAAGTGAGTTACAACACTTCACAACACTTTAGCAAGGTAAATTTAAATTCATTAGTTCACAAGGGCCCAAGACCTAATGTGAATGTGTCAACCACATTAAAACACTAAATCAAGGTAATATTAAGATCAATAAATGACAAGGAGGGCACAAACAAGTGTGAAAATGTCCTCGATGACATTTTTTGACACTACACTTTCTACCTAGGGTGTTTGATGCAAGAGCATCCTAGGTGAAAGTGCAATCAACATAAAAGAAAAAATGCATTTTCATTTCATGTTAGGTGGATAATTTAATGTTAGAAGGTTAATTTGAAGTAGTGATCATAATTATGTTAAATTACATAAATATTATTTTTTGTAATGCAAGTTGGCAGGTGGGGTTGTGGTGATGTAATTGCATTTTTTGAAAAATCTAAAAAAAAAGAAAGTTTAGGCATTGGGATAAAGAAGTTACAACTCATTATGAGGAGGTGGTTGTGTGTTTTCCAAGAGGAGGGAAAAAAAAAAATTTAAAAAAATTTGGTGAAGGGTTTTATGGCAAGTTTTGGATATTGGAGAGTTGGGCATGGCATTTCTCAAGAAGTTTTTGAAGTGATTTATTGCAAGTTGAAAGGGTTATTTCAAAAATTTAAGGTTGAAGAAACCATAGTTAAGAAGTGATGGGTTGTAGGTGATTGTTGCAAGAGAAAAAGTGCAAATTTGGAGGTACTCATAAAGCACATAGTTTGATTTTGATTTACTATAGCTTGTTTTATTTCATAATCATATTTCCATTTTGTGTAGACTTGTGTTGCAAGTTTTCAAATAAATTCATGAAATCTTGTTGTAGATTTTTCTTGAATTATTGTGGTTGTTTAAGTGTAATTTTAGAGAAGAGGGTTTCTTGAGAACCCATCTTTCATAATAGATTCTTCTCTTGTGACCAAGATACTTGTCTAGGTCTTCTCCTCTTGTCTTTGAAACAATCTTGTTATGCTTTTTTGCATAAAAAATTGTCACAAATGGGTCAAGAAATTGTAGAGAAGGGGAATTCACGGCTCATGAGTTCTCTTCATTCAAAGAGCCTCATGAAGTGAACTTCCCTAAACTACCTCAAGGAACAATGCAAGAGTTCTAGAATCTGAAAGAGAAGGTCAAGAAGATTTTCTGGATAGAATGATGGGCTCTCAACCAAAGAATGACAACATGGATTTGGGATGACAACATGACACATTAGCATCTCTCTGGCATGCTGGCCTTTGTACAAACTAGAAAGCAAGGATTTCATAGAAAATAGATTAGAAACTACTAATAGTAAGATTGCTAAGAACTTACAAGATGCAATAAAGTAACAAAATGTAATAGAACTGAAATAAAGTGAAATAGAAATGATAAAGATAAAGAGAAGAAAGAAAGTTCTTACAACCAACTAGCCAAGTAATGAAGACTCTAGCTCATGAATGTCTTCAATACGTGAATTTGTAAGATCTAGAGAAAGTGTTGGGGCTGTATAGGGGTTTTCCTTAGTCAAATCGCCATTTTGGTGTTCCCATTTCCACAGACAACCAGATAGATAGAAAGAAATGAACCGAAATGGAAAAAGAGTGTGGTTAAAGGAAAACCTGCTTCAGGAGTAGAACTCACACAACCAAGTATGAGTGATAAAAGAAATCCCTACTCAAGGAGGAGAGCCTGTGTCACAAATTGTGAGTGATAAAAGCAATCGTCACTCTAGGAAGAAAACCCATATCACAAAGTAAGAATGTATTTGATATGGGATATGGAATTGTAGGATTCTCACAAGCATGAGATAAGGGAGATGAAGTTGCAAGGCTTAAGGAAGCCAAAGAGGGATACAAAGAGAGTTGCAAGAGACAAGAGAGCTACAAAGGGTGTTGTAAGAGCTTAAGAGCTTGAGGTTGTTGTAGTAAGCTTTATGGAGTTGTGCAAGAAAGATAACAAGAAAGAAAGGATAGAGCCAAGGCTAGAAAGAAGCTAGAGGACCCAATGAATTGAAAGGATCGCATTTAAAGAGAGAAGAGAAGCAAAAGGAAGCTTCACATGCGGTTATAAGGATTCTTGGGCCATTACCACTGACCAAAGCATATGAAAAGTGGAAAACATGTTTGTACGTGGTCATTTGAATGTTGAAATGTTGTAGGATGCTAGCATGGTGTGTGGACATCCACACAGTGCGCTAATGCCACACATCATGCTACAAAACGACACAAGCATGAAAATCACAAGATTTGGTGCAAAGTTGATGTGTGAGGGTAGTTGTTGAAAAAAGGGTATAGAGCATCCTAAGAAGGGAAAACGGTTGATACAAGGGATTAAAGGAGCCTACACATGTGCTAGGGGAGTGGACACTAAAATGGATGTAATAATGTATGTGAAATTGCAAGGGGTGTAATTTTACAACATTACATTTTTCCCCCACTTTAGCTAGCATATGAATCTACACTAATATGCATGCTAAAGGAAGTCTACTTAACATAAATAACATCATGATGTCAAAAGGATACTATAGAGGAAGAAGAAAACTCTTCAAACTAAGGAAGCATGCCCTCAGGCTGAAGAATTGTAAAATAAATGCATTAGATAGGAAAAACTTGCATCAAAAAACAATGTTAGCATACAAAAAACTAAAGGATTTGAGTTAGAAAAATGAAAGAGACCTTGATGTAAAAGATTGTCTAAGTACCATGCATCATCCCCAAATTAAGAAATAACACATAGAAAAATTCTAAAATGAAGAGAAGAATGTAAGGATCGATTGCTTCAAGAGAAGAATGTACCCAAAAGTCAGAGAAGCAACCAATCTTGAAGAGAGAAAGCATATACTGAGGATGAAGAAGATGCAGATGTTCAATCTTGTATATACAATTGAGAAGAGAAGAGAAGAGAAGGCTCAAGATAGAGAAAGAAGGAGGAATGAAAATTCCAAGAGAGATGGGTCCACAAGTGCTCTCTCTTAAGGAGAATCAAACAAAAGGACTACGTAGCTTTGCAAAACTACAAAGTTGCACAAAACACACCAAAATCCCTCATACCAACAATGGAAAAATCCTGCAGGATGAAGGTGTCTCACAAGCCTATAGACCTACAAGAAGGAAAACCCCAAGTTCTCTCTCATGAAGGAAGCCAATAAATTAAATTCCTTACAGGCCCATAGACCTGCAAGGAGGTGTCCTCCAAGTTCTCTCTCATGAGTTAAACCCAGTGAAAGGGGTCCACTCAAGGGACATACCATTTGAAAAGAAAGGTCTAATTAGGCTACCCCCAAGCTAGATGTAAATGATTTCATTTAAATGAGAAACTTTCAAAGTGGGTTCCTTTGGTAGGGAACCCTTCAAGACACAAAGGGGCTCATTCAAAGGAACACACCAATTGAAAGATAGGGAAAAGAGAGGGGGTCCTTAAGAAGGACATGCACCTCCCAAACAAGTTATCACTGACCCCAACATATAGGGGAGGAGAACCATGCAAGATACTTAGAAGATACAAGATAGAGGTTGACCTCGATATCACTTGTCATTTGTAGAAGAGCTAGGTGCATCAACAAATAAATGAGTGATGACACCTAAATCAAGAAGTTGTATTTTATCCTTCAAGGCCTTACATTCACTAGTGGAATGGGCAGGCACTTGATGGTATGCACATAAAGAATGATTTGCTTTATCATGTTTGTGAGATCCCTTAGGAGGAGGAAGAGTAATCAAGTAGGATTTTAGAAGCCTCATCAAGATACACTCTTGCTCAAAGAAAGGATGAGGAGTAGGAAGCAACCCTTTCTCTTGTAGAAAAAAGTTTAACTGCTCACAAGAAGAATATAAGAAGATAGAAGACAAAGGAGGATGGACCAATCTATGAGAACGAGGTTGAAACAGACATCATGTCAACATTCAACCATGGTTTCTACTCAAATTGTTCATTCAAGCAACCAAGCCAAAAATTATTCTTACAAGGTTTGAAATCTATAAGGACCTAAAGGCCTTGTTCGTTATTCCCATAGCCATATTTAGATACAATCTTAAAGCTAGGGCAATATTGCGATTGCAAATATTGAGAAGAAGGAGGCTATTCATAGAGAGCATTATTCCAACAATGAGGATCACACTCCTCTATGGGATCACTATCATCTTTTTAATAGGACTACCAACATTATCCTTTTTAGCAAAAGTGTAATCATCTTCCTCAAAAGGAGGATCAATACTAAGAACATTACAATTTGCATTCACACTATACTGTGATGCAAAAAGAGAAATCATCTTTGATAGTGGGTTTAGATGATGTTATTGAAAGGCTTGAGTGGACCAAGTCAACTTTATATCTTCTAGTGAAGGATTCTCTAAAGTCTAAAGAACCCCTATCATCACCAAAACATGCATTCCTTTGAGAAGTAGGAGGAGAAAACTTAGGATTTCTTGATTTTGAAGGATCTTCTCCAAGGACATCTATCTCAAGAGTATCCTTTGTAGTAGGTACTGTTGAAGTAAAATTGACACATTGGAAGACACTAAAGGAATAAGCGTAGGCATAACCAAAACTTGATCAATAGCCACCATCTCACATAACTGCATAGGATCAAGGTCAGCCTTGACTATGACTACTTGATTATTGCAAATGAACTTAATACTTTTATGAAAGGTAGACGTGACTACACCCATAGCATGAATCCATAGTCTACTAAGAAGAAGGTTATAAGGTAAATTTTCTAACATAACATATACAAGTGTGGGTACAATAACAAGTCCCAACCTCAAAGGCAAGACTATCATGCCTAGGGCTTATTGAACAACATTATTGAACCTGTGAATGTTAATAGAAGTGTGATATAAGAGTGATTCATTACACATGGGTCTCTCCTTTCTCGAGAGATCACCAGGGGATGAACTGCCCTTATACACCTCAGGATAGAAAAATAATAAAGAACCAAGAACATAGTTATGTATCAAGGGAAATAGTTAGAGGTCTTGAGAGAGCTAGATCAAAAATTTTATATCCCAGAAGAGAGATCTCTTGGCTAGAAGACATTAGTACAAATCTAGGATGCTAGCACGACACACTATCATCTGAAAGTAGCGCTATTGTCCTAAGCAAAAGAGAACTGAATGGATAGAGAGAAACCCTACTCATAAAGTAAGGAGTGATATAAATGAAATGTTAACTAGCCAAAAATCCGAATACTGAAGGAAATTTCACAATACTTGGAGAGAGCTTACCCTTTTCTTAGACACTCAGATCTTCACTCCAAGCTCCTTCTCCATAACCTGCACAAAGAAAATCAAGGAGAAAGTTGAACTTGGGTGGCTATATAGGGGTGTGCCTCATCCAGACCCCCATTTTGGTGTTCCCACATCCATGGACACCCAAGTTGGAAAAGAAAGCAAAGTGTGTGGTGAAAGAAATACCTACTCAAGGAGTAGAACCCACACTATGATAAGCATGTGGTGAAAGCAATACCCTCTCGAGAGTAGAACCTACACAACTAAAGAGTAGACAAATTATTGTAAAAGGAAAGTGAGAAAGGGAGAAAGAGTGATACCCATGGTCCAAGGCCCTCTCCAGAGCACGTGGATGCACCACTGAGTGCTTGCTTGAGAGTTGTTGTTGTTTCTAGGGGGATCTCAGTCCAGCATGGCTTCACCTATGATAGAACTGCTATCAAAGGAAAACAAATCTCAATGTGGTAGAAATAACCTGAATGAGAGCTAGTGTATTGTCTTTAAATCTTCCAACCTCTAAATGAGAAGAAAAAATATGTTCTTATGCTTTCAAAGGTAGTAAAAAGTTGTTACTTTCATAATGCAACTGTCAAGACACATGTCATAGGGGTTAACCTTCCAGATTCCATGTTTCAAGCTCAGGAAATGGCTAGGATGCTAGCACATTGTGCAAATGGTTATGTGCCATGCGTTCGTCCAAAGCCTATATTGTCAAGGAATGCATCGCTAGGCTTTTTTTTCTCAGACACTTGTCCTCCTGAAGTCAAAATCACAAAATTCTGACTCAAGGGGTTTTTCCATTAATGTTTTGGAGTGGCATAAATGCTAGAAAAGAATGTGGAAATATGGAATTTCCCCTAGGTGCAATTATGCAATATTACATCCCCTACTTTAGTGGGCTTTATTTTGAAAAAATCAGCCTCACTAAAGTAGAAAAGAAAAAAAATTAAATTTTATGGATTTACGTGCCAACAAAAAGAGACTATAGTGGTTATCACAGTTGAGCTAACTAGGAATGAAGATGCCCCAGTATTTGAGCTTAACAAATAGCATTTGAACAGTCATGAATTTGTTGAATGTTCCATCCTGCAATACTCAATGTTTAAGTCAGCTTCAAAAAATTAGAAGAAAGCTACCACAGAGAGAGGAGTGATAAAGAAGAAAAGTCATCAATTCAAAAGAAAATATGATCAAGGGATGACCTTATGCCCCTTCCTGAGTTTTCCCCCAGCTCATTGGGGAAAATTCAGGAGAAGCTAGGGAGCCACAAAGCCTAGGGAAAATGGGCCTTGGGGGGGCTATATATACCTAGGTGGACCCCTAAAAGGGTCATTTTCACTAATAACCGCAAGCAAATTGTTGAATTTTTTGAGAGAAAAGTCAGAAAAATGCCTAGTAGGAGAGAGTATGAGGAGCCAAGGTTGGAGCAACTATGCCAAGACATCACCAAGGTTCATGAGGTGGACTAGGTAAGTCACAAACTCTCATTTTTTAGTGATTTTTGATGTAATATTTAGATTTTTTCTACCAGTGAGGTGTACAGGCATCTTTTTCATGCGCCCACATCCCAGAACCATGTTATCATCTAAGATTAGCACCTATGTCTCTTTTTCACACTATCATCTCAAATATGTGTTAGCGTCTCTAAGGCAACTGTGATGGTCTATAGATGCATGCACATTGCGTGGATGTCTACATGCCACACACAAGTCTTAGCTATATATATATATATTTATTATTTTTTATGTAAACTATCAATTGTTCTGATTCAAGCTTTTCTTGCTTTTTGGCAAGAGTACCCCGAGATTCAAGAGAATCTTGGAGGGAAATAATTATGGCTGGTTTGTGAGCAGAGAGACCACTTATCCTTGGATGAGGTCACACTTCTAGAGCACATCAATCTCTTGCAAATTTTCACTATACCAAAGATGAGATATCATGAGCGGATGCTTACAGCCCTTATGGAGTGGTGGGATTCAACTACCTCATCTTTCTAGCTTCTAGTTGGGGAGATGACCATCACTATTGATGATGTCTATTGGATCCTTGGACTACCCATCCACAAACAAAAAGTGGCCTTAGACGACATGGTCAGCATGGGAGTGAGCAGAGGGCGTTTGCTACTAGACGAGGAGGATGAATGACGGTGATGGTATGGGCCATATCTACACACACTAGTATGACCAGACGAGGACCACAATGCCATTGATCCATCGATTTATAGTTATGGCCATTGTGTTTTGGATCATGATTGATGGGTGAGGCTCACACCTACACAAGGGCCTCATCCACACTATTAGGGAGATGGTAGAGCATAGGAATATCTTTTCCTAGGGGCATAGAATGTTGGCCACCTCTACTAGGAGTTGGGCCAGTAAGTGCACTATGATTACTACAGTCTAATAGTGTCCACACTTTTGCAAGTGTGGCCCACATTGTGTGTGCCTGACTGGTTGGTTTTCCATAGGTATGACCTTATCAGATCCACATGACCCATTGGTATGATATGATGGGCTAGTGGAGGTTTGGAGATCTGCAATTTTGGCAGCTACAATTTGATACCCTCATAGCAGATAGGGTCTGATGGAGGCCCTATCCATTTTTTAGGTGGGTGGATGATAGCAAGTATTTGAGGAACCTACAAAGAGACCATTTTTTGATTAGATGTAGGGACTATATCATTGTTCCCTACTACTAGAGTCAAGTCATGCGATAGAATGGCTGGCTACAGACCATACCATTGGATGTGCCCACCTACATTAGCTCCCATAGGAGCACGGTGAGGGTTGGGAACTGCCCTCCCCAACTATTATAGATATAGTCCCATCTAATGATGATGAGATTGATCATGATCTATCACCCTTAGCGATGGTAGATAATGTAGGCATAGCTATAGATTTCATGCAATGGTGGGAGAGACATCGGCTAGCTCCTATGTTCGGTGAGGGTGCTTTAGGAGGGGCCCCTACTCCATAGGGGGACTTACCATCCTTGCAACTACATGATAAGAGGAGAGATTGATAGCAAGTCAAGGAAGAGGAGGAGGAGGTGTTGCCAGCAAGGCTAAGGAAACAAAGGAGATCAAATCCCCCACCAACAACCCCTATCTCTTCAGCACCACCATCTTCTACTATGGTTTCATCACTCGCGGCACCAGGAGTGGCCACCAAGGCTAGCGGTGTACGTCCAAGCACTGAGCCTCACCCTAACCCAACATGGTAGTTGGGGGATCTAGGTATACATGGTTTATTGTTCTATTTTTTGTACTTTCAATGTGATGATATATGTATCTTATATATAAATATGCCATGTGATACTAATATCTTTTCCTTTTATGTGGTTTCAAAGGACACATAGGGATGGATTGGGCTTATAGCTTAGTGTATATCAGAGGTTTCCCCACTGTGTAGATTTAGGGGTTAGTCTTAGAGGCATATCAACCAATGTCCGTGGGGTGTCATGCCCCTAGTTTCAAGCCGATTTTGTGCCTACGAATTGCATATGAGGAGCGGGGTGCAAAGATCATCTAGTTAAGAGTAGAGCTAACGAGTGTACGAGAACATCGTGACTAGTTGTCGAGGGAGCTACGAACAGTGCTTGCCGAGCAAGACATGGCAGTGATGAGGGCTAATGTCACTAAGCAGGTACATGATGCCCTTCAGAGTCATCTCGATGAACTTGGTGGGAAGCCATCAACTTTGAGTTTGATATAGGTTCAATGACTAGGGGACCATCTATGATAGGTGGAGCTAATGATATCTTCCTTATAGGGGGAGATTAGAGGGATGCGAGTAGCCTTGTCTATATCACACTATCATTGTTCATGCTTGATGACTACCATCTAGCCCCTCACATGGCTCCAGAGCATCCACCAAAGCTAGAGGGGTCTGAGAGCCACATGCCTCAGTGATCAGGGATCATCATCATTTTTTTGCGTACATCATTTTTGGTAATGAGATACATACATGTTCATGCATACTTGTAGGTCCTTTTGTAGGTCCTTTTGTATGGACATATATTCAGTATCCACCCATTTTTTAAGTAGTGGCCTGGTACATGTACATGACATTCAATACATACATTGTGTATATATATACATATATCGATACATCAATTTTGGTTTCATGGCATTGTTTATTTGGATGTGTATGTTTCTTATTTCTCATATGTTCATGTAATGGATGCTATATTCTCATGTGGATATATTCTTATATTAGATGCTAATATGATTTAATTAAACACACATGGTTTTATGTTAATTAAATACAATGATGATCTAATGAACGCGCACACACATGCACATGGTCACTCATAACACAAAATTATCATAATGTGTTAATGAACAATGTTAACATATGTAGTACTACTGCTCTTTTTGTAGAGAGAGAGCACCACATAGGTGACACGTAGGACATTATGCGTAGTAACGACGAAGATGCATAGCATTAACAAGCTCTTTCAAAGGTGTTCCATCCATAGATGATAATCCATAGGTTCCTGAGCCATATATAGAAATCATAATGTAAGGGCCTAACTAGTTATGGCTAAATTTTCCTCTCTAGTCAAGCTGCGCGTATACATCTCTCTAATTTTCACAAAGAACCAAATATCCTATTTTAAAATTTCTAGGGGGTACACTTTGATTGTATTGTCTAGATAACCACCGGTGATAAGCTTTAAGATGTTCAAGGGCTCGTAAATGGCACTCATCGAGCATTTCTAGCTAATGAAGGTGGTTGACTCAATAGATGGGTATGTGCAAGATTATGATGGGCCAAAAAGTGGTGATATGATGGGTATGTGTAGGGTATGTGGCTAAAAACCTTTTTTTTACCCAAAATTGATGAAATGAAAAGGGTTTTAAAAGGAGATTCTTATCTTTCCACCAATATAAATTATGCTTTACTTTGAATTTAATAAATAATTATTATTCATTTTCTATTTGAATTACTAAAGTCTTGATTGATAGGTTGATTGAAAAAATCTATAGCTTTCAAATGGTATAATTTTTTTGAATTTGAAACATGTGTCACAAATTGAATTTCATGAAGTTTTGAACAAGTTAAGGTGGTTAGACATATGAATTTTCATATTTTTAAATTTTGTAATAAAAATTCATAATTAATTATTTACTTGGAAAAAAATTACAAAAAAATATTTATCACATTGGTTTCTTATATCTTATCATTATTTTTAGGGACAAACACCTACTTATTTTATCCCTGAAATTTAAGTACTACGCATTGAAATTTCAAATTTTCACCAAATAGATTTTAAAAAATAAAAATAAACCTAGTAGTTTAGAAACTAAATTCAATTTTCTACATATTCTATTCTTACATATTTTTGAAATAATATAGATAAATTATTCAAATTTTTACATCTTGAAATTTCCTAACTATGGATTTTTTGAATTTTTTACCACTTAAGGGCTTATTTTTTCCATGATGATCTTGTGCATACCTAGGTCTCATTATCAATTAGCCCTTTTAGTGAAACTCGTAGAGATAAAATTTCCAATTCTAAGGGAATGATAGCTTCGGCACCATACACAAGGTTATAGGGTGTTGTCCCTATAGTTGTGTGGACACTTGTGCGATAGGCCCATAAAACATACATCAATTGAATGTGCCAGTCTTTACCGTGTTTATTAACTATTTTTCAAAGAATCAGCTCAATATTTTTATTCAATGCTTTTGCTTGACCATTATATTAAGGATAGTAGGGTGTGGAGAACCTATGTTGGATGTGAAATTTATCGAGGAATTGTTTCACTTCCTATATTTAAATGGTGTACCATTGTCAAAACAAGTGTAGCAAGCAATCTAAATCAAAAAATGATGTTGTTCGTAAGGGAGGTACAAATAGCTTCAACATTCATGGAATAAAGCGGGATAGCCTCAACTCACTTTATGAAGTAATCTGTAGTGGTAATGATGAAGGCATGTCCTTTAGAAGAGGGAGGTGATATCTTTCCAATAATATCCAAACCCCATTTAGCAAACGGCCAAGGGGAAGTTTGGTTTTGTAACTCTTGGGCAGGCACACATGAATGAGTTGACTGTGTTGTTGGAATTGAGGGAATTTCTTGACAAATTCAAAGGAATCTTATTTCATTGTTTTCCAATAGTATCTCATGTGTATCAATCATTGCATCAGGGATTCCACCAAAATGTCCACCCCCAAAGCTTGCATGAGCTTCCTTAAGGGTAAGGGGTATTTCCGCTTTGGTAACGCACCTGAGAAGCATGCCATTATAGGCCTTCCTATAAAGGATGTTAGATAGGATGACGTAGTGAACCGAAAGCTTCCTCACACAAATGCAGTCATTTTTTGTTGCATTGTCGAGCAAGTTCCCAGTTTTTAAATAGTTATAAATATCAAAAAACCATTCCCTAGAGTCTACATGGGAAATTCAACCTTAGGTTCTTTGGGAACCATAAGCGTTTGTAAGACCTGGACTACAAAGTGGTATTCTTTCGTATCTTCTTTGGAAGGTACCAAGGAAGTGGCACTTGCCATGACGTCAGTATGTCTATTTTCTCTCCTAGGGACATTATCTATTGTGAAAGAAGAAAATTATCTAAGCAAAGACAAGGCAAGGTCTCGATACCACGACAACTTACTTTGCTTCGCCTAATAGGTTCCCATTATTTGATTCACTATAAGTTCAGAGTCACCTAAGATACGAAGGTGTCTGATTTTTAGTGCTATCGCGGCATGTAAGCCAGCTATAAGGGCTTTGTACTTGGCGATGTTATTGGTACAAGGAAATTCTAATCGAAAGGACAAGGGAACTAGTTTTCCTTCGGGGGATATTAATACCACTTCTGCTCTAGAACGAATTTGATGCCTTGACCCATCAAAATACATTTTCCATTTGAGATCATGGTTGATCACAAAAATATTTTCATCAGAAAATAAATCTAAGCCGGGAAAGGAGGGAGATGAGTGAGCATCTGCTAGCTGATCTGCAACCGCTTGACCCTTTATAGATTTCTAAGTAAAAAACTTTATGTTGAACTCAAAAAGCAACATAACCCATTTTGCTAACCTTCTTGACAAATCAGTGTTGGAAAACAAATGCCTTAAAAGATTCATTTTTACTATGACATGCATTTCAGCATGGACAACATAGTGCCTCAGCTTTTGTGTAGTGAAGACAAGAGCAAGGCATTGCCTTTCCATGGAGGAATAATGGGTTTCATAATCAACTAGGATGTGGCTAATGTAGTGGACTGCTCTTCCCTTTCCAAAGTCATCATATTGAGCTAAAAGAGTTGCTAAAGCATATGGTAATGTAGCTAGGTAAAGCAGAAACGGTCTATCTTGCATAGTTGGCATCAATATAGAAGGGTTGGCTAAGTAGGCTCTAATCGACTCAAAGGTATTTTGACATCCCTCATTCCATATGAAGTGAACATCCCTTATTAACAAATGAGTGAAAGGAAGGGTACAATCAACCAATTAAGATATGAATCTATGAATTTCCTGAATCTTTCCCTGTAAACTCTACAACTTAGTAATATTCCTTGGTGGAGGCTTGTTAGCGATAACATCAATCTTTTTAGTGTTGACCTCGATCCCATGATGAGAGACTATGAACCCAAGAAGCTTTTCGATGTCAATTCCAAAGACGCACTTAAGGAGATTTAATCTTATTTTGTAGAGTCGAAGTCTTTCAAAAATAAGGCGAAAGTTTTTAGGATGATCTTGATGAGTTATGGATTTGGCCAATATGTCATTGATGTAATCCTCTAGAATCTTTTGAATGAAGCCATGGTTCATTGTCCATTGGTAAGTAGCTCCTACATTCTTTAATCCAAAGGGCATGGCCACATAACAAAAGGTACCCCATCAGATAGGAAAGGTTTTCTTGTACTAATCGTCTGGATTAATATAGATCTGATTATATCCTAAGAAGCCATCCATGAAAGAAAGCAATGTGTGGCCTATAGTCAAGTCAACAATCACATCTATATTAGGTAATGGAAAATCATCCTTAAGAGAATCCTTATTAAGGTCTTAGAAAGTGATGCATATGAAAATGCGACCATCAGGTTTACTAATGGCAACTATTTTGAAATCTAAGGGGAATAATCGATGGGACAGATAAAGCCTGCTTTTAACAATTTGTCTATCTTAGTCTTAACAATTAATGCCACTCTAGGATTGACTTTTTGGATTTTTTTCTTAACCGACTTGGCATCGAGACATAGGATGATATTATGAACCACTATAGATTCATCAATACCCTGGGCATATCCTCATATTTCCAAGTGAATATGTCAGGATGAGAATGCAAAATATCAGAGTGTTCATTTGCTTCTTCCAAAGAAAGAAACTTTTCAATTTTGATCACCTTTTCAAGGGATATGTGATCCATAGAGACCTTGACAATATCCTCTTTTAAAAGGGAACTTCGATTTTCATGCTTAGGTGTTGCAACATCATCACTAGTGTTAGAGAGAGGGTCCTCCTCATCAACATTCAGGACAAATTCCCTGAAATACGCTTGGCCATGCAAGCAATATGGGAAACATCTTTTGTGATGATAAGGGGCTAATGAGGAGTATGCACCAAGAAATTCCTCTAATGCTTCATCCAAAGAGAACATATCTAGAGGAATATTCTTGGCTTGCTACTTTTTCTCTATTAACTTAGGGTGGAGGAGGTTCAATGGCTTGATCGAAATCATATTAACACTCCACTAAGGCTTTAGCTTAGATTGTTCAATGGAACAACCTAGTCCCAAGCTATGTCTTTATGGTTTAATATTGATAGGGACTTGAATTCCCTGCTTGATATGTCCCATTCCCTTCTTCCCATAGCCATATTGAGTAGCAAGCTCATATTTGAATCCATAGCGAGTTTGTAAAACCTCAATGGGTAGCGGATCCACATAGAATACTTCGTTCCACCATCAAACATCAAATGTCTCTACGGGGGCACTTCTGCCTCCTTTATCAGATTCACAAATGTTAATTTCTTTTGCAAGAGGTGGATTGTTCTCCTCATGGCAGGAAGGAATGATTTCTTGAATAGGATCACCCTTCTTCTCCTCCACAAGAGTATTATCCACCTTTGTACTAGGGGCACATGGAAGGTCCATAGAAGAGGGGTCTACCTTGTATTCCACAATAAAGAATTCAAAAAAGTTCAAGGAACCCAAATCATCTCCAAGGAAAGCATTTTTTTGAGAGGATGATGCGAGAGAACTAGGATCCTCTACTTTAGACGGTTCTTTAGTTTTGACACTCACCCTAGGAATGATTTCCACAAAGGGTATCGATGAAGAACATGCCATAGCATCAATAGTTAAGGAAGGGTTAGAATTATTGAGGGTAGACATGGTTGAGGCATGAATGGCAACAGCCAGTTCACAAAGGCAAATGCCCTCTAGATCTGCTTTGACTGTGACTACCCAATTGTTCATGACAAATTTCAAAGAATAGTGTAAAGTGGAAGTTACTATACCCATTTCCTAGATCCAAGGTCTCCCTAAGAGGACACTATAAGGAAAAGTCCCAAGCATCACATAAACCAATGTGGGTAAGGTATTGGGGCCTAGCTACAAAGGTTGTATTATCATACCTAGAGCTTGTCAGTCGTTATCAAATCCACGAATGTACAAAGAGGAAGCTACCAAGGAAGATGAATCAACTTTAATTTTAGGTAGTAGGTCTATACCACAAATTTTGAGTGTTGATACAGTATCAATGAGGGTATTCCTAATACCGATGTTATTTGTATACACCTACAAATGGTCTGGATAATCAAATTAGTTAAAAATGCTTTATTTGATTAATTACTTTAATTTCCTCTACTATTAAATAAATAGAAATATTTATGTATAGTTCATTTCTTCTATTCTTCAGATTTAATTAAATATACGACTTCTATAGTTGGTGTTATTTAATTATCACATCATTTACATAAACAAAGTTAAATACTTTATTGTTTAATTATCACATTCCTTCTATTTAATTTATTAATCAACTTCTATAGTATTTTTTATTAAATTATTTATTCCCCTTTTTGCTAATTTAAATAAATCAAAATATTTAAATAAAGGAATAAAGAAAATTCCTCTATTCACTCACCTACCAAATTTGATATTCTAAAATCCAATTTACTTCAACTGGCATTCATGGGAAGTTGTGGAGACAAATTGGAGACAAATTTGAATCAATCTCTCAAATATTCTTCCTCTAATATTTTATATCATCCTACCTAATGTTTTCATGGGGAGAAACCATTCCCTTCATTAGCTCTAGCTTCTCAATCTCTCATCCTTGAAATCCCAAGATTGAATCCAGGCATCTATTGTGTTGCCCCGTCATGATGTGCTACTGTGAAATTTATATATACAACTTTTTTTCATAGGAAATGGATCCTGAGAATTATCATCCTTTATGCAAAATTACTCTACAAGAATTAGCACTCAAGCATCTTAATCATAGCATCAACATTTTTATCAATAGCATCAGTAGAATTCAGATCATGGTAGCACCATAGTTTTTACTATAGATTTCATCCATTAGGCTTCATTTACAATAGCATCATAGATTTTTAGTTTCATTATCAATCATCACATCATTGCATTTAGCATCAATTCCATTCGCTAGATAGACATTTTAACAGTTATGGTGCTTAAAAATTTGAGAGCCCTCTGTAACTTGATAAATCTTTGGAGATAGGAGACAATGAGATGCTTTCAAATTTTTTATGCTTTAAATTAGTTTAATTCATGTTAAATCTTGATATAATGTTTTATTAAGAAGTGTTTTAGTTGTTTTAGTTATTTACTAATTCACACTTACATTTGGCGCCCACTGTGGGTCTCCAACCCCATGTTTTTAACAAGGTTTTCTGAAAAGCTTTCATATAGGAATCTGGCATAACTATTTTAGCATGATCGAAATATTTTGTAGCGCTTATGAGCCAAACTATAGTGCTTTTGCCTATTTTAGCACTTTTGAAAAAAACTATATTACTTTGGAGGATTGTTTTAGCGCTTTGACTGAAAAGCTTTTAGCACAATTCGACCGTCAAATTTCAAAGTTGTTTCAGTTCATCTAATGATTTCTATAGCACTTATAAAGGATTTTATAGAGCTTTTTCTACTTTCTATAGCACTTTTAATCTTTTTTATAGTACTTCTCTAAAACATTATCTAGATCTAATGTGATTGTGGCCAGTAACTTCATTTCATTAGTTGGTTTAAAATTTATCAATCCTAGGATAGTCACTTCTTCAATTTGGTTTAAATTTTGTCAATCTAGGGTAGTCACAAAACATTTCAATTTGGGATTAAAAATGAACATGTTTTTTTGTGAAGCAATATCTTCACTGTGAGGCAACATCTTCACATAGATAGAAAATTGTCGTTTGGCCTCTAATAATTGAACAAGTTGATTTTTGTGTTTGTGTGGTGATAGGAATATTCTCACCCTTAACTAGGTGATCAAAACTCTAGACTCATCCTCTATTTTATGCATTTTCAAGCTTTATTAAATCCTTTAGAAGGCCTTTCATAGTGGACAAAAGTACTCACCCTATGGGAATGACCTATGTGGGTAACAACCAAAGCCAAGTTTTCCACCCACTCTAAAATTTAAAGTGAATCTAGCGAAACCCACCTTTGTCAAAAGTGTGCATGATAAGCATCCCCAAAACCTTTGTTCTAAAGGTTGCGAGGTCTCCTAAGGGAGTTTATCACTTGCCGCTCTAACGAAAACCCTTTCTAAGAACCTAGTGTAGTATCCAACTGAGTCAGTACCCAAACATTGTAATGCTCGCAGTGCAAGGGGAGGGAAGAATCTGCCCCCAAGACACTCACCATATAATTTCCAAGGACTGTTTGCTTAGGGGATCAAGAAATCTAACCTTGAGTATGCACCTGGAAAAGACAAAAACACGGGCGCCCTCTAGGGGTGACATGCCTATGTGAGTTGACACAATTTTAAGCTATGGGCTTTTGAGTATAACGATGACCTTTTAACTATTAAGAGTGATTCTATCCGAAGTGCTTTATTATTATCAAACTAGTGAAAATAGGACCATGCATGGTTCTTTTGAACATAAACTATCTGTTTAGATTACAGCTCTTAAGAACAACTATCTACATTTGATTGTTGTGTATTTCAAAATCATTAAAATTTAGACAAAAGATCATCCTAAAAAATACAACAGCTTGGACAAAATCAAACTTAGAAATACATGATTGGATATTGGAAAAGCACAAAAAATTTCAAGAAATCTCTTGCTAAAAGAATTAAAAAAAACCAAGAAACCACTTAGTTATAGAAACCTTTTGAAAAGAAGACATTTCTTGCATCTAAATAGGAAGATTTTGCTTCATCATAGGACATTCATCCATAGGTTTCATGATTTTGCTGGTGGTTACACTGATGACTATGCTTTAGAGCCCTTGTATTCACAAGCCTATATTCAAAGAAGAGCTCTTTCATAGGAACCTAACCATAATCAACATATTCATCAATCCACCATCCCACAACCCACCATAGAATACTCCACCAAACCTGATCAGTTCTTACAGTAGACAAATCTTGGAAACATTAGGTTTGTCCTCCAAAAATAGGGAGTTACCACCACACCTTATGACCATTTGGAAACCTACAACTCCTATTCAATAGCCAGGCCTTACAACACCTATTATACAACCTAGCCTTACTCACATTGAAAGTGCTCAAATTGACATTATTAGTAGTTTGAGAACATTTAGTTTCAAGGAAAACAAAATACCCCATCAATTTCTCATAGTATACATCATCTTGAATGAAGAAGAAGAAAAGACAAACATAATAGTAGGAAGACCCATGTTACTACCTCGTGCCTGGAAATAGGTAGTGAGTAAACATTAAAATAAAATATTGAAACCATCATACAACACACCTTATGACCATTTGGCGACCTACAACTCCCATTCAGCAACTAGGGCTAACCACACCAATATTTTAGCTTGGTAACATACACATTGAAGGTACCCAAACTAACATTATCAACAGTTTGAGAACATTCATTTTTGAGAAGAATGAAACACCCCATCAATTTCTCACAACATCCATAGTCTTAGATGAAGAAGAAGAGAAAACATGCATAGTAGCTACACGACCCATATTACCACCCCCCACTTGAAAATAAACAAAACAACACTTCTACCATTTTTTATAGTGCTTCTACGTATTATTATAGCACTTCCATAGTTAAAAAAATTGCTTCTACCATCTGTTTTAGCACTTCTACCACATATTATAGCACTTTTTTCAATAGTAAACTAAACTTTGTTAGAGTTAGAAAATTGGTGTCATATCACTTTTACAGTCTGCTCTAGCGCTTCTGCTCTATCTTTTAGCGCTTCAACAGTAAAGAACAATGATTCTTTCATTGCCAATCTTTCAGTGCATCAGTGGTTTGTTTTAGTGCTTCTGCTCTATTTGACAGCCCTTTTACCATACCTTTTAGCACTTCTGTCATTTGTTTTAGCATGTCCACCTTCAGTATTAGCACTTCCACAAAACTAAAAAAATAAAAAGAGATACCTCTTAGAAACGTTTGTCAGATTTGTTACCATCAGAAACTCAAATTTTTACCAATCAGAAACATTTCACAATTCAAACAGTGTCCTAAAAATGTGAAACAAAGTAGGTTTTTACAAGTCAGAATTATTTTTAACATAAACTCGAATCTTGCAAAATATAAAGGTGTCAAATTATCAACAAAAATCTAGATTATTGAGTCAAGTTTCCTCATTAGGATTCTAACATCCTATCATCATGAAACAAAAACTCAGAAATTATATTTTTAATTTAGCCAAATCAATAGAATACATTATTCTATTTGGTTTTGTTAAAATCAAATTAACATGAATCACAGCATAGGAGATCCAAGTTTAGTGAAAACTACCAAAAAATTGTATGCCAATCTTGACAAGGTTGCAAAGACAAACTCAGAGAGAAGGAAATTGAAAATCCAAACATGACTGAAGAAAACACCTACCGATTTTGACAAGAAGCTACCAACGAAATAACACAAGAAGATATACAACACACCCAATAGGATCCAATTCATAAATTTATGGAAAAGGTCTTAGAACAAGACATGGAGAAATATCTCTTGATGTTGGTGGAGTTAGGCATGAAACTACCAAAGGATTTTGACATGAATCAATTGAAAGAAACACCAATAACAAATGAAACAAAACCACCCAACACACAGGATATAGATCAAGTGGTTTCTTTAACAACACAAATGCAAAATTTGCAAGAACAGATTCAAAATATGCAAACATGAACCACAAATAAATACTTATTAATGAACATTTTTCCTTACCTTTTTCATCTGTGTGTGGATATGATACCCTTCCTAAGGCATTATGAGTTTCCTAAATACAACAAATACAATGGAAAATAAAACCCAATTAACCATGTACGGGAATTCAAAAAAATGAGCCTTGAGTTCGCACAAGAAGATACATACCTCGTGAGGTTATTTCCTAAGAGTTTGGGAGCCCATTGTATGGAATAGTTCTCAAAATTACAATCAGCAATTCGATCCTTTGAAGAACTAGTTAACAAATTAATTTCTTAATTCTCCTTCAACATAACACATGATGTAACCATAAAGAATCTATATAACTTGAAATAGAAAAAGAGGGAGACTTTCTTGTCATTCTTACAACGTCGGAGAAAATTGTTCGCAACATATCCTCGATCTATACCTGAAGAGGAGAAGATTGAACTGTTTATCAACAATTTAAATGATGACATGAGTTATAGACTCAAACTACAATGTTCCCCAACATTCATAAAGGTAATTGAAAATGGGCTTAAAATCAAAGAAGCCCTAGTCAAATGAGGAGTGATTAAGTAATACAATGAAACATCCAACAACACAAAACACTATGGAAACAACGACAAGCCAAAATTTTGGCAGAAAAATAGAAATACTAGAAGTAATGAGGCTACAACTGACAATACAAAACCAATATTCAATTTGACAGCATCAAATGTCAAAGCAAATCAAAATGAAAACCTAAATAACAATAAAAGAACTACTCAAAATAATAACACCAACAATGGAGAATCTTGACCGTCATACCAAAGATAATCCAATCAATGGAGATTTACCCCATTAAGAAAAACTTTGGAATCAACAATGAGAGAACTCATTGTAAATAGGCTCATTACCCTACCAAAAGCACAAAATTGGGAGCCGGAGGTGAAACCATCCTGGTGGAATGATGTAAATTATTGCAATTTTCATAAGAATAAGGGACAGAAAACAAATGACTATATGCAACTAAGACATTTGATACAAGACTTGATTGAAGCAAAGAAGGTGTTTGTCAAAGGGCATCAGACAAACAATGATCACATTGCATTTACCAATCCATTACCCAACTACAAAAAAGGAGAGTCTTCTTCAAGTGGTAAAGGAAAAAGTATAAACTATGTCTATGACACCACTATTCTTTTCCTTTCTAAGGTTGAGAAAATGACATTGATAATCAAATAGATAACATAAACATCAATGACATTGAATCCCTCAGCATGATACCAAGCACAAACACATTGGACAATAAAATCAATGTCCTAAAGATTAGAGAAACACAAGACCATCGACAAGTCAATATAACGACAATGGGGTAGTCCAAGGTGATATTAAAAGGAGTTTCATCCAAAAACACTACTCCCACATCACATCAATACAACATCATGGACCAATTACAAAATATACCCACACAAATATCCATTCTAGAACTTCTAAAAATTTCACCATCACATAAAGAAGTTCTAGAACAGGCTCTAGTAGCTACAACGGTCCCCAATAATTTGGATGTTTATCAATTCCAAGCCATGGTGGGACATCTTACCACACATCATTTCCTATCATTCTTTGAACAAGATGATGTCTCTTTAAATCACCCACACAATGCAGCCTTGCATATAGAGTTTATAATCCATAAACAATGTGTCAAGCGTGTCTTAATAGATGGAGGAGTTGGGTTAAATATTTCTACTTTGAAACTGATTCATGCACTAGGCTATTTTGACAACTCCATTGACGCCAGAAGAAAGATAACAATAAAGGAATATGATGAAGAGGAAAGGTCTTCCAAGGGAATTATTGTACTTCTAATTCAAGTAGGGTTGATTGTCAAAAACATTGTTTTTCAAGTGTTAGACAAGGATCTAACATATAACATACTATTGGTTCATCCATGAATCCATGAAATGCAAGTGGTACCTTCGACATACCATCAATGTCTAGTAAATGGGCAGGACGTCACCATATCAATTGACAACAATAATCCACAAAATTACAACATGTTAAAAGAAAATCAAGACACTCTAGTATCTTAGAACAGAGATTTCAACGCTTCCACTTCATCTAGTGGTGAAAGACAACCCAATTTCATATCTAAATGGGTTGAGAAGAAATATTGGGTAAAGGAAACAACTGTTGCAGACATGACTATATCAAAAACCGAAGGTCCTATGAATGAGTTATCACAAAAAAATTCAAACAAGGTTCAATTGAAAGACAAAGGCTTAGGAGAATATTCCTTTGAGAAATCTTTGTCTATCACAATTGCTACCATCACCAAGATCATATGGACAACCCATATCAAACACACCAAGTTCATCACAACCAATCACAGCTCTCAATGAAAATTTTATAAAAGTAGGTACCCTTGAAGATGAGTCAGAGGATAAATCCATTCTCAATTGGCTATATAAGGATGAAGAAGCTTCAACATCAACGAATATCAACATCACAATAGATCAGTATGGAAAAGGGAAGGATATTTTAGAGAAAATGAGCTATGAAGGCCAAGGACCAATTGGAAAGAGAAAGGATGGTACTATTGAACCTATTCAACCTCTAACACTATAGCCTAAAGATAAAACAAGATTAGGCTACACAAGTGAAGCAAAAGAGGAAGAAACCTAGAAAGTGGTAGAAAGAATTCTACAAATGAGATATGGTTCTGACATAGATTCCAATGAGTATGAATGGGATCATCTATCTACTACATCCTATACTGACAAAAAAATTTATGTTATCCAAGCATATACACCCTTATGAGAGGAGGGAAAAAGTTTAGGAAATAGACGATTTGCAATAGGATCAACAAATATTGATGACTCAAGCAAGGACAATCAAACATCAAGTGAGATAGATGACTTGGAGGTGAGTACTATCATATACCTTGACCTTCCTACCATCAAATTTGACCACCTATCCATTAGAACACTTACAATAGTCAACCTTACTCAACCAAATGACTTATTACCCTTGAGGTATCTAGAACTTATTGACTGGGAACCCACCGAACTTATTCATTTACCAGTCTTTATAAATGATTATGCCATCATAAACTATCTTTGAAGTGATGAACTTGATACAATTTATATTCATAACACTCATAAGGATGCTTCACAACAGGAGGGTTCCAAATCTTTGAGTTGCAAAAATGATAATAGGAAAAATAAATCTAATGGTGAAAACCTTTCTGAGGCAACATTAGATTTTGAAAAAGAAAAAATAAAGAACGTATCCAATAGTGAAAACCTTTCTGAGGCATTGAAGGATGGAAGATTCAACACTCTCCCAGAGCATTAGCATGACAGATCTTTAGTACTAGTAGAACCAACACAATCTATAAATTTGGGAACAACTGAAAAGGCCAAGATCCTACATCTAGCAGCATCCATGACAAAACAAGCCTGCTTTCAAAAAATTCTTTGAGGAGCAACACATCAATTTTGCATGGTCTTATTTTGACATGTCAGGATTGGATCTAGATCTCCTAATGCATCATCTATCACTACCAAAAGGAATCAAACCATTCAAACAAAAATTGAGAAATATGCATCTCCACATCGCCCTAATGGTTAATGCTAAGCTGAAGAAATTATTGGATGTAGGATTTATCAGGTCCATAGATTATGCAGAATCGATCTCAAATATTGTTCCAATATCAAAACCTAATAATAGCATCAGAATATGCATGGATTTCAAAGATTTAAACAAGGTGTGCCTAAAGGATGTTTTCCTTTACCCAACATTGACATAGTTTTTGATTTAACAGTTGGACATGCTATGTTATCTTTAATGGATGGATTATTAGGGTATAATAAAATAAAAATAGAACCTAAATATCATGAAAAGACAACATTCACTTGTCCTTGGGGTACATTTTGTTGGAATGTCATGCCCTGTAGGTTGAAAAATGCAAGTGTGAAATATTAGCAGGCGATGACCACTATTTTCCACGACATGATGCATACTTTAATGGAAGATTATGTAGATGAAATCTTAGTAAAATCATACACAAGGGAAGGACATCTAGAAATTCTAGATAAAATCTTTATTAGGCTAGAAAAGTTCAATGTCAGGTTGAAGCCAAAGAAATGTGTGTTCAAGGTAACATCAGCAAAACTCCTGGGTTACATATAGTATTAGAAAAAGGTATTGAAGTGGACACAGCTAAGGTTAAAGAAATAATGGAGATGTTGCCACCTAAAAACATCAATAAATTATGATCCCTATAAGGTAGGTTGCAATCCCTCAGGAGATTTATCTCCCAGCTGGCAAACAAGAGTCACCCATTTAATCATCTACTTCATAAAAATGTTTTATTCAAGTGGGTCATGACTGTGAAACAACTTTTAACCAGATAAAGCAATACTTGATGTCACCTCCAATACTCATGCCACCTGTGGTAGAGAGACCATTGATACTATATATCCCAACAACTCACATGTCCTTGGGAGCTTTATTGGCACAGGAGGATTTTGAGGGTAAAGAACAAGTTATTTACTACATCAGCAGGACACTCAATGGATATGAAATAAACTACACATTCATAGAGAAGGCTTGTTTATTCATGGTCTTTGAAACCCAACAAGTGTGACAATACATGTTGACTCATATAGTCAAGCTCATAGTAAAAATAGACCCATTGAAATATCTACTCAGTAATCTACTCTAACAGGAAGATTGGCAAAATGGGTCATGATCTTGAGTGATTTTGACATCCAATATGTCGATAGGAGGGCCATCAAAGGATAGGTAATAGTGGATCAACTAGCTAAAGCTCCATTACAGGATCATCATCCAATGAACATTTAATTTCCAAACGTGAACATCCTAAATATGACAACACAACAATGGAGGCTCTATTTTGATGGATCATACACACAAAGAGGGTCTTTTGCAGGAATCCTATTTGTCACACCTCAAGGGTACACCATCCCAAGATTCTATAGGCTAATGTTTCCATGTACCAACAATGTAGATGAGTATGAAGCATTAATTATCAGCATCAAAGTAGCTATTGAATGGAAAATCATAGAAATGCAAGTGTATGGGGACTCACAGCTTGTCATCTATCAGGTAAATGATGAGTATCAGACAAATGATGAAAAGCTCATGCCTTACAATAAAATGATAGATGATCTTAAAAATTACTTCATGGATATCAAGTTTGAACAAATACCAAGGGTAGAGAACAAGGCTGCAAATGCCATGGCGACAATTACTTCCCTTTTGCAATTACTAGAAAAACAAGGTCATTATGATTTTATGGTGGAACAACTATCTAACCCTGCATACAACAATCTCGATTCGTAGATCATATGCCAAATAACTAACACTGAAACCTCACTATATGGAGAGATCTATACTTACCTCAAGGATAATATCCTTCCTCCTAATATCTCTAGAAACCAAAAGCATAACTTTATTCGTCAATCCACTTGACATACATTGACTGTTGACACCCTATATCATTGAGGTCTCAATGGTACTCTTCTTTAGTGTCTGGAACATCACAAATTTGAAATATCCTTATGAGAGTTCCATGAAGGTATTTGTGGAACCCATTCAAGTGGACTAACCTTAGCTAAGAAACTCCTCTATTTTGGGTATTACTGGCCAAACATGGAGAAAGAGTGTTATCAATATGTTAAAAATTGTCAAAAATGTCAGATTCATGGTAATCTAATTCATGCATCGATGCAAGAGTTACAACCTTTCACATCAACATGGCTTTTTTTTCAATGGGGACTAGACCTAGTAGGAAAAATAAATCCTTCTTCATCTAATGGACACAAGTTCATTATCACCGCAACAAAGTATTTTACAAAATGGATAGAAGCAGTTCCTTTAACAACTATCATTGGAAAGAAAATCTCATCTTTCATACTCAACTACCTCATCTATTGGTACAAGGCACCCCAATCCATTGTCACAAACAATGGTAGACCTTTTAAAAATCAAGGCGTCTAGGAATTATGTGAACAATTCCATATCCAACAGCATTTCTTAGCACTATACTATTCACAAGGAAATGGCCAAGCAGAGGCCTTGAACAAGACAATTCTAAAAATACTAAAGAAAATGGTAAATGTTGTTGGACAGGATTGGCATGTTCAGCTAAATCCTGCACTATGGGCCTCCAAAACCAACATCAAAACATTGACAGGAGCTACACCATATGCCTTGGTGTACAGATCAGAGGCCATTTTACCCATTGAGGTAGAAATACCATCACTTCGTGTCTCATTAAAGGGTATCATACAGATGAGGATTATAGAGTCTCTCGACTATAGGAATTGGAATTATAGGATGAATGTTGTCAGCAAGAATTCAATCATTTCAAGTCTTACCTACAAAGAATGTCAAGGAGTTACAATCACAAGGTAAAACCTAGAGTCTTTCAAGTGGGAGACTTGGTCCTAAAGGAAAACCCTAGGAATGAGCGGGATAGAGAAAAGAAAGGGAAGTTTGAACCTAATTGGCTAGGTCCCTTTGTAATCATATTAGTGTATGGATTAGGAGCATATCAATTGTCTACATCAAAAGGGGATTTGTTTGATGAACCTATCAACAATATATGTCTTAGAAATTTTTATACTTGAATCACCAAGTGAAGGAATTAGCTTCTGAAAATGGTTACCTTGATGAAAACCTAGCAAACAAGCATCTTGGTGACTAAAAAATATTAAAAAATTAGAAAAACAAAAAAATACAAAAAAATCAGAAAAATACAAAAATACAAAAAAATCAAAAAGACTAAAAAGTGCTATAAAAACATATGGGGAAAACTTGGAAACAAGCACTATTTGTGATTGAAATCAACTCTTCCATCTATTTGGACACATTTCATGGTCATTATTTTCACCATCATTCTGCATCCATTATCATATCATTACGAGTGGTCATGTCTCACCATGGTTTGGGGGAAAAAGCCTAAAATCACTAGGGATAGTAAACATCGAGCTTAACAAAATAGAAAAACAATAGCATGTCAAACATAGAAAAAACAAGGATCAAAACACAACCCAACATGAAACATCAATCACAATCAGAAACAAATCAAACATCCATTTCACATCAAAAAATCCAAAAACATGTCAAAAAGGTCAATATCAGAAATCCAAAAACATGAGTATGTGTCAGTCAAACTACGTGGTCTCTACATGTATAACGTATGCAAGGATAATCTTTGATTACCCCCGAGGCCCCTAGGAAAGGTCTTTAGGTTAGGTCTTTTGTCAAAAATCTCAAAAATCACAAAAACATCATAAAATCAGGATGGATGATCTAATTTGAATAATGATTGAAATACTTTAAGCAAATGTGGGATATGTTGTACTTTGATCATTGTTATCATTTCTTTGGAGCAACTCGATGATGAATTGAACTAGAGAAGAAAGGAAGGAGTGATATTTTCTTTATCTGCTGTTTGTGAATTAATCATAATTACTGTGTGAATTGTCATGAGAAGTGCTCTACAAAGTATCATGGATGGCATTCCAATTCACATAGGAAAGTGGTTAATTCTTGTTTGTTTTACGCAAGAAATGCTCAGGTCATCTCATTTTAATTATACCTCGATGTTTGTGTTAGCTTTCAATATCAAAAATCATGGAAGTAGTACTCAGGTCATCATGGTCTAAATTATACC
>VDFB02271358.1:69496421-69540629 GCA_007258455.2 Sequoia sempervirens | reverse complement strand
TCTAGAAATAAACAAGCACACTATTTTTTATCTCCTTCTTTGACATGCGAATCTGCAAACATTGAGTTAGTAGTCTTGTATGTGATGGTCTTGGACACACGAAAAAGGATCGCCACACACTACAAGAAACTATTAGTAACACAAAATGTCTAATCTGGTTAACATACAGGAATAGCCATCACAGAAAAAGACCTGAAATTCGGTAATTAAAACCTAAAAACTGACAAAAAAGTTTACCAGACAAATGCGGCGCGGTATTACCAGACAGATGCGGCTCGGTTTGTCAGATGCGTCGTTCGGTTCTGCGAATGCGTCTCGAAATGTCATATGCGGCTCCGGAATTGTCAGTTGCGGCCTGTCATGGCAGTTGCGTCGTTTATGTCATCAGATGCGTTGTGACGTTTGCGGCAATCCTGCAAAACAACAGAACAACAAAAAAAACCCTACCCAAAACAGAAAACCACTACCAAAAAGGATTAGTGATAGAAAACCTAATCTTATTGAACATGTGGGAATAAAGACAAAATGCAAAAAACATAAGATTGGACAACCCGAAATTCAAAATAAAACCCCTCAAACGGGAAAGAAAGATGTTATACCAGACATATGCGTCGCGAATTACAAATGTGGCTTTAGGGGATTCGAATGTGGCTCAGTAATCGCGGATACGTCGTTCTGTTAGTCAGTTGCGTTGCGACAGATCGATTGCGGCTCTAGGGTTCGCATGTGCGTCGCGACGCATATGATGCGTCACACTGTTTTTAAAAATGTTGCGGCGATCCGTACCTGTACCTGCAAAACAACAGAAAACAACAAAAAAAATGTACGAAAAGCCGAAATAACAACGTCGGGTTCACCAATGTAATCAAGGGAAAATCCTAAATTATTATTAAGTGGGGTTAGCACAATAACAATAAAATTCCTATGAAAATAACAAAGTACAAAGGAAGTGAAGTGAAGACAAAAGGGATAATGTTACCCTATGTCTCCACCTTCCATGATTAACCTCTGTTATACCTCCTAGCTTGCAGTAAATAAAAATGCCCTCAGATTTATGTGAGCAACTATGACTAAAGACTAAGCCCTATGCAAGTGTTGAAGGATTTGCAGAAAATAACAATAACCCTACAATGAGCCAAAATGACTATGACTGTTAATGACTATGACCCTAAGTTGACAGCAAGTTGACATAGACTAAGAGTGCAAGAAATCAAAATGAGCTAAAGACTGAGAGACCCTCAAATGAGGTCAAAATTGCCCTTTTATAAAAATTGCAATTTTGAATGTGTGGCCAGGATGAAAAGATGACAGGAACCCTAAGATCAATGCTTAAGATTGAATGTTGATATGTGCATTAGGGTTAGGTCAAAATTAGGGCAACAAGTAAGAATGAAGGGTGGAGATTGAATTATGAAATAATTCAATCAACGGTCGAAATTAAATGAGAAGTCAAAAGTCAAGAATTAAATTGGAAGATAAGGCTGGCACGGACAAAGAGGTGAAATTAAATAATAAAATTTATTTACTCCAGGTAACCAGTAAGTAATTAAATAATAAAGATATTATTTAATTATGGAGGAATGTGATAAAAGAATTATTTTGAAATTAAATAATGATTTTAATTCAAAATTCGAGAGAATGGCTAAATTAAATAAATCAAATTTATTTAATTTTAATGGGAGAAAAAGCTAATGAATAATTAAATAATTAAATAAATTATTTAATTATAGTGGAAAATAATGCACTAAATAAATTAGAATCTATTTAATTTTTAAAAGAAGGGGACTTGCTTAGTGGCGTAATTAAATAAATAAAATGTATTTATTTAATAATCAAGAGGAATAAATGACAAAAGGGGAATTAAATAAATTAAGAAATTTATTTAATTAAAGGAAGACTTTAGGTAATTAATGATGTATTAAATAAATAAATAATATTTATTTATTTAATAATCAAGGAGGAACAAATGACATGAATTAATTAAATAATTATGAATTATTTGATCAATAGTCGAATGTGGACCAAGGACATAATTAAATAGCTTAATTATGCTAGGACGAAAGTGGTAAAAATGAAGCTTGCAGGCCTAGGTCATTTTTAGGTGTCTACACCAGTAGCCATTATCTCTTTTACAACTTCTTTTGTTTTAGTGTCTTCCTCTTCATCTGCAGAAACAAATTTATATGTTTTTGAGCTTTTATTCTTCTTCCTTTTTTCAGAACCCTCGGCTTGACTTGACTGGGCTGCAGGGGAACTCCTAGTAGATCTAGTGTAGGAAGAAGATATTCCTAGACTAGCAAATTCTATTTTTTCTTTTTCTTGTGTAGCTTTAGCCTCATCTCTCTTCCTTCTTAATTCTTTTAGTTTTTCCATAGGTATGCCCATATTTTCTACAAAAAATTCTACCTCTTTTCTGACTCTCCTTACTTTCACCGACTTTTTCAAATCAATATGAACCTGCATACTTTTCTCTTCATAAGTTCCAAACCTCTCTTCTCCTGGATCTATGGGAGAACTCAGCAAGTGCTTGACATACATCTTCAGAATCTTCTCCTCTACTTCATATCACATAGGCATGATCCAAATTGTTATGGGATCAACAACTTCCATATGGCTCTGATAAATTTCTACCACGAAGCAAATAATGTCTTTGTACTATTCCACTATTGAGGTAGGAATTCTCTCCCTAGCATGCATCATATTTAAGAATTTTTTAAAGTATCCATAGAGGATAGTATAGAAACTAAATCAAAAGAAGTATTCTCTGACTGGGTTCATCAAAGGTTTCATACCAATCACAAAGTGGCTTGAGATTACCATCTTTCACAACTACATTATCAACTTCCTCAACAGTCATACTAGGCTTGTTAGCTTTTTCCCTTTTCTTTGTTTCTTCTTCTTCTTTGCTAGAATATTTTCTCTTATTCAGCTTGATGGCCTGAGTTCCAATAGCTATTATCTCTTTTACAACTTCTTTTGATTTAGTTTCTTCTTCTTCATCTGCAGAAACAACTTTATATGTTTTTGAGCTTTTATTCTTCTTCCTTTTTTTGGAACCCTTGGCTTGAGTTGACTGGGCTACAGGGGAACTCCTAGTGGATCTAGTGTAGGAAGAAGATGTTCCTAGACTAGCAGATTCTATTTTTTCTTTTTCTTTTGCACCTTTAGCCTCATCTCTCTTCCTTCTTACTTCTTTCAATTTTTCCACAGGTATGCCCATATTTTCTACAAAAAATTCTACCTCTTTTCTAACTCTCCTTACTTTCACAGACTTTTTGAAATCAATATGAACTTGCATACTTTTCTCTTCATAAGTTCCAAACCTCTCTTCTCTTGGATCCATGGGAGAACTCAACAAGTGTTTGACATACATCTTCAAAATCCTCTCCTCTACTTCATATCACATAGGCATGATCCAAATTGTTATGGGATCAACAACTTCCATATGGCTCTGATCAATTTCTATCATGAAGCAAATAATGTCTTTGTACTATTCCACTATTGAGGTAGGAATTCTCCCTCTGGCATGCATCATATTTAAGAAATTTTTAAAGTATCCATAGAGCATAGTATTCTAGGTCTAATGATCACCCATTCCAAACATGTTCCTTATCTAAATTTCCATCAACATATTAATCTACCAAAAAACTTTCCCAACTCCCAAAACCTCATCCAAAAAGTAGAAAAACAAACACAGAAAAAAATTACCATACTTGAATGTATTCTTCTTATCCTTCTTGATTTTCCATAGATTCTCCAATAATAGACTTCTAAGAAATTCACATAAATCATAGTTTATATTTTGTTTTACCATCTCATATGCTACATAGATAGTCGTACCAGATGCAAAATTCTCCCAACTAGAGTGATATATCTTATAACCGATAAAAATTGATGTGAATTTTACATCTACTTTAGCAATACCCTCTATTGTCATTTCCCTTCTATCCCATTGTGAACCTGTCCCCTCAGTGACCTTAACATTCTTTATAGACTTCAAAACTAGAAGTATACTAGTGGAATTCAAACCTGTAACTGCACATATAGCCTCTTTTGTGATTTTGAACGACATATCCAACCACATGAATTCATCATGAACATGACTCAACACATATAAAACCCATTCATCTTCTTCAAAAATGGGAAATTTTGCAAATTGTGCAAAAAAATTTTCCTCTAGGGTTTTAAATTCTAGCTTTACAGTAAAATCTTCTTGGATTACATGATGAGAGTACAAATTCATCAAATGAGTGCTTCCCAAATCTTCATTATTTGCATGTACATAAGCTCTAATATCCTCAATGTGCAATACTCCATACAAAACAAATCAAAATGAACCTAAGGGCTTTGTCTCTATGGACTTACAAGGATGTCATTTAAATTTTGGATGCGGCCTACCCTTTACTTCAACTACCAAAGGAGTGGACATGATTGCAATTTCAAAAATTCACAAGATTTTTGATAAATACCTTTCAGGGTTGAAATGAAATTTGATTGTCGATCCTTCTTTATGCTTGAATCTCTTCACAATTCAACAATGTTTACTCTAGAGATCTCTAGACTACTTTTCTCCAAAATGCAATGTGAGAAATGAGGGTTGAAACTCTTCTTTTATTGTCCACATACCTAACTCATTTTTGTCACAATAAATTCCTCTCCCTAATTTATCTGGTTTCTTGTTTCCTTGTACCGATATAGATGATTCTTCTACAAATCTCTGATATTCTTCAATAATTCCTCCAACTAGTCGAACAACATCTGAAAAGCATCAACATGCTTACTAGACTCATCTAAATTCTAATATCAATCACCTACAAGGGATTTAATATATTTCTTGAAATCTCCCCCTAGGCCAGAGGACTAAAATTAATTCCCAAAGGAATTACCAGAAGTTACTTCTAGTGTTGGGGTATTTCCTTCAATAGTGGAATTATTCTTTACCCATTTCTTTTGCATTTTCTTCCTAATCACGTCAGTAGTTCCTTTTCCTTTTCCTTTAACATCCTATTGCATTTTTTTTTATGAAACCTCTTCTATTCCAACAAAATCTAGTAGTGTGGAAAAAAATGTTTAAGTTGTAGCACACAAGAATTCTTTGTCCAAGCCAACTGTTCTACTGATTTTTTCTTAATCTACATTAGTTAGCAATATGTCCAATTCTATTGCATGCATAGCATTTTACATCTCTATGAAAATTATTCATCACAATTCTGCATTCACTTGATCTGTGACCATACTTATAGAAATTAAAGCACTAACCTAAGAATATGATCCTCTTATGTTCATCCTACTCCTACACTGAGAAGACATATGACCAAATTTGTTGCAAGCATAATAGTAGCCATTAAATCTTTGAGCATTTGGTTGCCTTACCGGATTCCTTCTAGCTCCATTCATTTGATTTCCTTGCCTGAATCTCCCTTGTCCAATTTTCTTTTGTCCAAATCCATAACTTTCTCCTTCTTCAAATCCAAGACCTCACCTCTCACCATTAGTCCAATATCCTTTGATCAGTTCATCAAGTTTGGTCAAGCTTTCTTTGAATTTATCCTTATACTCATTTGCAGTAGTAAGTTCATCTTTGAGATCATCAAGTTTTTTTTCAAGCACTTCCTCATTGATCTTAGATTTCTCTAGTTCATTGTCCAATTGGCTACATTGTTAATATTTTCTTTCAAGGATTGTGCAATCCTTTCTTCACTCTTCTTTATGTCCTCAATTTCCTTGGTCATTCTCATCATGATATATTCCATATCATGCTTCAAGGAAACATTCTCTCTAAAAAACTTTTCACATTCTTTTGTTTTCTCTTTCAGGGCATGACTGAGTTTTTCATCTTCCATGCTTTTTTCTTTTTTTCTTAAGCTAATCACACAATTCCTTTATTTTCTCCCTTGAATCATTTATTGTCTATTAGTTACTAGATGAATTTTTTTGCATTCTCAAAATTTTCTTGCAACTTCCAATTCTTAGATTTTAACTGGTCAAGACCATCCAGGGCCACCATAAGTTGTTGTTGAATACTACTTGTATCCATTGAGAAACACCTTCCAAGATCTCCCCAAGCTATAAAACTTCTTCTGAGGAACTAGCTTTGATACTAATTGTTGGAAACAAGCAAAACTAAGAGGGGGGGTGAATGAATGTTGTGCAAAAATTAATTTTATTATCCTGATCTTTAACTCACTTAAGCATTCAGAAAAAGAAATATGCATGAAAAGAAAGAAAATAACCACAACACCATAACACAAAAAAAATCATGTGGAAACCCTGTTAGTGTAAAAACCATGGTGGATGGCCAATCCACAATATAATATGAGTATACCCAAAAGATTACAATATGGGAATGCACCTGCATTCAACCTGACTGCCTAGAGCTCATTGCTCAAAATGGATGGTCTCACTACCCTACAATGATTTGGATAAGATACAAAAAAGTGAACTGATAAAATAGCATTTGCAATTCCTGATTACAGTTTTGGTTAAGCTTTGTAGACAATCTTCTATCCTTCTGACTGATTCAACAATTTTTCTCTACTTTGCACAACTTGCACTACAAAAATATTAATGCGCAATTGAAACTGTACATGTCACCTAATCATCCTTCTGATGATCACAACACACTACTACACTTCTCACACACACACAAAATGATATATCAGATCACTTATATATATCTGCATCTAGAAATTAAGTCACTATAAGTCGGCTTCAATAAGATGGAAATATATTCAACTGTCGACTCAAATCAAGAACAATTTTTGAAGTGCACCCATACAAGTCAGTCATGACATAGCTTGGACCCAAATATAAATGTTTGAACATAAAAAAATTTAAATAATTACTCCTTACACATCCACAACACACCACATTCACTAAGTCGACCACAATAAACAAATAAATAGAAAAACATCCTATTGGATCTACTAGGTCATACAACAACTAGTGAAACATCAAAAAACTCAATAGTAAGATATCACACATGCTTAAGAAGCTATCCTAGGGATCCAAAACCCAAAAATATGATCCCGTGAAGTAAACAGATTGACTAATTAACTGGATACCCTATTCTTCAAGCATTATGTTGGTGATACATGACATTGTACTTTATCTGCCAGTATGACCAGATTTTGTTCTATGGACCATAGAAATGACTTCAATTGCCATAAATGACAAAACTAGAAGAAATATTCCAACAAGAATATTGTGCCTAATGTCTCTAAGAGAGGAACAATCAAATAATATAAAATTCACAACTTAGGGGATGTAGTGTGTTGCATCAAGCCACTAAGACGAATGTAATATGCTAAGAGAGATCATGCTCTTAAGGGACATCACAACCAATGTCATCCATAAAGTGAGAAACACATTTTATGAAATAAGAAGAGTGCACCATGAACCATGAAGAATGAAAAATGCACAAGAATAATGCTAATGTATGCCCCCAATTTAAACGAATTGCTCAACACCATGTTGTGAGAAATTACTTTAAAGTAGAAAATGATAAATGTAAACAAAGAAGAAGAAATGATAGCCAATTTGGAAAGCCCTATGCCAATTCATATGTTTCCAATTAAAGCTACATCATGTAAGAGAACAAAGAAAAAATAGGGGTTTCCCCAAAAATGAAAACACCAAACACATAAGGGATATATGGATTTGGGGTTAGTATGTTCTTACTACAATGGTTTTAAAGAGCTAAGAACTATCATCATTCCCCAAATACACATAGAAATAGAAGAATGACACAATAGAGTGAATAAAAAGAAAATTTTCTTTTGGGTCAACATTGAAGAGACATGAATGTATCAACGCCTTGCATCATCCCTAAAAGGAAAACACAAGACAAATGAAAAAGGAAAAGGAAAATGCTATTGGGTCAACATGGAAGAGACATAAATGTCTCAATGCCTTGTGACATCCCCAAAAGAAAAACACAAGAAAAACAAAAAAGATAAAAGGTGAAAAGATGTATGACATGGAGAAGAATGAAGGTACAAATATAGGAATGTCACAAAGAGAGAACATAAAAAAAATGTCATGGGGAATCACATCACAGACATGCAATCACACAAAAGAAAATGAAAAAGAACTAATACAAAAGACTAGTAAGGCACATGCAATTCAACCTATTGGCAGGTTATCTGTATCCCAGTCATGTTCATTGTATACCAAAGGTGGGTAACTAGACAAAGGGACAATAGCAAGTGTTAGCTAGGGCCATCACCAAGTTCAACAATATTCTTAGGAGAATTTTTGTTTAAACTCATGGGTGAGGAAAACAATTCATTGAATTCATTACGCACCTCTTCATCAATTTTAGCAACTTCCTCATCATCATCTAAGTTAATCACAATAGGAGGTCGAATAAAAATGTCTAAGGGTTTGTCTATTGTTGTGGTGGCATTGTAGGATAATTTTGTTTTGGTGAAGGGAGAGGCTCATTAGGCATTGCTTCAGTCATGTTTGGATTATGATTTTCTTTGTTTAATTCTTCATGTAACATACAAATAAGGGCACAATGTCTATGCCTAGGCTCTCTAGCACCTCTATTTCTTTTAGTCATATTTTCAAATTTCATTTGTGTAAGAGCAAGTTGATTAACCATATGTTTTTTTTCTTCCCTAAGGGGAGGAATGGAAAGAACCAGGCAAGGTTCAACCACTTTCTCTTTAAATTTGTAAAAAAATTTATTTTAGGAGGATTGAAGGGGTTGTTTTCATTGTCTCTTGGTCTTTTGTAGGAAGTAGGTGAGTTTTTTGTCCTACATTGGTTTTGGTTATTTGGAATTTCTTTAGGTTCAATCAAGGTTTCATCAAGGATGGTAGGTTTGGTGGTAGGTTGAGGCATGTTTCAAAGGGATAATTCTGCTATTTTCTTTTCCTTGAACTTTTGGTAGGATAGAAAAACAAATTCTTCTCATGGTTTTATAGGTTCTATAGGCTCAGGACAAAATAAATCTAAGGAAATTTTTTTGTGGGAGGACAAGGGGTTAAAGCCACTATGGTGTATGGTGAATATTTCATTGTCAAAGGGAAACTTTAAACATTTATGTATGACTAACGAGACTATGTTCATGGAGTGAAGCCATGGATATCCTAGCTTCACATGAAATTGGTTTAATTATGGGATGATGGATAGTGAGATATCTAATATTTTCGGTCCTATTTGCAGTAGTAAGGTGATTGATCCCATTGTAGGGCAAGAAAAAACATTGTGCATCTCAATCCATGCTTTTGGTTATCATATATGTATTGATAATGCTCATGTAGAAGTAAGAATTCCTCAGTGATCACATTCTCTCCACAGGCCGGATCTATAAATATCCTATTAGTGGGCTTATCATAGATATGATCGGCTATGTAAAGAGGACCATCGGGTGCATGTTTAAGTATGTCACTTTGTCAGAAAGAAATATAAAGAGGCTTTTTAGGTTGGCCCTTATGATGTTGAGTTTCAACCAATGCAACCAAGCCATCAAAAGGATTATATTCTTGTTGATCAGTATACATAGGACTTTGTTGAGTTATATTTGTGTTTCCATCATCCATGTAAACATTCATTACATTAGTCTTTGTAGTTTCACTATATCTGACAAATGAAATACTATGTTTTGGCATGGGGTTGCTAAATATTTGCAAGTTTTGGTTAGGAGGGGAAATAGACTAATTTCCTCAATCACTAACACCTACAACAGAAAGACAACCGGGATCAATGAGGTCTTGCACAAGATGTTTAAGATGCTTAAAATTTTTCGTATTATGTCCATTTTGTTGGTCATAGTGGCAATAATCATTTGATCTAAAGCGAGCAGGGTTAAAGGCATGTTAGGATCAGGTGTTTTGATAGGAGACAAGGTAATCATTTGTTGTTCTAAAATTTGGGACATTGTGTTATGAAGGGTATTGAGTAAGGGAGTTAACTTTCATTTTTAGTCCTCATAGCTAAAGGGCTTCATGGCTTTAACAATAGCTACTTGGTTCTTGACATTCTAAGTTGTTTTTTGAGTGGGATTAAATTGAAGGAACTCTTTATTCTATTTTCTAAAAGGTTGAGGATTGTTTTAGTTTGTGAGCTCGGATTTCTTGGTGTTGGAATATGGCTTCTAGTGTTGTCATTGATGGAAACTAAAGTCATTTCTATGGTCTGCAAAACAAAATCTTTTCATACTGGCAAATAAAGTGCAATATAGTGTATTACCAATAGAATGCTTGAAGAATAGGGTTTCTGGTTAGATAATCAATCTATCTACTTCACCTGATCATCTTTTTGAGTTTTGGATCCCCAGGATAGTTTTTTAATCATGTGTATTATCTTATTACTTAATTTTGTGATGTTACATTTGTTTTTGTATGAGCTAGGAGGTTCAACAGGATGTTTTTTGTTTCTTTGCTCATTATGGTTGACTCAGTGAATGTGACATATTGTGGATGTGTAAGGATTAATTATTTAAATCTTCTTATGTTCATACATTTAATTTTGGGTCCAAGCTATGTCATGTCCAACTTGTATGGGTGTGCATCAAAAATTGTTCATGATTTGAGCTCACAGATGATAATATTCCCAAGTCTTATTGAAGCTGACATATATAATGACCTAATTTATAGATGCAGATATATATAAGAGATTAAATATATAATTTTGTGTGCGTAAGCAAAAAATTGAGGTGTTACAATCATAATAAGGGAGATTAGGTGATTATGCAGGGTTTCACTTGTGCATTGAGATTTTTGCAATGCGAGTTGTATAGAGCAGAGCAGAATTGTTGAATTAGTCAGAAGGATAGAAGATTGTCTATAGAGCTTAAACAAAACTATAATTAGGCATTGTAGATGCTATTTTATTAGTTCAATCTTTTTAGATCTATTCCAAATCATTTTATGGCAATGATCCCATCCTTTTGAGAAATGAGCTCTAGGCAGTGAGCCTAAATGCAAGTGCATTCCCATTTTGTACTATTCCTTTTGGGTATACGCATACTATATTGTGGATTGGCCATCCACCGTGGTTTTTCCCCTAACAGGTTTTTCACATAAAAATCTGTGTTATGGTGTTGCCATTGCTTTGTTTCTATTCATGCATATTTCTTTTATTGAATGGTTAAGTTAAAAAGCATAATAATTAAATTAAATTTGTACAACACTAATTCACCCCCTCTCAATGTTGCTTGTTTCCAATAATTGGTAACAAAGATAGTTCCTCGAAAGAAGTCTAAAAGCTTGGGGAGATCTTGGAAAGTGTTTTTCAATGGATACAAGTAGTCTTCAACAAAAACTTATGGTGGCCCTAGATGATCTTGAACAATCAAAATATGAGAACCAGAAACTGTAGGAAAGTCTTAAGAATGCAGAAAAATTCATCTAGTCATTGAAAGACAAAATCAAGGGAGAAAAGAAAGGAATTATGTGGTTCGCTCAAGTAGATGAACAACTTAGTCATGCCCTAAAGGAGAAAATAGAAGAATGTGAAAAAATTTCCAGAGAGAATGCTACCTTGAAGTGTGAGATGAAATCTATCATGATGAGAATTACCAACGAGATTGAAGACAGAAAGAAGAATGAAAAAAATCTTGCACAATATTTGAAAGAAAAAGTTGAACAATGTGATCGAGTGGACAAGGAATTGGATCAATCCAAGAACAATGAAGAAGTGCTTGAAAAGCAGCTTGATAATCTCAGAGATGAACTTGTTGCTCCAAATGAGAAGGAGAAATTCAAAGCAAGTTCAACCAAACTTGATGAACTAATCAAAAGACAAAGGACTAATGGTCATAGGTGAGGTCTTGGATATGAAGAAGGGGAAAGTTATGGATCTAGACAAAGAAACTCTATACAAATGAGTTCTATACAAGGAAGACTCTAACAAGGAAATCAAATGAATGGAGCCAAAAGAAATCTGGTAATACAACCAAATACTCAAAGATTTAATGGCTATTGTTATGTTTGCAACAAATTTGGTCATATGGATTCTTAATGTAGGAGTAGGTTGAGCACAAGAAGAACATCATTCTTAGGTCAGTGCTTTAATTTCTATAAGTATGGTCACAAGTCAAGTGAATGCAAAAATGTGATGAATAACTTTCATAGAGATGTTAGATGCTATGCATGCAATAGATTTGGACATATTGCTAACCAATGTAGATCAAGAAAAAGTCAGTGGAATAGTTGGCCTAGATAGAGAAGTGTTGTGTGCTCCAATGGCAACAAATTTCTCTGCATTGCTAGATTATGTTGGAACAAAAGAGATCTGGTAAAACAAAACATGCAATAGGATGTTAAAGGAAAAGAAAAAGTCACTACTGATGTGATCAGAAAGTAAATGTACAAGAAATGGGTGAAGAAGAATCCCTCTCTAGAAGGAAATGTACCAACACAAGAAGCAACTTCTGGTAATTCCTTAGGGAATTAATTTTAGGCCTTTGGCCTAGGGGGAGTTGTCAAGAAAAACTCTTAAAACCACCTACAGGTGATTGGTATTGGAATCCAGATGATTTCAGTAAGTGTGATGATGATTTTTAGATGCCATTTAATGAATTAGAGGCATTATTGAAGAATATTGGAGATCCATAGAAGAATCATCTATCTCGATGCTTAAAATCAAAGTAACCAGATGAACTAGGGATAAGGAATTTATTGTGAAAAAAGGCTTAGTTGTTTGAATGATAAAAATCTATTTTTATCTTTCATTTGTCACTTTACATTTTCAAGGAAAGTAGTTTGAAGATCCCTAGAGTGAACCCTATTGAATTGTGTAGAGATTTAAAGGAAGATTCAAATCATGAAGAATAATCTACGAATGAACTTCAATCCAAAAGAAAGGTATTTTTTGAAAAGCTTGTGAATTTCTGAATTTCCAATTATGTCCACTCCTTTATTAGTCAAAGTCAAGGACAGACCTTGTCCTAAATTTAAATGGCATCCTTATAAGTTTGTTGAGACAGACCCCTTAGGATCCTTTTCCTTTGTGTCATACAAAGTCTTGCACATTGAGAATATTAGGGCTTATGTACATGAAAATATTGAAGATTTGGGAAGCTCTCATTTGATGAATTTGTACTCTCATCATATAATTGAAGAAGATTTTACTATAAATCTAGAATTTAAAATCCTAGAGGAAAAGAAGTTTGTGCAATTTGCAAAATTTCCCATATTTGAAGAAGATGAATGGGTTTGATATTTTCTAAGCCATGTTCATGATGAATTCATGTGGCTAAGTATTCCCTTCAAAATCACAAAAGAAGCTATATGTGCAGTAATAATTCTAAACTCCACCAGTAGAATTCTAGTTTTGAAGTCTGTAAAGAATGATAAGGTCATTGAAGTGATAGGTTCATAATGGTACATAAGGGAAACGATAATAGAGGGCATTGTTGCAGTAGATATAAAATTCACATCAATGGTTATTATTTATAAGATTTATCACTCAAGCCGAGAGAATTTTGTATCTTGTATGGCTATCTGTGTAGCATATGAGATGGTAAAAAAAATATATACTATGACTTATATGAATTGCTCAAAAGTTGGCTATTGCAGAAACTAAGGAAAATCAACAAGGATAGGAAGAATACATTTAAATACAAAAACTTGTTGCTATATCTATTTTTGTAATTTTCACGTGAAGTTTCGAGAGTTGGTAAATTCTAATGGAAAAATGATGTGTCAGTGGTTGTTCAAATAAGGAACATGTTATTTGGTATGGGTGATCATCAAACATGAAACACTGTTCTCTAGGGATACTTTTAAAATTTCTAGAATATGATGCATGCCAGGGAGAGAATCCCTACCTCAATAGTGGAATAGTGCAAAGACGCTATTTGTTTCATGGTAGACATTGACCAGTGTCATATGGAGGTTTTTGATCCTAGAATAGTTTGGATCATGCCTATGGATATGAAGTAGAGGAGAATGTTTTGAAGATGTATGCAAAACACTTGTTGAATTCACCTTTGGATCAGAAGGAAGAGAGGTTTAGATCATATGTATAGAAGAGTATGTAGGTTCATGAGGAATTGAGAAAACCGATGATAGTCAGAAAAGTAAGAAAAGAGATATAAGTTTTTGTAGAAATGATAGACTTAGCTATAGAATCTTTGAGAGAAGTAAGAAGGAGGAGAGATAAGGTAGAAGCAGTGAAACTGAAAGAAAAAATAGAGTCTGCTAGTCTAGTGCATCCTCTGCCTGCACTAGATCTGTAAGGAGTTCCCCTGTAGCCAAGCTAGTTCATGAAAAGCCTTTTGGTAAAAGGAAGAAGAAAAAAAGTACAAGAACATACAAGCCTGTTTCAAAAGATGAGGAAAAAAAATCAAAAGAAGTCTTGAGAGAAGTAAAAGCCACTGAAAGTCAGGCTATCGAGTTAAATAAGAGAAAACATTCCAACAAAGAAGAAAAGGAAAAGAAGGCTAAAGTTGATAAACCTGGTATGTCAATTGTTGAAGTTGTGTGCATGCAACTGTCAAGGATGGTAATCTCAAGCCCCTCTATGAATTGTATGAAACCTTTGATGAATTAGGTCAAAGAGTTCTAGAAGAAGCTACAATAAAACATATGAATTTTTTTAATAAAGTTCTTGTTGAGATTATGTCTAGCTTACCCAATAATCTGTATGATATTTTGGAGTTGAGAAGGTTAAGTGCTAGAAGAGAAGAGAAGAATCTGAGGAAGAGAGTTCTTGCCGATTTGTTCCCAGAAATGTCAATTGAAGAGATGGATACACTGCTTGAAAAATCTAAAAAGAAATTTAAGAGCAAGACAAGGGTGAATAAACTCATGATTAGTGAAACTCATACTATTGTTGGTGAAACTAAGGAAATTTTGGGAGAGTTTCTGTCAAGGAATAAGATTAACATTGGGGAAATGAATACTGAAAATGTTCCAAAAAATGAGGAAGTGAATGTGGAGGTAAATGTAAATGTAGAAGAGAATGTGAATGAGGAGAATATGAATGTATTTGATCTTGTATAATTTGAGGATATTCTAATTTCTCCTTATGTGGAAAATATAGAGACACCTATGGAAAATAAAGTTCCTAAGATGGTTCTAGCTAAGGAGAAGGAGGTGCATATTGAAAAGATTGAAGTGCCTAAAGGGAATCCAGAATCAATCGCTGAAGAATATAAGACTAAAGAAGAGAAAGTTCAAGAAATCAAAGTGGAGGCAAGAGACACTGCCAAGGTAGTGCAGAGATGTCTAATGGAGTAACAGGAAGGTTTTCATCCTAACTTAGATAAAAGTTCAATCAATCTATCTACTATATCCCCAATTCAGATGATGAAGGTTGCATCAATTTCCCAAGCTAAGGCAATGACCATATTCTAAAGTCTCACATAGAAGAAAGTGAATTACTAATCCTTGCATCTGGAGTTTTCCAGAAATTAATGCCTACTCATGTCATGGATCCTTCAGACTCCTCTTCCGGAAAGCTAAAGAAGCTCATAAATGTTGTAGGTACTCAATTTGAGTCTCTTGAAAAATTTGTTGAAGATAAAGTGCAAAAGGGGTTTAATAGTAGAAGATGATCATTTGAAGGCAATGATTGCAAAGGATAAGATTCTACTAGCTACTTGCATAGAGAACACTCAGGGTTCTATATTCGAAACTGGAAAAGTTTATAAATCATGTTTGGTTCTATCCAAGTTTACTAAAGATAATGAGAAAAAGGTGAAGTATCTAGAAAATTAAATAGCTACCATTTCTACTACTTTTGATCCATTAGCTAGTGATGTGGTTCAACAAGAAGCTCAAGTAACAACCCTACTTGATAAAATAAGATGCTTAAAGAATGAAAATGATAATTTTTGGGAGAGTATGTGAACTCAGAGGACTAATTTGTCTAAAGATTGAGATAATGATGAGTGCTTTGAAGGAAGTGAAAGTTGTTGAAGCAGTTAGTGATCTAGAGAATCTTGAAACTACAAAGGCTCAATCATATTTAATGTGTGGTCACAGAGCAGTTTTGGAAAGTCTCAAAAAGGTTTGTGATGAAAATTTAAGAGTGTTGAAGCAAGATTTTGTAGATGTCTTCAAATCTTTGTAAGTTACAAGTTCATGCCTATGTAGTTTTGAAAATTTGTTTCTATTTCCCCAGTTTTTGTCATTGATGTCAAAGGAGGAGAGAGTACAGTGAAAAATTTCTTGAAATTCTAAGGGGGGGCAATGTTCTGTAATTTTGAATTTTGGCAGTATACCTACTAGCTTCAATACTTAGGAATTTTTCACTAAGTGCTCCCATCAATTCCAAAGGGGGAGATTGTTAGCATATGGCTTCTAGTGTTTTCATTGATGGCAATTGAATTCATTTCTATGGTCCACAAAATAGAATCTGCTCATACCCATAGATAAAGTGCAATACAATGTATTACTAGTAGAATGCTTGAAGAACAGTGTATCTAGTTAGATAGTCAATCTATCTACTTCACTGAATCATCTTTTTGAGTTGTGGATTACTGTGATAGTTTTTTAAGCATGTTCATTATCTTATTACTAAATTTTGTGATGTTACATTAGTCATTGTATGAGCTAGGAGGTCAGGCAAGATGTTTTCTGTTTATTTTCTCATTGTGGCCAACTCAGTGAATGTGGTGTATTGTGGATATATAAGGCATAATTGTTTAAATGTTCTTATGTTCATACATTTAATTTTGGGTCCAAGCTATGTCATAGCTAACTTGTATGGGTGTGCATCAAAAATTTTTCATGATATGAGCCGATAGTTGATAATATTTCCAAGTCTTATTGAAGTTCACATATAGTAACTTAATTTCTAGATATGGATATATATAAGAGATTTGATATATCATTTTGTGTGTGTAAGTAACATATTGAGGTGTTACGATCATAAGAAGGGTGATTATGTGATTATGCACAGTTTCACTTGTGCATCAAGATTTGTGCAATGTGAGTTGTATAGAGCAAAGCAGAATTGTTGAATTAGTCAGAAGGACAAAAGATTGTTTATAGAGCTTAACCAGAACTATAATTAGGCATTGTAGATGCTATTTTATTAGTTCAATCTTTTTGGATCTATTCCAAATCATTGTAGGGAAGTGGGCCCATCCTTTTGAGCAGTGAGCTCTAGACAGTTAGTCTGAATGCAAGTGCATTCCATTTGTACTATTCCTTTTGGGTATACTCATATTATATTGTGGATTGTCCATCCATCATGGTTTTTACCCTAACAGTGTTTCCACGTAAAAATATTGGTGCTATGGTGTTGTGATATCTTTATTTGTGTTCATGCATATTTCTTTTGTTGAATGGTTAAGTAAGTTAAAAAGAAGAATAATAAAATTAAATTTTGTACAACACTGATTCACCCCCCCTCTCAGTGTTTCTTATTTCCAACACTTAGTTCAATTAGAAGTGGACTTTGTATCTTGAATAGTAACCGATTTTTTCTAATCATGAAGGGTAGTGCACAAGTGCATGAAGGATGACAATTCCATCATGGTAAGCTTATCTTAGGTCTTTCTTTGAAATTTTTTTATGAACATCTTTTGAAGGTGATGGTCGAGGAGTTTGACATTGATTTTGGAATAGAGTGATTGATAGTGTGAGATAAGTTCAATTATCCTTTCATCTTCTTTTTTCTTGTATCTCATCAAATCAGCCAAGGTCATTTTAGGATTCATATGCACTTGGAAATGGTTAAAAAATGCCTCAACAAGTTCATTGAATGAATGAATTGAGTTGTTAGTAAAGAAGAAAACCATTCCAAGGTAGTATCTCTCAAGGACCTAGGAAAAAGCTTAGCCAAAATTTTGTCATCAAGGACAAAGTAACTACATTAGGTAGTATAAGTATTAACATGGTTAGAAGGATCTCCCTTTCCTCCAAATTTCTCAAATCTATGCACCTCTACACCTTGTGGCATCAATGTTCACAATATCTCCAAGGACAATGGAATGATTTTGTTCAATAATATGTAGGTGGGCCATTTTGATTTTGGTTGATGGTGGAAATCTATTTTTGAAGGGATGAAATGGTTTGGAAGAGTTTTTTTATGAGGGGGTCATAGCTTTTGTTATGAGATGGAAGTGAAAATGGTGAAGGGGTGTATGTGTTCAAGGGACAAGTGAAAGGGATTCTTATAGGTGGTAAAGTGGTAGGAGATATGTTGTATGGTGCCACATAGGAACTAGGGATGCTAGCAGGAATACCCAAGGAAGGAATCACATTACTAATTTGTTGCAATGTTGTGACTTGAGGGTTGGTATAGGTGGGTATTGAGGTAATTGTTGTGGGAGGAGGAATTTGAGTTCCCCCTTTGCTTGTGACATTCCTTGTAGGTAAAGGAAAACTAGTTGTTGAGGTGAGGTCTTATCCAAAGGTTTGAACTATGTTTTTCTTAAGGTAAAGTCCATCTTCACTTTCAAGCATGTGGTGAATGTTATCTAAAGTAGGGATAACAATAGTTGAAATGTTTCCATTTTGTACTTGGTTTTGTAATTTTTCTAATTCCTCATGAATTTCAATTATCTTTTCTTGTGGGACACTATCATTCCTTGTTTCAACTTGCATACTACTTGAAGGTAAATATTTTTTAAGTGTATTTTCCATACCTAGTGTACTAGTGTCAATACTAGGAGTGAAAGAGCTAGACAACCCAAGATCCACAATGATTGTGCTATCGTGGGATGACATGAGTCTCAAACTCTGTCTCACTATAGTATTACCAATGGGACATCAAATACTCATACAAGGGATACTAAATGCAAGGTGAATGTAAATGCAATATAAGTTGAGAACAATGAAATTCTTATAACATAAATTTTGGAAACTGAAATAGAAAGGCAATAACAACAAACAAAAAATCAATAATAGAACTTTAAATGCCAAAAAATGCAATGCTAAATATGCACAAGAACTGATTCGCCCAAGGTGGCAAATGAGTCCCAGTGAGAATTTTTACCAAAAATTTTCAAAAAACTCAATTGAACTTTATTTTTTTTATGTTTTATGGCGTATATGTTAAATGTAAATGTAGATTTTGGTTAATTTTCAATAAAATGAGATGCAAAAATACAAGCTATATGTGCTTTCACTAGTGCAAAATGTGAATCCCTAGAATGCAAATTAACTAATGTAAATCCTAATGCAATTTTAATGCAAGCCAAATCTAGGATGATAATGCACTCCAAATTAGAATTATGGTGTTCTAAATATAGGTTCACCAAAATGACAGGTGGAAAATTGTTACTTTTCTAGGGTTAAGGACCTAGAATGACAATCTTCACTAACTTTCACTCAAGAACAAACCCTTGAGATCTCATTGCAAATGAGAAAGAGATCTTGCAAGATAGATGTTCTATGGGTTGAATGCAAACTAATAAGGGGTTTACCATCAAATTTAGACTTGGAAAGATAAATTAAATGCACTACAAAATGACCTAGAAAAGTAAATGAAATGAAATAGAAAGCTATAGATAGGAAGATCTGCACATGGAAATCTAGAGATGGTTGGAAGTAGGTCTAAAACACTAGAAAAAAAAAAATTATTGTTGACTGGGGCTCATTCACCAAGCTAGGAAAATCATTGCAAAAGTTGGGTTTCTACACAAGAATAGGAATCTGCCAAATGGGTAATTGAATCAATAAAAATCTAAAATTTGACTAGAAGTGAAAAATCAGTCCAGTTAAGCTTTTCTGAAACTTCAAATCCTAAAACTACTCTTCTTTGTCCATGTTACCCTCCATGAGTGATTTTTGGATCCAAAACCCTAATTTGCAATCTATAGGTCTTCTCCAATGTTCTCCAAGGCTTGATGATAACTTTGAAAAGTTTGAATGATTTGATAACCTTTCTCCAATCTTTCTCCTTAGGAAATATGCAACCTAGACCTACAAATCATACACAAAGGAGAGGGGAAAATGTTTTTGGGTTAGTGAATAGGGTTTTTCCTTGGTCAAACCCCTTTTTGGTAATTAAACCTTGAAATAGAATGAAATATAAATGGAGAATGATGAATGAACAAAATAAGATGTTGAAACTCACCAAACCATAACAATGAGAGTCTAGAAATATCTATGAGATGGCTCCAATGGATATAAATCTTGAATCTTTTTTGAAGATGATAGATCTTGAATGGATTGCTTGGATGAATCATAAATCCTATATCACAATTTTTATCTCAAAACCAAACATGATGCATAAAGTCTTTGACATGATGATTGATGCCTAAATGATACTCTAGAATGCTTGATAATCTTCCCTTGAATTCTCTTGTGAACTCAAACTTGTTATATGGTTTAATACTTGAATGATTGGGATCACTTTATTGCTTGTTAGATTTCTAGGTGAAAATATGGGTGAAAGAACATTGTATTTATACTAAATTATGCAAAAATTCCCAAAATTACAACACTACAAGCTGACATCAGATATAGGAGAATAAAATCCTACCAAGAATTTGAATTAATTTTGATTTTTGGCCACATGTGACTCATTTTACCAATGTGGAGAATGAGTCCCACTAGGCTTAATTTTTGGGGTCATTTTTAAAAAAGCCTAGAAATGTGTGAAACTAGGTTTAGGACCAAAAGATCTAGGTGGGACTCATTTTCCCATGCTGGTGAATGAGTTCTAGATCATTGAATTTGGTTCATTCAATCCTGAAACACCTGAATTATGATTGGCTAATGATTGGTGTCAGGATTATCCTTGAAAATATGTAATAAATGAGGCTTGTGAATGCAAAATAGGGCCAATTAAAATATAAGAGAGCCCAATTATTAATGACAAGCCTAGAAAAGTATGAAAGTGTGTTGCACTAGTTTACAACACTTTAAATAAGGAAATATTAAGGTGTATTTTGATTAAAAAGAGGTTTATTAGGTTTAGTTAATTGATAAAACCTTAGAAAAGTGTGAAAGTGAGTTACAACACTTCACAACACTTTAGCAAGGTACATTTAAGTTCATTAGTTCACAAGGGCCCAAGAAGTAATGTGAATGTGTCAACCACATTAAAACACTAAATCAAGGCAATATTAAGATCAATAAATGACAAGGAGGGCACAAACAAGTGTGAAAATGTCCCCGATGACATTTTTTGACACTACACTTTCTACCTAGGGTGTTTGATGCAAGAGCATCCTAGGTGAAAGTGCAATCAACATAAAAGAAAAAATGCATTTTCATTTCATGTTAGGTGGATAATTTAATGTTAGAAGGTTAATTTGAATTAGTGATCATAATTATGTTAAATTAAATAAATATTATTTTTGTAATGCAAGTTGGCAGGTGGGGTTGTGGTGATGTAATTGCATTTTTTGAAAAATCAAAAAAAGAAAGTTTAGGCATTGGGATTGGGGAGTTACAACTCATTATGAGGAGGTGGTCATGTGTTTTCCAAGAGAAGGGAAAAAACTTTTTTTTAAAAAAATTTGGTGAAGGGTTTTATGGCAAGTTTTGGATATTGGAGAGTTGGGCATGGCATTTCTCAAGAAGTTTTTGAAGTGATTTATTGCAAGTTGAAAGGGTTATTTCAAAAATTTAAGGTTGAAGAAACCATAGTTAAGAAGTGATGGGTTGTAGGTGATTGTTGCAAGAGAAAAAATGCAAATTTGGAGGTACTCATGAAGCACATAGTTTGTTTTTAATTTACTATAGCTTGTTTTTGGTGCAGGAGCACCTAGGCTAATCTCCAGTTTGTTTAGTTCAATTTTGGCTTGTACCTGATCTTAGCCAAGTTAGGATGATAGAGTGTTTAATTTGGACCTTAGAAGGTCTTGTTTGTGTGTGGTGAGTTAGTCACTACGACTAAAATCATCTAAGGGTAATCATTGTGGTTAAATTTTGCTTTATTTAGCTTTAGACAACTTATGTTGGAATGTAGGGTATTAAATATGTTATAACCACATCCTTGTTGTTAGAAGATGCGAAGAGGCAGTTGAGGAAGTTGATGGTTTGAAGCAAGGAGATTGAGGTCTTAAGATTTAGGATCATGACATAGTGATAAGTTGCAAAATGTTGTAAAAGTTGCATGACATCAGTTGTGGAATTGCATGCAACTTAGTTGGATTGGAATCCCTAGAAATCAGGAGTAAGTGCTCGATCAACTTCCTTAAAAGATGGAAAAGGCATCTATGTAGGTGTGGCTCGTAGAAAGCAAGAAGTTTTTGATGTAATCAAGTGTTCTTGTGTGGAATAGAAGAAAGAATTGCAGATTTCTGTGTTCACCCGTGTGCCTTGAGAAATAGAGTTAACAAAGGAATTGTATATTCTGTTTTTGCATTGTATTGGTATTCATAGGATAGTTTAGAGTAACTTTCATTTTGTATTCAGGTTTCTTAGAGTATATTTGTGGTTTTGAATTCATAAATCAGGTTGTAGAGGGTTTGTATCTCTGTTTTGAGCAGTCAAGTTTTTAAATGACTCCCCCATGAAATCTAACCATGGGGTTTCCCAGAGATTGGATGGAAATGATAGGGGAGCCAGCCTTTTGTACATATTTAGAAGTAGGAGTTCCAAAGAGCCAAGCAAGTATTTGTAATCTCAAACCCTAGGTGAGCTAGGACTGCCCGGTTAGGAGTTTGAGAGTGAAAATTAAAGAGTACAGGCAGGGGTAGAAGGTACAGTACGGACATAGTACGGTTCCAGGTGTGATTTTGTCATAGTTAAGCATGTTAGAAGGATTGAAACCTCAACCAATCCATTTGAGATAGATTTGAAGGAGAAAATGTTAAAACCCTAGGAATTAGGCCTATTAGCCCTAATAGTCCTTGATCGTGGGAAACTATTGTACGGATGAGACAGGGGTCTAAAACCCTATGAATGTTTTAAAGGACTGAAAAGGGTATTTGAAAGTGCCATTTGTATGCTAGGTCATTTGGAAAGTTTGGACAGGAAAAGCTAAAAAGTGACTGGTAAGGGCTACTAGAAAATTTGGCCTCACCAAAGCAATATCTTGGAAACGGGTAGTGTGAAGATCGAACACTGACCAAAATGGATCAATTTGGATGTGAGATGCATGATGATAGTACCTATAGCTCCCCTACAAGTAGTTCAAGTTGGTTGATGAAGTTGGCACTTAGATCCTTCTAAGTCCAAGGAAGAGTAACCAGTTTCAAAAGAGGTGTTGGTCTTCCAAAGGTAAAGCACAGGTAGAAAACTCTTTGAGAAGAGTTGAAGCAAGACTTAGTTAATGATCTAAGTCTAAACAGAGCCCTAAATTTGTTAGGTTCTTGGTGGAAGATAAAGAGAAGTCTTCTAGGAGATTGTGCAAGCAACCCTTGGAGTTACCATACACCAGTTTTATTTCATAATCATATTTCCATTTTGTGTAGACTTGTGTTGCAAGTTTTCAAATAAATTCATGAAATATTGTTGTAGATTTTTCTTGAATTATTGTGGTTATTTAAGTGTAATTTTAGAGAAGAGGGTTTCTTGAGAACCCATCTTTCATAATAGATTCTTCTCTTGTGACTAAGATACTTGTCTAGGTCTTCTCCTCTTGTCTTTAAAACAATCTTGTTATGCTTTTTTGCATAAAAATTTGTCACAAATGGGTCAAGAAATTGTAGAGAAGGGGAATTCATGGCTCATGAGTTCTCTTCCTTCAAAGAGCCTCATGAAGTGAACTTCCCTAAACTACCTCAAGGAACAATGCAAGAGTTCTAGAATCTGAAAGAGAAGGTCAAGAAGATTTTCTGGACAGAATGATGGGATCTCGACCAAAGAATGACAACATGGATTTGGGATGACTACGCGACACATTAGCATCTCTTTGGCATGCTGGCCTTTGTTCAAACTAGAAAGCAAGGATTTCATAGAAAATAGCTTAGAAACTACTAATAGTAAGATTGCTAAGAACTTACAAGATGCAATAAAGTAACAAAACGTAATAGAACTGAAATAAAGTGAAATATAAATGATAAAGATAAAGAGAAGAAAGAAAGTGCTTACAACCAACTAGCCAAGTAATGAAAACTCCAGCTTGTGAATGTCTTCAATATGTGAATTTGTAAGATCTAGAGAAAGTGTTGGGGCTGTATAGGGGTTTTCCTTAGTCAAATTGCCATTTTGGTGTTCCCATTTCCATGGACAACCAGATAGATAGAAAGAAATGAACCGAAATGGAAAAAGAGTGTGGTTAAAGGAAAACCCGCTTTAGGAGTAGAACTCACACAACCAAGTATGAGTGATAAAATAAATCCCTACTCAAGGAAGAGAGCCTGTGTCACAAATTATGAGTGATAAAAGCAATCGTCACTCGAGGAAGAAAACCCATATCATGAAGTAAAAATGTAGTTGATATGGGATATGGAATTGTAGGATTCTCACAAGCATGAGATAAGGGAGATGAAGTTGCAAGGCTTAAGGAAGCCAAAGAGGGAGACAAAGAGAGTTGCAAGAGACAAGAGAGCTACAGAGGGTGTTGTAAGAGCTTAAGAGCTTGAGGTTGTTGTAGTAAGCTTTATGGAGTTGTGCAAGAAAGATAACAAGAGAGAAAGGATAGATCCAAGGCTAGAAAGAAGCTAGAGGACCCAATGAATTGAAAGGATCGCATTTAAAGAGAGAAGAGAAGCAAAAGGAAGCTTCACATGCAGTTATAAGGATTCTTGGGCCATTACCACTGACCAAAGCATATGAAAAGTGGAAAACATGTTTGTACGTGGTCATTTGAATGTTGAAATGTTGTAGGATGCTAGCACAGTGTGTGGACATCCACACAATGCACTAATGAATAAAACACATCATGCTACAAAACGACACAAGCATGAAAATCACAAGATTTGGTGCAAAGCTAATGTGTGAGGGTAGTTGATGAAAAAGGGGTATAGAGCATCCTAAGAAGGGAAAATGGTTGATACAAGGGGTTAAATGAGCCTACACATGTGCTAGGGGAGTGGACACTAAAGTGGATGTAATAATGTATGTGAAATTGCAAGGGGTGTAATTTTACAATATTACATTTTCCTCCCACTTTAGCTAGCATATGAATCTACACTAATATGCATGCTAAAGGAAGTCTACTTAACATAAATAACATCATGATGTCAAAAGGATACTATAGAGGAAGAAGAAAACTCTTCAAACTAAGGAAGCATGCCCTCAGGCTGAAGACTTGTAAAATAAATGCATTAGATAGGAAAAACTTGCATCAAAAAACAATGTTAGCATAAAAAAAACTAAAGGATTTGAGTTAGAAAAATGAAAGAGACCTTGATGTAAAAGATTGTCTAAGTACCATGCATCATCCCCAAATTAAGAAATAACACATTGAAAAATTCTAAAATGAAGAGAAGAATGTAAGGATCGATTGCTTCAAGAGAAGAATGTACCCAAAAGTTAGAGAAGCAACCAATCTTGAAGAGAGAAAGCATATACTGAGGATGAAGAAGATGCAGATCTTTAATATTGTATATACAATTGAGAAGAGAAGAGAACAGAAGGCTCAAGATAGAGAAAGAAGGAGGAATGAAAATTCCAAGAGAGATGAGTCCACAAGTGCTCTCTCTTGAGGAGAATCAAACAAAAGGACTACGTAGCTTTACAGAACTACAAAGTTGCACAAAACACACCAAAATCCCTCATACCAACAATGGAAAAATCTCGCAAGATGAAGGTGTCTCACAAGCCTATAGACCTACAAGAAGGCAAACCCCAAGTTCTCTCTCATGAAGGAAGCCCAATAAATTAAATTCCTTACAGGCCCATAGACCTGCAAGGAGGTGTCCTCCAAGTTCTTTCTCATGAGTTAAACCCGGTGAAAGGGGTCCACTCAAGGGACATACCATTTGAAAAGAAAGGTCTAATTATGCTACCCCCAAGCTAGATGTAAATGATTTCATTTAAATGAGAAACTTTCAAAGTGGGTTCCTTGGTAGGGAACCCTTCAAGACACAAAGGGGCTCATTCAAAGGAACACACCAATTGAAAGATAGGGAAAAGAGAGGGGGTCCTTGAGAAGGACACACACCTCCCGAACAAGTTATCATTGACCCCAACATATAGGGGAGGAGAACCTTGCAAGATACTTATAAGATACAAGATAGAGGTAGACCTCGATATCACTTGTCATTTGTAGAAGAGCTAGGTGCATCAACAAATAAATGAGTGATGACACATAAATCAAGAAGTTGTATTTTATCCTTCAAGGCCTTACATTCACTAGTGGAATGGGCAGGCACTTGATGGTATGCACATAAAGAATGCTTTGCTTTATCATGTTTGTGAGATCCCTTAGGAGGAGGACGAGTAATCAAGTAGGATTTTAGAAGCCTCATCAAGATACACTCTTGCTCAAACAAAGGATGAGGAGTAGGAAGCAACCCTTTCTCTTGTAGAAAAAAGTTTGATTGCTCACAAGAAGAATATAAGAAGATAGAAGACAAAGGAGGATGGACCAATCTGTGAGAACGAAGTTGAAATAGACATCATGTCAACATTCAACCATGGTTTCTACTCAAATTGTTCATTCAAGCAACCAAGCAAAAAATTATTCTTACAAGGTTTGAATTCTATAAGGACCTAAAGGCCTTGTTTGTTATTCCCATAGCAATATTTAGATACAATCTTAAAGCTAGGGAAATATCGCACTTGCAAATATTGAGAAGGAGGATATTCATAGAGAGCATTATTCCAACAATGAGGATCACACTCCTCTATGGGATCACTATCATCCTTTTTAATAGGACTACCAACATTATCCTTTTTAGCAAAAGTGTAATCATCTTCCTCAAAAGGAGGATCAATACTAAGAACATTACAATTTGCATTCACACTATACTGTGATGCAAAAAGAGAAATCATCTTTGATAGTGGGTTTAGATGATGTTATTGAAAGGCTTGAGTGGACCAAGTCAACTTTATATCTTCTAGTGAAGGATTCTCTAAAGTCTAAAGAACCCCTATCATCACCAAAACATGCATTCCTTTGAGAAGTAGGAGGAGAAAACTTAGGATTTCTTGATTTTGAAGGATCTTCTCCAAGGACATCTATCTCAAGAGTATCCTTTGTAGTAGGTACTGCTGAAGTAAAATTGACACATTGGAAGACACTAAAGGAATAAGCGTAGGCATAACCAAAACTTGATCAATAGCCACCATCTCACATAATTGCATAGGATCAAGGTCAGCCTTGACTATGACTACTTGATTATTGCAAATGAACTTAATACTTTTATGCAAGGTAGACGTGACTACACCCATAGCATGAAACCATGGTCTACTATGAAGAAGGTTATAAGGTAAATTTTCTAACATAACATATACAAGTGCGGGTACAATAACAAGTCCCAACCTCAAAGGCAAGACTATCATGCCTAGGGCTTATTGACCAACATTATTGGACCTGCGAATGTTAATAGAAGTGTGATATAAGAGTGATTCATTACACACGGGTCTCTCCTTTCTCAAGAGATCACCAGGGGACGAACTGGCCTTATACACCTCAGGATAGAAAAATAATAAAGAACCAAGAACATAGTTATGTCTCAAGGGAAATAGTAAGAGGTCTCGAGAGAGCTAGATCAAAAAATTTCTATCCCAGAAGAGAGATCTCTTGGCTAGAAGACGTCAGTACAAATCTAAGACGCTAGCACGATGCACTGCCATCTGAAAGTAGTGCTAGTGTCCTGAGCAAAAGAGAACTAAATGGATAGAGAGAAACCCTACTCATAAACTAAGGAGTGATATAAATGAAATTGTTAACTAACCAAAAATCCAAATACTGAAGGAAATTTCACAATACTTGGAGAGAGCTTACCCTTTTCTCACACTCAGATCTTCACTCCAATCTCCTTTTCCATAACCTGCATAAAGAAGATCAAGGAGAAAATTGAACTTGGGTGGCTATATAGGGGTGTGCCTCATTCAGACCCCCATTTTGGTGTTCCCACATCCATGGACACCCAAGTTGGAAAAGAAAGCAAAGTGTGTGGTGAAAGAAATACCTGCTCAAGGAGTAGAACCCACACTATGATAAGCATGTGGTGAAAGCAATACCCTCTTGAGAGTAGAACCTACAAAACTAAAGAGTAGACAAATTATTGTAAAAGGAAAGTGAGAAATTGAGAGAGAGTGATACCCATGGTCCAAGGCCCTCTCCAGAGCACGTGGATGCACCACTGAGTGCTTGCTTGAGAGTTGTTGTTGCTGCTAGGGGGATCTCAATCCAGCATGGCTTCACCTGTGATAGAACTGCTATCAAAGGAAAACGAATCTCAAAGTGGTAGAAAGAACCTGAATGAGAGCTAGTGCATTGTCTTTGAATCTTCCAACCTCTAAATGAGAAGAAAAAATAGGTTCTTATGCTTTCAAAGGTAGTAAAAAGTTGTTACTTTCATAATACAATCGTCAAGACACATGTCATAGGGGTTAACCTTCCAGATTCCATGTTTCAAGCTCGGGAAATGGCCAGAATGCTAGCACATTGTACAAATGGTTATGTGCCATGCATTCGTCCAAAGCCTGTATTGTCAAGGAATGCATCGCTAGGATTTTGTTGCTCAGACACTTGTCCTCCTGAAGTCAAAATCACAAAATTTTGACTCAAGGGGTTTTGCCATTAATGTTTTGGAGTGTCATAAATGCTAGAAAAGAATGTGGAAATATGGAATTGCCCCTAGGTGCAATTATGCAATACTACATCCCCTACTTTAGTGGGCTTGATTTTGAAAAAATCAGCCTCACTAAAGTAGAAAAGAAAAAAAATCAAATTTTATGGATTTACATTCCAAGAAAAAGAGACTATAGTGATTATCGCATTCGAGCTAACTAGGAATGAAGATGCCCCAGTATCTGAGCTTGACAAATAGCATTTGAACAATCATGAATTTGTTGAATGTTCCATCCTGCAAAACTCAATGTTTAAGTCAGCTTCAAAAAATTAGAAGAAAGCTACCACAGAGAGAGGAGTGATCAAGAAAAAAAGTCATCAATTCAAAAGAAAATATGATCAAGGGATGACCTTATGCCCCTTCCTGAGTTTTTCCCCACCTCATTGGGGAAAATTCAGGAGAAGCTGGGGAGCCACAAAGCCTAGGGAAAATGGGCCCTGGGGGGGGCTATATATACCCTAGGTGGACCCCTAGAAGGGTCATTTTCACTAATCATCGCAAGAAAATTGTTGAATTTTGTGAGAGAAAAGTCAGAAAAATGCCTAGTAGGAGAGAGTATGAGGAGCCAAGGTTGGAGCAACTATGCCAAGACATCACCAAGGGTCATGAGGTGGACTAGGTAAGTCACAAACTCTCATTTTTTAGTGATTTTTGATGTAATTTTTAGATTTTTTCTGCCAGTGAGGTGTGCAGGCATCTTTTTCATGCACCCACATCCCAGAACCATGTTATCATCTGAGATTAGCACCTATGTCTCTTTTTCACACTGTCATCTCAAAGATGTGTTAGCATCTCTGAGGCAATCGTGATGGTCTATAGATGCATACGCGTTGCGTGGATGTCTACATGCCATGCACAAGTCTTAGCTATATATATATTTTTTATTATTTTTTATGTAAACTATCAATTGTTCTGATTCAAGATTTTCTTGCTTTTTGGCAGGAGTACCCTGAGATTCGAGAGAATCCTGGAGGGAAAGAATTATGGCTGGTTTGTGAGCAGAGAGACCACTTATCCTTGGATGAGGTCACACTTCTAGAGCACATCAATCTCTTGCACATTTTCACTATACCAAAGATGAGATATCATGAGCGGATGCTTACAGCCCTTATGGAGTGGTGGGATTCAACTACCTCATCTTTCTAGCTCCCAGTTGGGGAGATGACCATCACTATTGATGACATCTATTGGATCCTTGGACTACCCATCCACAAACGACGAGTGGCCTTAGACGACATGGTCAGCATGGGAGTGAGCAGAGGGCATTTGCTACTGGACAGGGAGGATGGATGACGGTGATGGTACGGGCCATATCTACACACACTAGTATGACCAGACAAGGACCACAGCGCCATTGATCCATCGATTTATGGTTATGACCATTGTGTTTTGGATCACGATTGATGGGTGAGGCTCACACCTGCACAAGGGCCTCACCCACACTATTAGGGAGATGGTAGAGCATAGGACTATCTTTTCCTAGGGGCATAGCATGTTGGCCACCTCTACTAGGAGTTGGGCCAATAAGTGCACTATGATTACTAGAGTCTAACAGTGTCCACACTTTTGCAAGTGTGGAACTTTTCCCACATTGTGTGTGCCTGACCGATTGGTTTTCCATAGGTATGACCATATCAAATCCACATGACCCATTGGTATGATATGATGGGCCAGTGGAGGTTTGGAGATCTACAATTTTGGCAGCTACAATTTGATACCCTCATAGCAGATAGGGTCTGATGGAGGCCTTATCCATTTTTTAGGTGGGTGGATGATAGCAAGTATTTGAGGAACCTACAGAGAGACCATTTTTTGATTGGATGTAGGGACTATATCATTGTTCCCTACTACTAGAGTTGAGTCATGTGATAGAATGGTTGGCTACAGACCATACCATTGGATGTTCCCACCTACATTAGCTCCCATAGGAGCACGGTGAGGGTTGGGAACTGCCCTCCCTGACTATTATAGATATAGTCCCATCTAATGATGATGAGCTTGATCATGATCTATCACCCTTAGCGGTGGTGGATAATGTAGGCATAGCTACAGATTTCATGCAATGGTGGGAGAGACATTGGCTAGCTCCTATGTTCGGTGCAGGTGCTTCAGGAGGGGGCCCTAGTCCATAGGGGGACTTACCATCCCTGCAACTACATGATAAGAGGAGAGATTGATAGCAAGTCAAGGAAGAGGAGGAGGAGGTGTTTGCCAGCAAGGCTAAGGCAACAAAGGAGATCAAATCCCCCACTAGCAACCCCTATCTCTTTGACACCACCATCTTCTACTATGGTTGCATCACTCACACACCAGGAGTGGCCACCAAGGCTAGCAGTGTAGGTCCAAGCACGAGCCTCACCCTAACCCAACATGGTAGTTGGGGGATCTAGGTATACATGGTTTATTGTTCTATTTTTTGTACTTTCAATGTGATGATATATGTATCTTATATATAAATATGCCATGTGATACTAATATCTTTTCCTTTTATGTGGTTTCAAAGGACACATAGGGATGGATTGGGCTTATAGCTCGGTATATGTGAGGGTTTTTTGCGCAGATTTGGGGTCAATCCTATGGTGTAAGTGCTCCTTGGTTTGCTTGCACAATCAATTAAGAAGACTTTTCACTGTCTTCATCCAGGAACCTGATCCCTTTCTAGGTTCTTGCTAGGCTTAGATTATCAACTAAGTCCTATCTCAACTCTTCTCCAAGAGCCTCACTCCTTGTGCTTCACCTTAGAGGACTGACACCACTTGATCTTGCAAAGTTCTCTCCTACACTTAGAAGAATCTAAGTGCCAAACTTCACTCTCAACCTTGAACTCTTGCAGGGGGGTTAGAGATACTGGAATCATGCATTTCACATCCATTTAGATCCATCTTTGAGGACCTTCAATCTGTTGTCTTACCGATTCCAAGATTTTGCTTTGAATAGGCCTAATTGCTTGTAGCCCTTGACAGTGTCCTTTTTGCTTTTCTTGCTCAAACTGTCCAAACAACCTAGAAAAAAAACTTCACATTCAGATACCCTTTTGGATCCTCTAAAATATTTACAAGGTTTTAGACCCCTGACTCCTCCGTACAGTGGGTTCCTACAATCTAGGGCAAATAGGGCTAATAGACCTAATTGCTAGGGTTTCACTGTTCTCTTGCTTATCTCTCACACAAATGGATTGATTAAGCCACCATCCTTCTTGCATTCTTAGATATGGTTATGCCCCACCTAGAACTGTACTTGTTCGTACAGTACCTCTTTCCCCTGCTTGTTCTCTTCAACTTTTCACTGCCAAACCTCTAACCGAGTATTGTGAACTCGCCTAGGGTTTGGTTTTAAATGCAAATGCTCGACTCCCTATGACTCCTACTACTAAATATTTATAGATGATTGGCTCCCCTGTCATATCCATCCAATCTCAGGAAGATCCCGTGGTTAGATTTTATGGGGGAGCCATGAAAAGACTGACTGGACTGTACAAAACAAGAAAACCCTCTAAAACCTTAACCTATGAATTCAAAGCACCAAATCAACTCAAAGCAACTTGATTACAAAATGAAAGATGCCTAAGACTGCTCAATGAACACAAATCTAACAGCAAATCAAAGCATCTAATTCAATGAATAGCACTGTCACTCAAAACAGTCAATATAACACAGAATTTGCAGAATTCCTCTATATTTTTCAAACCAAAAACTTGATTACAATTGACTAACTGCTTGCCTTCGAGCCATTACCTTACATAGATGCCTTTTGCCATGTTTCAAGGGATGTTGGTCGATCCCACACTCCTAACTTTTAGGGGATCCGAGATAACTAAGTTGCATGCAACCTGACAAATGTTGTCATGCAACTTTGCAACAACTTTTTGCAACTTCCCATCATTGTGTCCTCTTCCTAACTTCTAGGACCTCTAACTCCTTGATTTCGAGCCATCAACTCCCTTAACTGCCTCTTGGCATCTTCTAACAACTTAGATGTGTTTAGAACACATTTAATGCTCTATTCCAAACTTAAGCTACTAAGGCTAATTAAAGAAAAAGTAATTAACAAGGACTAAACTATGGTGACCTTAGTCCTAGTGACTAACTCACCAATTCCACACACAAGCAAGACCTTCTAAGGTCCAAAATAAACACACTATTACCCTGACTTGGCTAAGGTCAGGTACAAGCCAAAATTGATCATTAGCAAAATGGAGTTTAGCCTAGGTGCTCCTCAGAAAGATCCTAGAGGCATATCAACCAATGTCCATGGGGTGTCATGCCCCCAGCTTCAAGCCGATTTTGTGCCTATGAATTGCATATGAGGAGCGGGGTGCAAAGATCATCTAGTTAAGAGTAGAGCTAACGAGTGTATGAGAACATCGTGACTAGCTGTCGGGGGAGCTACGAACAGTGCTCGCCGAGCAAGACATGGCAGTGATGAGGGCTAATGTCGCTAAGCAAGCACATGATGCCCTTCAGAGTCATCTCGATGACCTTGGTGGGAAGCCATCAACTTTGAGTCTAATATAGGTTCAATGACTAGGGGACCATCTACGACATGTGGAGCTAATGATATCTTCCTTGCAGGGGGAGATTAGAGGGATGCAAGCAACCTTGACTGTATCACACTCTCATTGTTCATGCTTGATGACTACCATCTAGCCCCTCACATGCCTTCCAGAGCATCCACCAAAGCTAGAGGGGTCTGAGAGCCACATGCCTCAGTGATCGGGGATCATCATCATTTTTTTGTGTACATCATTTTTGGTAATGAGATACATACATGTTCATGCATACTTGTAGGTCCTTTTGTATGGACATATATTCAGTATCCACCCATTTTTTTAAGTAGTGGCCTGATACATGTACATGACATTGGATACATACATTATGTGTATATATACATATATCGATACATCGATTTTGGTTTCATGGCATTGTTTATCTGGATGTGTATGTTTCTTATTTCTCATATGTTCATGCAATGAATGTTATATTCTCATGTGGATGTATTCTTATATTAGATGCTAATATGATTTAATTAAACACACATGGTTGTATGTTAATTAAATACAATGATGATCTAATAGACACACACACACATGCACATGGTCACTCATAACACAAAATTATCATAATGTGTTAATGAACAATGTTAACATATGTAGTACTACTACTCTTTTCGTAGAGAGAGAGAGCACCACATAGGTGACACATAGGACATTACGCGTAGTAACGACAAAGATGCATAGCATTAACAGGCTCCTTCAAAGGTGTTCCATCCATAGATGATAATCCATAGGTGCCTAAGCCATATATAGAAATCATAATATAAGGGCCTAACTAGTTATGGCTGAATTTTCCTCTCTGGTCAAGCTACACGTTTACATCTCTCTAATTTTCACAAAGAACCAAATATCCTATTTTAAAATTTCTAGGGGGTGCACTTTGATTGTATTGTCTAGATAACCACCGGTGATAAGCTTTAAGATGTTCGAGGGCTCGTAAGTGGCACTCATCGAGCATTTCTAGCTGATGAAGGTGGTTGACTCAATAGATGGGTATGTGCAAGATTATGATGGGCCAAAAAGTGGTGATATGATGGGTATGTGTAGGGTATGTGGCTAAAAACCTTTTTTTTACCCAAAATTGATGAAATGAAAAGGGTTTTAAAAGGAGATTCTTAGCTTTCCACCAATATAAATTATGCTTTACTTTGAATTTAATAAATAATTATTATTCATTTTCTATTTGAATTACGACTAAAGTCCTATTGATAGGTTGATTGAAAAATCTATAGCTTTCAAATGGTATAACATTTTTTGAATTTGAAACATGTGTCACAAATTGAATTTCATGAATTTTTGAACAAGTTAAGGTGGTTAGACATACAATTTTTCATATTTTTAAAATTTTGTAATAAAGAATTCATAATTAATTATTTACTTGGAAAAAAATTACAAAAAAATATTTATCACATTGGTACATGAGTCCTCTACTTATATCTACAATCTTATAAAAAATATTATCATTTTATTGTGGTTAGGGTGGTGGACAAACACCTACTTCTTATTTTATCCCTGAAATTTAAGTACTATGCATTGAAATTTCAAATTTTCACCAAATAGATTTTAAAAAATAAAAAAATAAACCTAGTAGTTTAGAAACTAAATTCAATTTTCTACATATTCTATTCTTACATATTTTTGAAATAATATAGATAAATTATTCAAATTTTTACATCTTGAAATTTCCTAACTATGGATTTTTTGAATTTTTTACCACTTAAGGGCTTATTTTTTCCATGATGATCTTGTGCATACCTAGGTCTCATTATCAATTAGCCCTTTTAGTGAAACTCGTAGAGATAAAATTTCCAATTCTAAGGGAATGATAGCTTCGGCACCATACACAAGGTTATAGGGTGTTGTCCCTATAGTTGTGTGGACACTTGTGCGATAGGCCCATAAAACATACATCAATTGAATGTGCCAGTCTTTACCGTGTTTATTAACTATTTTTCAAAGAATCAGCTCAATATTTTTATTCAATGCTTTTGCTTGACCATTATATTAAGGATAGTAGGGTGTGGAGAACCTATGTTGGATGTGAAATTTATCGAGGAATTGTTTCACTTCCTATATTTAAATGGTGTACCATTGTCAAAACAAGTGTAGCAAGCAATCTAAATCAAAAAATGATGTTGTTCGTAAGGGAGGTACAAATAGCTTCAACATTCATGGAATAAAGCGGGATAGCCTCAACTCACTTTATGAAGTAATCTGTAGTGGTAATGATGAAGGCATGTCCTTTAGAAGAGGGAGGTGATATCTTTCCAATAATATCCAAACCCCATTTAGCAAACGGCCAAGGGGAAGTTTGGTTTTGTAACTCTTGGGCAGGCACACATGAATGAGTTGACTGTGTTGTTGGAATTGAGGGAATTTCTTGACAAATTCAAAGGAATCTTATTTCATTGTTTTCCAATAGTATCTCATGTGTATCAATCATTGCATCAGGGATTCCACCAAAATGTCCACCCCCAAAGCTTGCATGAGCTTCCTTAAGGGTAAGGGGTATTTCCGCTTTGGTAACGCACCTGAGAAGCATGCCATTATAGGCCTTCCTATAAAGGATGTTAGATAGGATGACGTAGTGAACCGAAAGCTTCCTCACACAAATGCAGTCATTTTTTGTTGCATTGTCGAGCAAGTTCCCAGTTTTTAAATAGTTATAAATATCAAAAAACCATTCCCTAGAGTCTACATGGGAAATTCAACCTTAGGTTCTTTGGGAACCATAAGCGTTTGTAAGACCTGGACTACAAAGTGGTATTCTTTCGTATCTTCTTTGGAAGGTACCAAGGAAGTGGCACTTGCCATGACGTCAGTATGTCTATTTTCTCTCCTAGGGACATTATCTATTGTGAAAGAAGAAAATTATCTAAGCAAAGACAAGGCAAGGTCTCGATACCACGACAACTTACTTTGCTTCGCCTAATAGGTTCCCATTATTTGATTCACTATAAGTTCAGAGTCACCTAAGATACGAAGGTGTCTGATTTTTAGTGCTATCGCGGCATGTAAGCCAGCTATAAGGGCTTTGTACTTGGCGATGTTATTGGTACAAGGAAATTCTAATCGAAAGGACAAGGGAACTAGTTTTCCTTCGGGGGATATTAATACCACTTCTGCTCTAGAACGAATTTGATGCCTTGACCCATCAAAATACATTTTCCATTTGAGATCATGGTTGATCACAAAAATATTTTCATCAGAAAATAAATCTAAGCCGGGAAAGGAGGGAGATGAGTGAGCATCTGCTAGCTGATCTGCAACCGCTTGACCCTTTATAGATTTCTAAGTAAAAAACTTTATGTTGAACTCAAAAAGCAACATAACCCATTTTGCTAACCTTCTTGACAAATCAGTGTTGGAAAACAAATGCCTTAAAAGATTCATTTTTACTATGACATGCATTTCAGCATGGACAACATAGTGCCTCAGCTTTTGTGTAGTGAAGACAAGAGCAAGGCATTGCCTTTCCATGGAGGAATAATGGGTTTCATAATCAACTAGGATGTGGCTAATGTAGTGGACTGCTCTTCCCTTTCCAAAGTCATCATATTGAGCTAAAAGAGTTGCTAAAGCATATGGTAATGTAGCTAGGTAAAGCAGAAACGGTCTATCTTGCATAGTTGGCATCAATATAGAAGGGTTGGCTAAGTAGGCTCTAATCGACTCAAAGGTATTTTGACATCCCTCATTCCATATGAAGTGAACATCCCTTATTAACAAATGAGTGAAAGGAAGGGTACAATCAACCAATTAAGATATGAATCTATGAATTTCCTGAATCTTTCCCTGTAAACTCTACAACTTAGTAATATTCCTTGGTGGAGGCTTGTTAGCGATAACATCAATCTTTTTAGTGTTGACCTCGATCCCATGATGAGAGACTATGAACCCAAGAAGCTTTTCGATGTCAATTCCAAAGACGCACTTAAGGAGATTTAATCTTATTTTGTAGAGTCGAAGTCTTTCAAAAATAAGGCGAAAGTTTTTAGGATGATCTTGATGAGTTATGGATTTGGCCAATATGTCATTGATGTAATCCTCTAGAATCTTTTGAATGAAGCCATGGTTCATTGTCCATTGGTAAGTAGCTCCTACATTCTTTAATCCAAAGGGCATGGCCACATAACAAAAGGTACCCCATCAGATAGGAAAGGTTTTCTTGTACTAATCGTCTGGATTAATATAGATCTGATTATATCCTAAGAAGCCATCCATGAAAGAAAGCAATGTGTGGCCTATAGTCAAGTCAACAATCACATCTATATTAGGTAATGGAAAATCATCCTTAAGAGAATCCTTATTAAGGTCTTAGAAAGTGATGCATATGAAAATGCGACCATCAGGTTTACTAATGGCAACTATTTTGAAATCTAAGGGGAATAATCGATGGGACAGATAAAGCCTGCTTTTAACAATTTGTCTATCTTAGTCTTAACAATTAATGCCACTCTAGGATTGACTTTTTGGATTTTTTTCTTAACCGACTTGGCATCGAGACATAGGATGATATTATGAACCACTATAGATTCATCAATACCCTGGGCATATCCTCATATTTCCAAGTGAATATGTCAGGATGAGAATGCAAAATATCAGAGTGTTCATTTGCTTCTTCCAAAGAAAGAAACTTTTCAATTTTGATCACCTTTTCAAGGGATATGTGATCCATAGAGACCTTGACAATATCCTCTTTTAAAAGGGAACTTCGATTTTCATGCTTAGGTGTTGCAACATCATCACTAGTGTTAGAGAGAGGGTCCTCCTCATCAACATTCAGGACAAATTCCCTGAAATACGCTTGGCCATGCAAGCAATATGGGAAACATCTTTTGTGATGATAAGGGGCTAATGAGGAGTATGCACCAAGAAATTCCTCTAATGCTTCATCCAAAGAGAACATATCTAGAGGAATATTCTTGGCTTGCTACTTTTTCTCTATTAACTTAGGGTGGAGGAGGTTCAATGGCTTGATCGAAATCATATTAACACTCCACTAAGGCTTTAGCTTAGATTGTTCAATGGAACAACCTAGTCCCAAGCTATGTCTTTATGGTTTAATATTGATAGGGACTTGAATTCCCTGCTTGATATGTCCCATTCCCTTCTTCCCATAGCCATATTGAGTAGCAAGCTCATATTTGAATCCATAGCGAGTTTGTAAAACCTCAATGGGTAGCGGATCCACATAGAATACTTCGTTCCACCATCAAACATCAAATGTCTCTACGGGGGCACTTCTGCCTCCTTTATCAGATTCACAAATGTTAATTTCTTTTGCAAGAGGTGGATTGTTCTCCTCATGGCAGGAAGGAATGATTTCTTGAATAGGATCACCCTTCTTCTCCTCCACAAGAGTATTATCCACCTTTGTACTAGGGGCACATGGAAGGTCCATAGAAGAGGGGTCTACCTTGTATTCCACAATAAAGAATTCAAAAAAGTTCAAGGAACCCAAATCATCTCCAAGGAAAGCATTTTTTTGAGAGGATGATGCGAGAGAACTAGGATCCTCTACTTTAGACGGTTCTTTAGTTTTGACACTCACCCTAGGAATGATTTCCACAAAGGGTATCGATGAAGAACATGCCATAGCATCAATAGTTAAGGAAGGGTTAGAATTATTGAGGGTAGACATGGTTGAGGCATGAATGGCAACAGCCAGTTCACAAAGGCAAATGCCCTCTAGATCTGCTTTGACTGTGACTACCCAATTGTTCATGACAAATTTCAAAGAATAGTGTAAAGTGGAAGTTACTATACCCATTTCCTAGATCCAAGGTCTCCCTAAGAGGACACTATAAGGAAAAGTCCCAAGCATCACATAAACCAATGTGGGTAAGGTATTGGGGCCTAGCTACAAAGGTTGTATTATCATACCTAGAGCTTGTCAGTCGTTATCAAATCCACGAATGTACAAAGAGGAAGCTACCAAGGAAGATGAATCAACTTTAATTTTAGGTAGTAGGTCTATACCACAAATTTTGAGTGTTGATACAGTATCAATGAGGGTATTCCTAATACCGATGTTATTTGTATACACCTACAAATGGTCTGGATAATCAAATTAGTTAAAAATGCTTTATTTGATTAATTACTTTAATTTCCTCTACTATTAAATAAATAGAAATATTTATGTATAGTTCATTTCTTCTATTCTTCAGATTTAATTAAATATACGACTTCTATAGTTGGTGTTATTTAATTATCACATCATTTACATAAACAAAGTTAAATACTTTATTGTTTAATTATCACATTCCTTCTATTTAATTTATTAATCAACTTCTATAGTATTTTTTATTAAATTATTTATTCCCCTTTTTGCTAATTTAAATAAATCAAAATATTTAAATAAAGGAATAAAGAAAATTCCTCTATTCACTCACCTACCAAATTTGATATTCTAAAATCCAATTTACTTCAACTGGCATTCATGGGAAGTTGTGGAGACAAATTGGAGACAAATTTGAATCAATCTCTCAAATATTCTTCCTCTAATATTTTATATCATCCTACCTAATGTTTTCATGGGGAGAAACCATTCCCTTCATTAGCTCTAGCTTCTCAATCTCTCATCCTTGAAATCCCAAGATTGAATCCAGGCATCTATTGTGTTGCCCCGTCATGATGTGCTACTGTGAAATTTATATATACAACTTTTTTTCATAGGAAATGGATCCTGAGAATTATCATCCTTTATGCAAAATTACTCTACAAGAATTAGCACTCAAGCATCTTAATCATAGCATCAACATTTTTATCAATAGCATCAGTAGAATTCAGATCATGGTAGCACCATAGTTTTTACTATAGATTTCATCCATTAGGCTTCATTTACAATAGCATCATAGATTTTTAGTTTCATTATCAATCATCACATCATTGCATTTAGCATCAATTCCATTCGCTAGATAGACATTTTAACAGTTATGGTGCTTAAAAATTTGAGAGCCCTCTGTAACTTGATAAATCTTTGGAGATAGGAGACAATGAGATGCTTTCAAATTTTTTATGCTTTAAATTAGTTTAATTCATGTTAAATCTTGATATAATGTTTTATTAAGAAGTGTTTTAGTTGTTTTAGTTATTTACTAATTCACACTTACATTTGGCGCCCACTGTGGGTCTCCAACCCCATGTTTTTAACAAGGTTTTCTGAAAAGCTTTCATATAGGAATCTGGCATAACTATTTTAGCATGATCGAAATATTTTGTAGCGCTTATGAGCCAAACTATAGTGCTTTTGCCTATTTTAGCACTTTTGAAAAAAACTATATTACTTTGGAGGATTGTTTTAGCGCTTTGACTGAAAAGCTTTTAGCACAATTCGACCGTCAAATTTCAAAGTTGTTTCAGTTCATCTAATGATTTCTATAGCACTTATAAAGGATTTTATAGAGCTTTTTCTACTTTCTATAGCACTTTTAATCTTTTTTATAGTACTTCTCTAAAACATTATCTAGATCTAATGTGATTGTGGCCAGTAACTTCATTTCATTAGTTGGTTTAAAATTTATCAATCCTAGGATAGTCACTTCTTCAATTTGGTTTAAATTTTGTCAATCTAGGGTAGTCACAAAACATTTCAATTTGGGATTAAAAATGAACATGTTTTTTTGTGAAGCAATATCTTCACTGTGAGGCAACATCTTCACATAGATACAAAATTGTCGTTTGGCCTCTAATAATTGAACAAGTTGATTTTTGTATTTGTGTGGTGATAGGAATATTCTCATCCTTAACTAGGTGATCAAAATGCCAGACTCATCCTCTATTTTATGCATTTTCAAGCTTTATTAAATCCTTTAGAAGGCCTTTCATAGTGGACAAAAGTACTCACCCTATGGGAACGACCTATGTGGGTAACAACCAAAGCCAAGTTTTCCACCCACTCTAAAATTTAAAGTGAATCTAGGGAAACCCACCTTTGTCAAAAGTGTGCATGATAAGCATCCCCAAAACCTTTGTTCTAAAGGTTGCGAGGTCTCCTAAGGGAGTTTATCACTTGCCGCTTTGAACAAAAACCCTTTCTAAGAACCTAGTGTAGTATCCAACTGAGTCAGTACCCAAACATTGTAATAGTCACAGTGCAACGGGAGGGAAGAATCTACCCCTAAGACACTAACCATATAATTTCCAAGGACTTTTTGCTCAGGGGATCAAGAAATCTAACCTTGAGTACGCACCTAGAAAAGACAAAAACATGGGCACCCTCTAGGGGTGACATGCCTGTGTGAGTTGACACAATTTTAAGTTGTGGGCTTTTGAGTATAACGATGACATTTTAACTAGTAAGAGTGATTCCATTTGAAGTGCTTTATTGTTATCAAACTTGTGAAAATAGGACCATGCATGGTTCTTTTGAACATACACTATTTGTTTATATTACAGCTCTTAAGAACAACTATCTACATTTGATTGTTGTGTGTTTCAAAATCATTAAAATTTAGATAAAAGATCATCCCAAAAAATACATCTTGGACAAAATCAAACTAAGAAATACATGATTGGATATTGGAAAACCATAAAAAATTTCAAGAAATCTCTTACTAAAAGAATTAAAAAAAACCAAGAAACCACTTAGTTACAGAAACCTTTTGAAAATAAGACATTTCTTGTATCTGAATAGGAAGATTTTGCTTCATCATAGGACATTCATCCATAGGTTTCATGATTTCACTGGTGGTTACACTGATGACTATGCTTTAGAGCCCTTGTATTCACAAGCCTATATTCAAAGAAGAGCTCTTTCATAGGAACCTAACCATAGTCAACATATTCATCAATCCACCATCCCACAACCCACCATAGAATACTCCACCAAACCTGATCAGTTCTTATAGTGGACAAATCTTGGAAACATTAGGTTTGTCCTCCAAAATCAGGGAGTTACCACCACACCTTATGACCATTTGGCAACCTACAACTCCTATTCAATAGCTAGGCCTTACAACACCTATTATATAACCTAGCCTTACTCACATTGAAAGTGCTCAAATCGACATTATCAGTAGTTTGAGAACATTCATTTTTGAGGAAAACAAAATACCCCATCAATTTCTCATAGTATCCATCATCTTGAATGAAGAAGAAGAAAATACAAAAATAATAATAGGAAGACCCATGTTACTACCTCGTGCCTAGAAATAGGTAGTGAGTAAACATTGCAATAAAATATTGAAACCATCATACAACACACCTTATGACAATTTTGCGACCTACAACTCCCATTCAACAACTAGGGCTAACCACACCAATATTTTAGCTTGGTAACATACACATTGAAGGTACCCAAACTAACATTATCAAGAGTTTGAGAAAATTAATTTTTGAGAAGAATGAAACACCCCATAAATTTCTCACAACATCCATAGTCTTAGATGATGAAGAAGAGAAAGCATGCATAGTAGCTACATGACCCATATTACCACCCCCCACTTGAAAATAAACAAAACAACACTTCTACCATTTTTTATAGTGCTTCTACGCATTATTATAGCACTTATAAAGTTAAAAAAATTGCTTCTACCATCTGTTTTAGCACCTCTACCACATATTATAGCACTTTTTTCAACAGTAAACTAAACTTTGTTAGAGTTAGAAAATTGGTGTCATAGCACTTTTACAGTCTACTCTAGCGCTTCTGCTCTATCTTTTAGCGCTTCAACAGTAAAGAACAATGATTCTTTCATTTGTTTCAGCATTTCTAGTCAAAACTTATAGTGCTTCTATCAAAACATTATCAGTGTCATAATGGCCAATCTTTCAGTGGTTTGTTTTAGTGCTTCTGCTTTATTTGACAACGCTTTTACCATACCTTTTAGCACTTCTGTCATTTGTTTTAGCATGTCCATTTTCAGTATTAGCGCTTCCACAAAACTAAAAAAATAAAAAGAGATACCTCTTAGAAACGTTTGTCAGATTTGTTACCATCAGAAACTCAAATTTTTACCAATCAGAAACATTTCACAATTCAAATAGTGTCCTAAAAATGTGAAACAAAGTAGGTTTTTACAAGTCAGAATTGTTTTTAACATAAACTTGAATCTTGCAAAATATAAAGGTGTCAAATTATCAACACAAATCTAGATTATTGAGTCAAGTTTCCTCATCACAATTCTAACATCCTATCATCACAAAACAAAAACTCAAAAATTATATTTTTAACTTAGCCAAATCAATAGAATATATTATTCTATTTGGTTTTGTTAAAATCAAATTAACATGAATCACAACATAGGAGATCCAAGTTTAGTGAAAACTACCAAAAGCTTGTATGCCAATCTTGATAAGGTTGCAAAGACAAACTCGAAGAGAAGGAAATTGAAAATCAAAACATGACTGAAGAAAACACCTACTGATTTTAACAAGCTACCAACAAAATAACACAAGAAGATATACAACACACCCAATAGGATCCAAGTCATAAATTTATGGAAATGGTCTTAGAACAAGACATGGAGAAATATCTCTTGATGTTGGTGGAGTTAGGCATGAAACTACCAAAGGATTTTGACATGAATCAATTGAAAGAAACACCAATAATAAATGAAACAAAACCACCCAATACACAGGATACAGATCAAGTGGTTTCTTTAACAACAAAAATGCAGACTTTGCAGGAATAGATTCAAAATATGCAAACATGAACCACAAATAAATACTTATTAAAGGACATTTTTCCTTACCTTTTTCATTTGTATGTGGATATGATACCCTTCTTGAGGCATTATGAGTTTCCTAAATATGACAAATACAATGGAAAATAAAACCCAATTAACCATTTATGGGAATTCAAAACAATGAGCCTTGAGTTCGTACAAGAAGATACATACCTCGTGAGGTTATTTCCTAGGAGTTTGGGAGCCCATTTTGTGGAATAGTTCTCAAAATTATAATCAGCAATTCGATCCTTTGAAGAACTAGTCAACAAATTAATTTCTCAATTCTCCTTTAACATAACACATGACGTAACCATAAAGGATATATATAACTTGAAATAGAAAAAGGGGGAGATTTTCTTGTCATTCTTACAACGTCGGAGAAAATTTTTCGCAACATATCCTCGATCTATACCTAAAGAGGAGAA
>VDFB02271358.1:69464726-69496321 GCA_007258455.2 Sequoia sempervirens | reverse complement strand
TGAATGTAATGCTCATCTTCTGACATGTTCCCTTCACTTGCTTGCATTGTTGTCTTACTTTCCTTAGGAGGACAATCGTTGTCTTGACTCTGAGAGTCTGCACTTTGTGCATAACCATACTTAGCTGATTCAATCATCCATATCCAATCAGGGACTTGGTCAAAGCTACGAGGCTTCAGACCTTCCAAAAATGTATTCAGCCCAGGTTCATAAATTTCACAGAACAAATCAATGCACATAGAATCATCAGGTCTGGAATCTTTGGGAATTTCTATCAAGTAGTCCAAAATTCTCAAGAACAACTTATATGGTGATTCTCCTTCTTGTTTCTTTACATCATATAATCTTTGAACCAAATATTTTTGATCAGTGTTGCTCAAATTTTGATGACACTTGACATGGGGCTCACTATGATCTTCACATTGTGATGATAAAGAAATCACAGTAGTAGATACATTTCCATCTTGAGAAGCACTTCCTTTATCAGCTCCTAGAACTCCAGTGTTATGGAATGTGCCGAGAAGACCAACACTTGCAGCCAGATGCCCTTTCATCATGGAATATTTCAGATTATTCTCAATCTCTATGGCACTCTAAAATGCCTATTGTAATGTTGCAGGTTCCTTGTCCCTTAACAAGAAACTCATCTTTTTGTCAAAAGCTCCTAAATACACAACCAAACATTCAACATCATTTGGTCTTATGTACTCAGGGATATCCCTTATAGCCTTTGTGAATCTAAGATTGAATGCAGGGATCAATTCGCCATTTTTTATATGGATCTCGATGAAGTTATTTCTTACCAAACTCAGATCCACCCTTTCACTGAATTGCTCATTAAAGGCTATCATGAATTGACTCCATGAGGATATAGAACATGCTGGTAAATATGAGAACCAATCCCTGGCATCATCCTTCAAGGATTGAACAAACAGTTTCATGATAATGTCCTCATGACTTACCTCAAAATCCCCCACCACATCCACAAATGCTCGCAGATGTTTAGAGGTTGATTCTGAAAATTGCCCTATGAATTTGGGCAAATGCTTCCTGACTTTTTCAGGAATAAGGTTCGGGAAACCTTTGATACCACTGAGAACCAATGGTCTGTATCTTTCAGCAGCAAAATCCCTCTGAGGGCTTGGTGCAACTTGTCTTCCTTGCATATTTTTACTTTCCATTTCACATGGAAACCCTCATGAACTGATACTCAATCAATACTAACCTCATAAAAGGTTCTCAATTACAACATTCATGAATCCAAAATATTGATTGAATAAAAATGCCCTAAGATTATTAGAGGCACAAAACACACTTCACAAAATGTAATAGACATTACATATCATGCACTTCGAAGTATGTATAAAACTGCTATTACCCTTTTCCCTTTGGTAGTGCTAAATCACTAGATAGGGAAACAAAATTTATTTCTCAACTGTTCAAACACATGAAGAATACCTGGCAACATTGCAGCTCTGGAACATTCTTCAAATCTTCAATGGGTTTACCTTGACAGAGTCACCACCTCTTTGCAGAGGACAAAAATTCAAATGATATGAAGCTCACTTACATGTAAATCTTTCTCTGAGTTCCATCCGACAGAGCACCATAGATCTTGTAGCTTTCAGGTTCACTGCAACAAAGCTTTTCTCCAAGCCTGAGATTCTTCAAACTTTGAACGTAACCAACATGGCAATTGATATGACTCTTTCATAAGGAAAGATTCTAGTCAATCCCCAGCGGAGTCGCCATCTCTGTTGGTTGTTTTTAATGAGCAACCAGGTTGGTCTCCTATTCTACCTATGGAGTAGCCATCTCCAGTCAAGGGCAGCTCGGAGGACCTGGACCAATTGACAAGATTCAGTCAAAGACTGAGATCTTTTGCACTTTAGGCTCTGCAGAACTAGGGTGGGTATACCCACACAATGCCTCAAATAAGACTAGACATTACTTTTTATAGCCGATGACTCCTGATGCCAAGTATTGAGAACCTCAAATATGGCTAGATTCCCAGTAACACAATACTTGCAGTAACCAGGAGGTAGGGCAAGACAACTGAAGATATTCAATGATTTTAAATTTGGAAGGCTTTTGAGAGGGACCAAGCCACAGGACAGACCAGTGCCTAATCTTGGGCCACGGAGTCAAACACAAAAGATGGAATTCATCTGCAAACAGGACCTCAACCAGTGGATTTTGTTTTACTGATGCCTTACATCAGCTATCAGTGCCTTACATTGACAATCCAGCTCTTGTATCAACCAGATTCTTCTTACCCAATCCAACCTGTACACAAACAATCACTGCTACCTGCTCAAAGGATTTAACTGCTTCCTTGAAGCAGACCTATCAACAAATAACACAACATCATGAAGTATGAGAAGATGAACAAAGACACCTTATGCATTCATTCAAATGATTGGAGCATACAGAAATGGAGACAATCTGCCGACATGCATGAAAGATGAGCATCCTCATGTATTCATTGCTCAAACTGATTGTATTTACAGACAGATTCAGAATTACAAATCATCAGACTCCACATTGACTCAAAACTAAACACTAATCTATCTCAGGCTGATCCACAAACTCAGACAAAAGTGTGGAACTGAACCTAAGGGACCAAACCAACCTAAAAACCCCCTCACACATGGCCACAAAATTCTCCTTTATAGGAACAGGAGAAGCAACAAGCAACTGGCCAGATGAGATTACACGTCTTCGGATGACTGGGCCAACCCCAAACAGCACGCAGGCCAAAACATCACTTCCAACAGCCTCACTGGTCTCATAAATGCCTCGGGTCGGGTTGCTGCAGGAAAGACACTCCCGCACGAAAGAAGCCAGGCAATCGATGTCAAATCCGCCGCCAAATCTGCGCGTCCATACTCGAGCCATGCCATCTTGCTCTCAGGGTCGCATCGCCATGAATGCACAATCAACAGATCCAACAACCAAGTTTTTGTCGCCATGAATATTACAAATCTTCGCGCGCGAACAAACAAAAACCCTAACAAAGATTAGGTTGAAAACTGACTGTCGATCAGCAGAGATCGAGCGATCGCCATTTAAAATCACTCGACCGTTGAAAACAAGCCCATGCCTACACATTAGTCTCCAAGTAAACATCGGGCACCTTTGAATCTGAAGTTAAAACATCACTATCCAGCTGACGCACGTGGGCATTTGTGGCCCATTAGTAGCTCAGGCGGGCGAGGGCAGAGAAGTCGCTGAGAGATAGCCGAGTCGGCAAGAGGTCCTGGCGAGGAGAACAACCCATACCGAAGTCACCGGGCACAACGACCAAGCATAAGGAAATCGGGGAAAGGTCTGGCCGAAAGACGGATGCTACATCGAACACTCATCACAAGTTGGCAAGAGATGGCCAAGTCGGCCAGACATCATGGCGAAGTCTACATGTTTCATCGAGCAGATGAGTCGGCAAGACATGGCACACTTGGCGTAAGATTTTAGCTTAGAACAACACCCTGTCAGTGAAAGAGAGATTACAATCGATCACCAAGACATTAATAGTCTCACACCAACCGAAACCATTTTCCTTTTGTGTATCGCTATAACATTAAGATATCGAGAAGACCTCCTGCCGCACACCATGTCTCCCTGAAGGTTTTCATTCACTTGAGTGTCACTGAGATAGCCCAGAGCCTATGCCGATGAAGACCACCATATGTTCCATCGGCGAGACTGAAGTTCACTCACTGAGACCTCACGCCGAAGATCTCAGCTCATACTGAAGAGATTACTCTTTACATTGTCGGTCAGTATAAGCACCCATCATCGGTGAGACATCACAGTGACATTACATTGATATACCACAAGCCCCTTAGAAACTTGTTCGCCAAGAGAAGATGAGACCTTCACCGAAAGTCACACATTGAATCATCGTCGGCAAGACACGACCCAATCGCTATGACATACACTGAAACAAAAGTCTCCCCAAAGCATCAAGTCTTCCATCACCGGTCGGCGTAGCAAGAGACACTGCCAAGACATCTCACTGAAAGGTATAGCATACGCTGAAAGCAAACCACAAGACACTGTCGGCAAGACATAACAGATTCGCCAAGAGATACATTGAGAGTTCAAAGTCCTGCCGAAGGGAAGTCACATCGAAGAGCAAAGGGGGCCACCACAGTCGGGAAGACAAGCAGGGGTCAGGGAGACATCTCCCCGACACAAAGAACATAGGCTGACAGAGACTTCGGGGAGAGAACATGGAGTCGCCAAGATGTCACCCTGAACTGAAAGAGTCATGTCGAAGGCACAATGGAGGGTAGCAAAAAGGAACTCGAGGAAACCAAGGGGAGTCAGGAGGACCATAAGTGAAGCATGAACTGGCTCGACAGGTCACCGAAACAAAAGGGAAAATGGGATGGGAACCAAACAAGGCCGGAGCCAGAACCAGGAAAGAGACAAGGAACAAAAGGAACAAAAGGAACCAGGGCCAAAAACTATCCCGCCCCCACCAAAGAAAAGACCACAGAGGCGGAGCCAAAATCGACACGAGAAAAGAAGCCGCGGGGCCGGAGTGGGACAAAACCTCGAGATGGAAAACATGAAGAAGGTTCCAAAAATGATTCCCATCCCGATCCCACCCCCGCCAAAGAAAAAAAAACAAAAGACAAGCAAAGACATGGAGTCGGGGCCGGAATGGAACCCGAAAGAGAAACCAAAGGCCAAAATCCAGATTCTGATTTCACTCCGATCTTGCCTCTGCCAGACAAGGAAAAACACAAGGCAAGGAAGAAAAGAAAGAACTGGCCACCTGAGACATGAAGACTTGGCACGCTGAGCTCAACCCTTGTGGGAGCCCACTTACCCCACGTGCCAAAATTAAACACACCCCATGGCAAAAGTTTTATCATGAAAAACAAGAGTACACAACTAGAAGATGAGAGAACCATAAATGGCACTAACAATGCCATCATAAACTATCTTTGTAGTGATGAACTTGATACAATTTCTATTCATAACACTCATAACGATGCTTCACAACAAGAGGGTTCCAAATCTTCGAGTTGCAAAAATGATAATAGGAAAAATAAATCTAATGATGAAAACCTTTCTGAGGCAACATTAGATTTTGAAAAAGAAAAAATAAAGAACGTATCCAATAGTGAAAACCTTTTTGAGGAATTGAAGGATGGAATATTTGACACTCTCCCAGAGCATTAGGATGAAAAATATTTAGTACTGGTAGAACCAACACAATCTATAAATTTGGGAACAACTGAAAAGGCCAAGATCCTACATATAGCAACATCCATGACAAACAAGAGAAGCCTGCATTCAAAAAATTCTTTGAGGAGCAACACATCAATTTTGCATGGTCTTATTTTGACATGTCAGGATTGGATCTAGATCTCCTAATGCATCATCTATCACTACCAAAAGGAATCAAACCAGTCAAACAAAAATTGAGAAATATGCATCCCCACATCGCCCTGATGGTTAATGCTAAGCTGAAGAAATTATTGGATGTAGGATTTATCAGGTCCATAGATTATGCAGAATCGATCTCAAATATTGTTCCAATATCAAAACTTAATAATAACATCAGAATATGCATGGATTTCAAAGATTTAAACAAGGTGTGCCCAAAGGATGTTTTCCTTTACCCAACATTGACATAGTTTTTGATTTAATAGCGGGACATGCTATGTTATCTTTAATGGATGGATTATTAGGGTATAATAAAATAAAAATAGAACCTAAAGATCAGGAAAAGACAACATTCACTTGTCCTTGGGGTACATTTTGTTGGAATGTCATGTCCTTCAGGTTGAAAAATGCAGGTGTGAAATATTAGCAGGCGATGACCACTATTTTCCATGACATGATGCATACTTTCATGGAAGATTATGTAGATGGAATCTTAGTAAAATCATACACAAGGGAAGGACATCTAGAAATTCTAGATAAAATCTTTACTAGGCTAGAAAATTTCAATGTCAGGTTGAACCCAAAGAAATGTGTGTTCAAGGTAACATCAGCAAAACTCCTGGGTTACATAGTATCACAAAAAGGTATTGAAGTGGACACAGCTAAGGTTAAAGAAATAATGGAGATGTCACCACCTAAAAACATAAGTAAATTATGATCCTTATAAGGCAGGTTGCAATCCCTCAGGATATTTATCTCCCAGCTAGTAAACAAGAGTCACCCATTTAATCATCTACTTCATAAAAATGTTTTATTCAAGTGGGTCATGACTATGAAACAACTTTCAACCAGATAAAGCAATACTTGATGTCACCTCCAATACTCATGCCACCTGCGATAGAGAGACCATTGATACTATATATCCCAACAACTCACATGTCCTTGGGAGCTTTATTGGCACAGGAGGATTTTGAGGGAAAAGAATAAGTTATTTACTACATCAGCAGGACACTCAATGGAGATGAAATAAACTACACATTCATAGAGAAGGCTTGTTTAGTCATGGTCTTTGAAACCCAATAGTTGTGACAATACATGTTGACTCATACAGTCAAGCTCATAGTAAAAATAGACCCATTGAAATATCTACTTAGTAATCTACTCTAACAGGAAGATTGGAAAAATGGGTCATGATCTTGAGTGAGTTTGACATCCAATATGTCGATAGGAGGGCCATCAAAGGATAGGTAATAGTGGATCAACTAGCTAAAGCTCCATTATAGGATCATCATCCAATGAACATTTAATTTTTGGATGCGAACATCCTAAATATGACAACACAACAATGGAGGCTCTATTTTGATGAATCATACACACAAAGAGGGTCTTGTGCATGAATCCTATTTGTCACATCTCAAGGGTACACCATCCCAAGATTCTATAGGCTAATGTTTCCATGTACCAACAATGTAGATGAGTATGAAGCATTAATTATTAGCATCAAAGTAGCTATTGAATGGAAAATCATAGAAATGCAAGTGTATGGGGACTCACAGCTTGTCATCTATTAGGTAAATAATGAGTATCTGACAAATGATGAAAATATCATGCATTACAATAAAATGATAGATGATCTTAAAAAGTACTTCATGGATATCAAGTTTGAAAAAATACCATGGGAAGAGAACAAGGCTGCAAATGCCATGGTGACAATTACTTCCCTTTTGCAATTACTAGAAAAACAAGGTCATTATGATTTTATGGTGGAACAACTATCTAACCCTGCATACAACAATCCTGATTCATAGATCATATGCCAAATAACTAACACTCAAACCTCACTATATGGAGAGATCTATACTTACCTCAAGGATAATATCCTTCCTCCTAATATCTCTAGAAACCAAAAAAATAACTTTATTTGTTAATCTACTTGACATACATTGATTGTTGACACCCTATATCATCGAGGTCTAGATGGTACTCTTCTTTAGTGTCTAGAACATCACAAATTTGAAATATCCTTAAGAGAGGTCCATGAAGGTATCTGTGGAACCCATTCAAGTGGACTAACCTTAGCTAAGAAACTCCTCTATTTGGGGTATTACTAGCCAAACATGGAGAAAGAGTGTTATCAATATGTTAAAAATTGTCAAAAATGTCATATTCATGGTAATATAATTCATGCATCGATGCAAGAGTTACAACCTTTCACATCAACATGGATTTTTTTCAATGGGGACTATACCTAGTAGGAAACATAAATCCTTCTTCATCTAATGGACACAAGTTCATCATCACCGCAACAAAGTATTTTACAAAATGGATAGAAGTAGTTCCTTTAACAACTATCATTGGAAAGCAGATCTCATCTTTCATACTCAACTACCTCATCTATCAGTATGAAGCACCCCAATCCATTGTCACAAACAATGGTAGACCTTTTAAAAATCAAGACGTCTAGGAATTATGTGAACAATTCCATATCCAACATCATTTCTCATCACTATACTATTCACAAGGAAATGGCAAAGTAGAGGCCTTGAACAAGACAATTCTAAAAATACTAAAGAAAATGGTAAATGTTGTTGGACGAGATTGGCATGTTTAGCTAAATCCTGCACTATGGGCCTCTAGAACCAACATCAAAATACTGACAGGAGCTACACCATATGCCGTGGTGTATGGATCAGAGGCCATTTTACCCATTGAGGTAGAAATACCATCACTTCCTGTCTCATTAAAGGGTATCATTACAGATGAGGATTATAGATTCTCTTGAGTATAGGAATTAGAATTATAGGATGAATGTTGTCAGCAAGAATTCAATCATTTCAAGTCCTACCTACAAAGAATGTCAAGGAGTTACAATCACAGGGTAAAACCTAGAGTCTTTCAAGTGGGAGACTTGGTCCTAAAGGAAAACCCTAGGAATCAGTAGGATAGAGAAAAGAAAGGGAGGTTTGAACCTAATTGGCTAGGTCCCTTTGTAATCATATCAGTGTATGGATTAGGAGCATATCAATTGTCTACATCAAAAGGGGATTTGTTTGATGAACCTATCGACAATATCTGTCTTAGAAATTTTTATACCTGAATCACCAAGTGAAGGAATTAGCTTCTAAAAATGGTTACCTTGATGAAAAAGAAAAAAATACAAAAAAATAAAAAAAATACAAAAATACAAAAAAATCAAAAAGACTGAAAAGTGTTAAAAAAACATATGGTGAAAACTTGAAAACAAGCACTATTTGTGATTTGAATCATCTCTTCCATCTATTTGGACACATGTCATGGTCATTATTTTCACCATCATTCTGCATCCATTATCATATCATTACGAGTGTCATGTCTCACCATGGTTTGGGGGAAAAAGCCTAAAATCACTGGGGGTAGTAAACATCAAGCTTAACAAAATAGAGAAACAACAGCATGTCAAACATAGCAAAAACAAGGATCGAAACACAACCCAACATGAAACATCAATCACAATCGGAAACAAATCAAACATCCATTTCACATCAAAAAATCTAAAAACATGTCAAAAAGGTTAATATCAGAAATCCAAAAACATGAGTCTGTGTCAGTCGAACTACGTGGTCTCTACGTGTATCACGTATGCAAGGATAATCTTTGATTAGCCCCCGAGGCCCCTAGGATAGGTCTTTCCGTTAGGTCTTTGGTCAAAAATCTCAAAATTCACAAAAACATCATAAAATCAGGATGGATGATCTAATCTGAATAATGATTGAAATACTTTAAGCAAATGTGGGATATGTCGTACTTTGATCATTGTTATCATTTCTTTGGAGCAACTCGATGATGAATTGAACTAGAGAAGAAAGGAAGGAGTGATATTTTCTTTATCTGCTATTTGTGAATTAATCATAATTACTATGTGAATTGTTGCGAGAAGTGCTCTACAAAGTATCATGGATGGCATTCCAATTCACCTCATTTTAATTATACCTTGATGTTTGTGTTAGATTTCAATATCAAAAATCATGGAAGTAGTACTCAGGTCATCATGGTCTAAATTATCCCATTGATGTTTGTACTCGCTTTCAACATTTTTAAAGCTCTATGATGATACAAATCACAAAATTACTATTAAAATGCCTAATTTTGCATGTAGATTTACATGGTTAAATTAGATTGCATTCATAATATTTTTTGCATCTGTAGAGTATTTGTTACAAAAATGGTGAATCATTCAAAGACAATGTTTTCTTTTCTCATTAAAAGATTGAGTATACTTGACATTAACAAAAACATCATCATATCATATAGTTGCATAATTATATTCACTTGCATACATTAGAAAGCATTTAATCATCATTTCAACATTCACACATTTGAATCAAATAACTTTTCATTTATCATATCACATTTTCCATATCACATAAAATTGCATAAAGAAAATCTCAAAAACATAAATCTCTATCATTGCATTTTCAAAACATCCATCAAACATTCATATATCATACGTCATCTTCATCTACATATAAATCTCTATCATATAAGATATCATACATTCATCTATCACATCATATATCATGTATCATCAATCCCTCCATATATTATATCATTATCATACCTCATTTTCATCCATATATTACATCATATATTTGCATTTACACCAAAATCAAAGAACACACATCCCATTTACATCGCATATCATATATCATTTCAAACACATCCTATCCATAACCATATATGTAATTACATCATACATTCATACATCATACACATACATCATGCATCCATACATCATCCATATATTATCCATACAAACATCATTATACATCATCATAAAAGATCATACATCATAGCATATTATCATGATATAAATTGCATTCATAACATAATAACAAAGGAATCATCACATAGCATATAGAACATGAAATAAAATGCATCCATCAGAGAATCATGTAGAACACATATGGATCGAAGAGTCCACTACATATCATATATATCAAAATAATAATGTCAAGTATACAATGATGTCTAAAAAGAAAGAGATATATAATTAAAAAATGGCTATAATTAGAATGTACATCATCATCTAAAATAACAAATAGGAATCACATATGAAGCTAAGAACTACTGGCTCCAGACGGTGCAGGAATCGTAGTATGGGTCCCTCCACCACCACTAAATGTACCAGGATCTCTAGGTTCTCTCCAAAGAGGCTATGTCACACTAGCACTGACAATGCTAGAATGATTCTTGCTAGATCAAGACTTCCTATAGCTCACTCGCTGCTTGGAAGGGATGGCATCATAATATTTACCTATATAGTACTCCACCTCCCCACCAATACGGGAAACCTCTCGCATATAATCCACTAGGGAAGTACCATCTGCTAGTCTCTACAATCTCTTGACTGTGGCCTGAGCACCCTCTACTATAAACTTGGTGGCATCCCTCTCGACTGTCAAAGATGTAATCTGAGTCTAAGTTTCCCCAGTATCCTACCTAGCATCATCCCTCTTGATAGTCAATGCTATAGTCTATGATTTTTTTGTGGCTAACTAAGCCTGCACTGATGCTAGAGCCTCTGCATGTGATTGGGCATGTGCCTACATCTGAGCCTAAGTCTACTCTATTAAACTCTATGCATGAACAAGTTTCTCCTAAATAGTCTCTAACTACACCTGAAGGTCCCCTATCTATAGCTACTCTGAAACATCCCTCAAAGCCTACCTCTTACGAGGCACTGTCTCCTCTAGAAAATCTAAAACATGGCCTGACCCACTTGCAACCTCTCCACTATCAAATCTATAATCATCACCGTTGCTCTCCTCCCCACTTCTCTCCTCTCCACTATCCTCATCCTCACCAACATCCTCCACCTCAACCTCCCCAACCTCCTCTCTCCTTTGCCTCCGACCATGTACAACAGGAATTTCCTCCTCTATAAGTAATGGGGTAGGCTCATCTTGAATGGTAAGATGGGGAAAAGGATGTAGAGACAAATACTCAACATACTCAGCTATAACCAATGGCTCAACAATATTAGGATGGATATCCCACTCAAATGGTTGCAAGGCTTGAAACTCCTGGACAATAGCATCAAATGATAAACTAGGCCCCCAATCTGTAGAATCTGACTAGCAATGGGCATAATGGGCAACACCTTAGGGCATACCCTAAACCATCCCATATTGTTTATACACTCATCTAATCAAAAAATATATCTAGAACCCAATGATTTTGACCAATCAATATCATTGAATGATAGAGAAATGGTAACTAAATATCATCATCATCCCAATGATCACAATCTAGGTAGGGATGCCATGTCATAGACTCTATGTCATCAATCACTCTCTTCTAATACTCTAAATTACCCAATTTGGACTGAGTAAGGAAATTGACATATCTGAACACATATTGTCTCATAGGTGGTCTTTGTCTAACTATAACTATATGTGTGATAGTTATGTTCTCCCATGCCCATACCTAAAGCAAAGTGACGTCGCTAGATAAACTCTCACCTCTAAGATACACTACTAAATGTAAATCATGATATAGGTGGGAAAGCATGCACATGCCCCAAGAAAATCTAGTCCCATGAATGACCATACTCTCCAAAAATTGACCCCAACCAACAGAGAATCCCTTTGATCTATGATTAGGACAAAGGAATCCTCCAATGAAACCAGCAAGAACTGTAGATAAAGTGGCATATGCATTGGCCATCTCATGCCATGGAATCCACTGTCCAGCAATTTGATCATCCTAAAACACTCTACAGAGAGCATCAGTCCCACCCTACTCTATAGAATCATAAATGACAATATATCCAACAATGGGAAGCTACAAAATCCACTTGACATCCTCTGGGGTGACTATCATCTCACTAGTAGGAAGGTGAAAGGTTTTGTGCTCGCTATGCCATCTCTCGGCTAGTGTTGTCAATAGACCCTAATTAATCCTAATCTAGGGCATGAATAAAAGAGGAGATAGTCCACAATGTGTAATAATGGTCATGTCAAGTTGTGCCAAATGTGGTATTAGATCAAATGTCCATGGAAAATGCTCTCAAACCTAAAGGTTTCCCAACTAAACCTATTTTATCATGAAAGGAACAAAGTCAATACTTCATGTCAATCATCAAACATCAAAAATATCCTATCAAAACTAATCAACTCTTGGCAAGACTTTTGATCAAATCTCTGAGTGAACATTCTTGAACCTCACCTATCATGAGGTCAAAACATCAAGTATCATTGAACCTCACCTGTCATGAGGTTAATCATCAATGCATCAAATCAACCTTGATTATCATGAGGTTCATCAACTAAACTACAATTATTTCTTGCCTATCATGAAGATAATTATCATCAAATCAAACATCAAACCCCACCTATCATTAGGTTGAACATCATCTACTTGATCAATATTATCAATCAAATCAAACCAGTAACTCACAAGATCAAAAATTGACAAAATCAAGGACAATTTGAAAAAATTCATCAATTTGATTTGAATGCACTAAAATAGGCATTCAAAGTGATAAAAAAATGGCATGCACCATTTCATCAATCAAAAGTGCTATTGCAGACAGTTAAAGTGCCATTCTATTTGGTCAAAGCACTAAAACTTTGGGTCAAAGTGCAAAAATAGGAGGCTTAAGTGCTAAATAATCTAACCTAAGTGCTAAAGTCCTAAAAAGCGCTAATTTGTCCTACCAATGTTCTAACACAGTTACCCTATGCGCTAAAGTTTACAAAGTGCTAAAAAGCTACACCTAAGTGCTAAAACGAAAGCCCTAAGCACTAAACTTTTCAAAGTGATAAAATAGTTATTGAAAGTGCTACAATGAGAAATAAACGTGCTAAAAGAATTTGAAAATTAAAAATCCATAAACTACACAAAAAATGAGACAAGGCACAAAATATAGGGGGATAAAGAGTACGTACTGGAGGTCCATAGGCAATCGGGCACTAGTGACGTCTTACATGCTCAAAATGGTGGGTGTGATAAGGAATTGACACATTGCTCCACGTGGCACAAATGGCTCTCTCACAAAGATTTTAAAAGTCAAAATGCACAAATGAGTGTGAAAAGGACCCTTTTGACTTTTAATAGGTTATTGGAGGTGGGATTTTTGTGGGGTTATTTAAAAAAAAGGGGGGGATTAATTCAAAACAAATCCCAGGGCACTTTCTACATCAATTATTAAGAGATAAATTATTTCATCACTGAATATTCATCAAATCTACATCAAAAGATCATAAAAATTGAAAAATTATGAAAAATCCAAAAAAAAATCAAAAATTCATTAATTTATCTCCCGAGGGGGCATATATTCATCATCACCTGAAAATCAATGTTTGGGGCACATTGAAAAAAATTCATCAATACTAGCAACAACAACACAAAATTTTATTTGAAGCAATGAATAAACACATCACTTCAAAGGGGGCAAAATGTATACACCTAAAAATGGTTTGAATAATCAAATTAATTAAATACACTTTATTTGATTAATTACTTTAATTTCCTCTACTATTAAATAAATAGAAATATTGATTTATAGGTCATTTCTTCTATTCTTCATATTTAATTAAATATACAACTTCTATAGTTGGTGTCATTTAATTATTACATCATTTAAATAAACAAAGTTAAATACTTTATTGTTTAATTATCATATTCCTTCTAATTAATTTAATAAACAACTTCTATAGTTTTTTTTATTAAATTATTTATTCCTCTTTTTGCTAATTTAAATAAATTAAAATATTTAAATAAAGGCATAAATCAAATTCCTCTATTCACTCACCTACCAAATTTGATATTCCAAAATCCAATTTATTTCAACTAGCATTCACGGGAAGTTGTGGAGACAAATCAGAGACATTTAAATCAATCTCTCAAATCTTCTTCCTCTGATCTAAGTTCCTATCATCCTGCTTGATGTTTTCATGGGGAGAAACCATTCCCTTCATCAGCTCCAGTTTCTCAATCTCTCACCCTTCAAATCTCAAGATTGAATATATGCCTCTGTTGTGTTGCCCCATCACAATAAGCTGCCATGAAATTTATATATACAACTTCTTTTCACAAGAAATAGATCCCAAGAAATATCATCCTTTATGCAAACTTACTCTACAAGAATTAGCACTCAAGCATCTTAATCATAGCATCAACATTTTTATCAATAGCATCATAGTATCACAACATCAATAGAATTCACATCATGGCAGTACCATAGTTTTTACTGTAGATTTCACCCATCAGGCTTCATTTACAATAGAATCATAGCTTTTTAGTTTCATTATCAATCATCACATCATTGCATTTAACATCAACTCTATTCTCTAGATAGGCATTTTAACAGTTACAATTCTTACAATTCTGAGAGCCCTCTGTAGCTTGATAAATCTTTGGAGATAGAAGACAATGAGACGCTTTCAAGTTTTATTTGTTTTAAATTAGTTTAATTCATGTTAAATCTTGATATAATTTTTCATTCAAAGAATTATTCTAGTTGTTTTAGTTATTTACTTATTCACACTTAATACATTATTAACATTGACTATGATCATCAAAGGTTCTGCTTGCTTCTGCACGTCTAGAGGTGTGTGTTCTTATAGGTGGAACATAATATTCGGTGAATTCACATGAATATGAGATAGCAACACATTAACATCCATAGGCATGGTGGAGGAAAGTAAGAGAATATTTTGCAGGGCCTCCTAAAGCATCTCTTGATAAACCGAGTTAGTCTGAAGCAAGTCCCAAAGTGAGATCTTAGCTAGAGTAACATGAAGCTACTCAACAAGATCATAATTTCTTAGTGCTTTGATTGCACATTTAGGTGTTGCAAGAAGGCTTGGTTGGGAAGGTGGTAAAGAAGTAGGTTGTGAGGTAGGAATAAAATATTTTTGATCCAAGTTTTGTCTGTTACTCCTTGTGGGATATGTGTGTCCAATGGCATTATAAGATGCAGAATCCATATCTTTCACGAACTTTGACTACAAGTTCACTGAATCACTATGACATGAAATTACATAGACAACATTGTCAGCTAGGGTTATGTAGATGATGGGTTTCTTAGGGCTCAAAGGAGCTGCTAAGACTACCACCACATTTACCAATCCCTCAGCCTCCCAAGAAGATACTTGTTTGGGAGATTTACAAATAGGGGGAATGCTTCTAAGAAGTCATCTAGAGCATCCTCCAGCATATTGAAATATTCCTCAAAAAGTCACTATGATGAATGTGCAACATCACAAATAAAATTCCAATGTTCACATCAGGTTCACCAATATGTGATATAAGAGGGATTCGTTACACATAGGTCTCTCCTTTCTTGAAAGATCACCAGGGAATGAACTACCCTTATACACCTTAGGATAGTAAAATGATAAAGAACCAAGAACATAGTTATGTCTCAGTGGAAATAGTCAGAGGCCCTAAGAGAGTCAGATCAAAAAAAAATTATCCCAGAAGCTAGAGCTCTTGACTAGAAGACATCAATGCAAATCTAGGACACCAGCATGACGCATTGTCATCTGAAAGTTGCGCTGGCACCCTGAGCAATAGAGAACTCTGGAACTTGAAAGACAGAGAAACCCTACTCACAGACTCATGAGTGATATAAACAGAACTGTTAACTAACCAGAAAGCCAAATACTAAAGGAAATATCACAATACTTGGAGAGAGTTTACCCTTTTCTCATACACTTGGATCTTCACTCCAAGCTCCTTTTCTGTAACCTACACATAGAAGATCAAGGAGAAAGTTGTTGGGTGGTTGTTTAGGGGCCTGCCTCAATTAGACCCCCATTTTGGTGTTCCCACCTCCACAGATAGCCAAGTTGGAAAAGAAAGCAAAGCATGTGGTGAAAGCAATACCCGCAAGAGGAGTAAAACCCACACCACAATAAGCATTTGGTGAAAGCAATACCCGCTCAAGAATAGAACCCGCACCACTAAAGAGTAGACAAATGTTTGTAAAAGGAAAGTGAGAAAGGGAGAGAGAGCACCACCCATGGGTTAAGGCCCTCTCCAAAGCATGCAAACACATCGCTAATTGCTTGCCTGAGAGTTGTTGTTACTGCTAGGGGGACCTTAGTTCAGCATGGCTTTGCCTGTGAGAGCACTCCAACACTATCTAAGAAGAAAAAATCTCAAAGTGGTAGGAAGAACTTGAATGAGAGCTAGTGTGTTGTCTTCCAATCTTCCAACCTCCAAATGAGAGGAAAAAAGAGGTTTTTATGCTTGCAAAGGCAGCAAAGATTCATTACTTTTAGAATGTAACTGCTAGGACATGTGTCACAGGGGTTAACCTTCTAGATTCCATGTTTTGGGCTCAAAAAATGGCCAAGATGCTAGCATGCTACATAGATGTCTGCACACCATGTGTTCGTCCAAAGCCTATATTCTCGAGGAACGCATCACCAAGCTTCTATTGCTCGGCCACTTGTCCTCCTGAAGTCAAAATCATGAAATTCAAACTCAAGGGGCTTTTCCATTAATGTTTTGAAGTGTCATAAATGCTAGGCAAGAATGTGGAAATATGGAATTGCCCCTAGGTGCACTTATGTGATATTACAAGAAGAAGCATTAAGAGAGTATGAATCAATATTAATCTTAGGCAATAGATCAATGCTACATATGTTGAGCATTGAATTGACATCTATGAGAGTATGTCTAATGCTAATATTATCAATGTTAACAATAATTATTATAGGGTCCACTTTCTTCTGTACTTGCAAAGGTGAGAGTTCTTATGGATAGAATGTGATATTTGGTGAATCCACATGAATATGAGATATCAATGCATTAGAATCTGTCAGCCTAGTGGATGAATTTTACAAGGCTTTATGAAGCATACCTTGACAAACTGAAGCAAATCCCATAGTGGGATCTTAGTCGAAGTAACCCAAGGTTGCTTGACAAGATCATAATCATTGGGTGCTTTAGTTGTAGGTTTAAGTACTTGAGGAATGCTTGGTTATTTATTCATACTATTCTCATAAGTATGGTCTACCACTCTATAAGAGGGAGCCATTGAGAGATCAAGGGAATCACTATCAAATGGGACACCCTTAATAGAAAAATTCTTTTTAGGAGAAGGACTAGCTAGAGTCAGATAAATGACTAGTCTCTTAGGCCTTTGAGGGGTAGTAGAGAGATTATATTTGCAGAATCATCACAACTAGTAGAATAATTATTTGAAGAAACATTCTCAACATCAATCTGGGGAGGGTCGAATGTGGAAGGAGGTTTGTAATTCACTAATGCATCATCTCTGAAATAGATTGCATCAAAACAAAGATGAGATTCATCATTCCCTAATGCAATGTCTCCAAAAGAGAGTGCATTAGAATAGAGATAAGATTCATCATTCACCAATGCAACGTATCTAGAAGAGAGTGCATCAGAATGAAGGGTAGATTCATCATTCACAAATGCATCATCTCTAGGAGATAGAGTGTGTTGGAATAAATAGAAGGTAAACTAATATTAAGAAAGGTACCAATGATTTTATCTTCTTACAGCAAGATAGTCTTCAAAGCAAGAGGAATATCATGAGAAGGATCAAAGATACCAACATGGGAAAAGCCAAGTCATTATCACATGCATGAAATGGAACATCATTAACATTTTGAACAAAATTAGATACTAAACTAATAAAAGAAGATATTAAATTCATTTTGGGGTGCTAAACTAAGAAAAATCAAAAATCTAGAATTTTGGATTTTTTAGTGTTTTCTAGGTTCTAGTAATTTACATTTTCAAAGGTCTTTGAAGTAGAATTTAAGGTCAAAACTTGTGTCGGTCCTTAAAATTTGATAACCAAAAGCATAGTATTTTGGGGACTAAACTAATTCTCTTGGAGACCTTTCCAATGGTGCAAATGGTTCTAAATTTCAAGCACCAAGTCAAAAGTTATGACCCCACCAAGTAGGGGTAAATAAATTCCTAGTTTTTGAAAAAAAATTACTCTTCACATCGTGTTCAGCAAAAAGTGGAGAAGGAGGATTCATGGCTAACAAGTTCTCTTCATTTAGAGAGCCTCACAGAGTGAACTACCCTAAACTACCTCAAGGAACAATGTGAGAGTTCTAGAATTTGAAAGAGGAGGTCATGAAGATTTTCTAGATAGAATGATGAGCTCTCGGCCAAAGGATGGCATCACAGGTCTAGGATGACAACATGGCATGTTTGCATCTCTTTGGAATGTTGGAATCCATATGGACTATAAAGAGGATGTCACAAAAAATAGCTCAGGAACTACTAATAGTAAGATTACTAAGAACTAACAGAATGTGATAAAGTAACAAAATGTAATAGAATAGAAATAAAGTGAAATATAAATGATAAAGATAAAGAGAAGAAAGAAAGTTCTTACAACTAGTGAAATAATGAAGCCTCCATCACATGAATGTCTTCAATACCTACATCTGTAAGATCTAGAGAAAGTGTTGGGGCTATACATGGGTCTTCCTTAGTCAAACCCCTATTTTGGTGTTCCCACCTCCACTAACAGCTAGATAGATAGAAAGAAATGAACCAAAATGGACAATGTGTGTAGTGAAAGAAAAAATAACTTCAAGAGTAGAACCCACACCACTAAGTATGAGTGATAAAAGTGATCCTCGCTCGAGGAAGAGAACCTGTATCAAAAAGAGTGAGTGATAAAAGCAATCTTCGCTTGAGGTGGAAAACCCATATCGTGAAGTAAGAATGTACAGTTGATAGGGGATATGGAATCCTAGGATGCTCAAAAGCATGAGATAAGGGAGATGAAGCTTCAAGGCTTAAGGAATCCAAAGAGGGAGACAAAGAGTGTTGCAAGAGCCAAGAGAGATACAAAGGGTTTTGTAGAGCTTGAGAGCTGAAGGCTGATGTAGCAAGCTTTATAGAGTTGTGCAAGCAAGATAACAAGAGAGAAAGGCTAAAGCCAAGGCTAGAAAGAAGCTAGAGGACCAAATGAATTGAAAGGATCACATTTAAAGAGATAACCAAAGCAAAAAGAAGCTTCTCGGGTAGTTACAAGGCATCCCAAGTTGTTACCACCAACAAAAGCAGATGAAAAGTGGAAAATATGTTCGAAGGAAATCATTTGAACATTGAAACATCACAAGATGCTAGCGTATAATGTGAACATCCACATGGAATGCTAGTTTCTAAATGTGTCATGCTACAAAACAACATGAGCAAGAAAATCACAATGTTTGACGGAAAGCTGATGCACAAGGGTAGTTGTTGAAAAGGGGTTCAGAGCATCCTAAAAAGGGAAAAAGGTTGATGCAAGGGATAAAATGAGCCTACATATGTGTTAGGGGAGTGGACACTAAAGTGGATGCAAGAATGTATGTGAAATTGCAAGGGGTGAAATTTTATGACATTATAGAAACATATGCACATAGATCCTTACAATTTACATTAGAATTAGACTAGGTTGCATTGGGAAGACTAGGTCATACAATGAAACATTTTTTAAGACCAATGCAAAAACATGATCTCATTTGCATAAGCTCAAATTGTTCACACTTGGTCAAAGATATTAATGTCTCTTCTATTATTTTGTTGGTTGTCACATATTTAGGATGATTGAGAGGAATTTTTTCCTTGGATTTGATTAATGGGATCAACATGATAATTTTGACCTTGAGTTGGTTGTGGAAAGTTGGAACATACATTGAATAAGGATCTTGATGTTAATTTTATGATGTGGGTGCATTTACTTTAAGCTTAGCATTCCCTTTAATAATGATATTTTGTATGTATATATTAAACTTCAAGTGTCAATAATCAGGATGTTATTACATTTATGAGGTTTTTGGATCTTGGATTTATGGAAAGAATGAAAGGAGTGGATGAAGTTCATTTAGCCTTTTGTGTATATTTATTTTTAAAAATATCCATATTAGGGGTTTTTGGATGATCTTGGAATTCTCATTCTTGTGTTGGTGTGCCATAACTCTTTAGATTTATGTTTTGATGGATTTCGAGTAGTCTTAGGATAAAATTCTTCATGGATATGTTAAGTTGATTGGGTTTATTAATTTCATTGATTTGATTCCAGAGTGGTTGATTTGATCAAATTTTAGCTTTTCAAAGGTTTGCTTGAGATGGAGGATTTTTGTGAAGAAGAGGGCATGAAACCATGGAGGATGTTGGTAAAGTTGCTAGAGTCTAACCTTTTATATCTGTTAAAATTATTTCTACTTGAGAGTTTTCTAAACCTTACCTAAATGAGATTTAGGGATTACGTTGGTAGAAAACTATATGTATGTTAATATGTTAGAAAGTAGGTGTTTGTGCATGGATGTGATGCAAATTCTAGTTACATGTGGTTGGATTAAACAATTAATAATAAGTGCTAAATAATGGAATGAAATAAACTTAGACAAATCTAGACTTTTTTCTCAAGGAAATTAATTTTACCTAATTTTGAAATATTTGCATATAGATTTAAAACATAAAGCAAAGCAAATGAAAAATAAAATTTCCATCAAATTAACAATAAACATTGCAAATAGAAATAGTGTAAGGTTATTTTTCTATGTAGGGTAAGTTTTTTAGTTTTGAAACTAAATGTAGGGTTTCAATATTTTGCAAGAAGATTCTAATGAAATATGAACACCTAAGTTACAAAATAAGCTACCTAAATACAAATAACTAAATACCAAGAAAATAAATGGAAACAAGAACTCAATTGGACTATTAGATGGCCAAAAATTATTCTCTATGCCTCAGGATCCCATTCATTGTGTGGGTGAAAAAGAGGTCACAAGCCATTTCTAAAAAAAAAAACTTCTATGAAACAATATCTCGTTTATTACAAATTGGGATCCCGCTTTATTGTAAATGAGATCCTATTTCTTAATTCTAGGCTCAGGATCCTACCACAAAATGTGATCCCTTTTTAAATTTTGGCTTGAGATCCCAAAGCATAACAAGATCCAATTTTCTAAATAATGAGTTCATGTTTCATTTTTCCCAATTTTGGGTTTTTTAATAAGTCTAAAACTTCCACTAGAACTAGACTCATCTTCTTGCATTTACCCATATCAAAAATATGCTTAATTTTACCATTTTTATTTGCTACTTTGATTATTCCCTTTCCTTTAGTTCCATTTGATTGATTGTCCCCCAAAACAACACTAGTATTATTATTTTCATCCAAATTAATAAATAAATTTTTATTATATGTCACATGTGAGAAGCAAGCAAAATCAATATACCATAAAGTTTCTTCATTAGAACTTGTGTTTAAACATGAAAGAAACAAAAAAAAATTATCTTCGAATACTATGAGCAGATTGCTTGTGCCAACATTTAGACTCTTAATGGCCAAATTTGTTACTATGGAAACATTGAACATGCCTTTTTTCTCTACCAGTATACTTGCTTCTACCTCTGTAATTGGTATTTCTTCCTGAAAAAATAGAACCTCGTCCATGATCATAGTCCCTACCCCTATAGTTATTACTAGACTCGCCTTTATGCTCAATTTTGGAATGATAATCATGTCCCTTGAAAAACTTATGTCCTTTTGCTCTTATGTTTTCCTTAGATGCAAATTCTTGTTCTAAATATTCTTCACTACTTTATGCTTGTTCTAAAGATTCTTCACTAATTTTCATTCTTTCTTTTATTGTTAATAAGACGCTGCTTAATTCATCAATTTTCATGGATGCAAGATCTTTTGAAATTTGTATTGTAGAAACAACATTGTCAAATTTAGAAGGAAAACTTCTTATAATTTTCTCAATCACATGTTGATTGCTTACGTCATCTCCTAAAATTCTCATTTGATTTATCATCCCTTCAACTTTTGTAAGAAATTCATTAATTGATTCTTTTTAATGTTTTCAAAAAAATTCCTTAGTGTTTGCAATTTCATTGTATGAGCACCTTGATATGCATTTACAAGAATATTCCATGCCTATTTTGAATGAACAACTCCACAAATCCCAGGATAGATTGAGTAGCTTATTGCACCTTGAATTAAAAATAAAGCTTCATTATTCTTTAGTTCATTTTTCACTAATTCTTATTTTTGTTGATTACTTAGTCCATCAACATCTTTAGGTTCTTCATACCCCCTACTAACTATATTCCATAAACCTTTAGATTTAAATAATAAAGTTTGCATTCGTATACTCCAATAAGCAAAATTTTCCCCATCAAAAATAGAAATCAACATACCCGATGAACCCGCAATATTTGCCATCTCAACAAATTATGTTTGCAATGTAATCCCCTAAAAATAACTGATAATCTTCTTGAAAAATTTTAACAACACACTTCCCTTTACAAATTCAAAAAAAATAGTTGAAAAATAAAAAACCTTACTATTTAAATTCCTCCCTACTGGTCATTCAAACCTTTAGTTTTCACTAGGCATGAGTTGCAGATGCATACGTCTTTATTCGCCTTATGTTGCACAGATTTTGGATGCATTTCTCATCACATCTTCACACAGCTATTTCCTTTCTCATTGCAGATCTTCACGTGGCTATTGTTAGGAAAATGATATTGACTTCAGCACATGAAACACAGATTTTAATATCACCTTTATCTGTTGGAAATTAACAATTATTTTGCAGATTTCAACGTAGGCTTACACGTCACCCAATATTTATCTATTCATTCTCGTTGCAATCCTCCTTTCATCGCCAATCGTAGGCACATAAACAGTGTGTGATCTGATACCAATTGAAGGTATCAATAATGATTTGCAAATCATCTATATATATATATATATCAAAGAGAATGTGAGAAAGTGTTATACATGAAGAAATAAAACTATCTATCTAATCGGACAACTCTATGTAATTAAAAACTAAACATATAATAACCACATATACTAGATCCCTTGACTATTAAGTTTATCATTGATATGAGGACTAGAATTTGACGGCCACCCCTACCTGTCAAATGAAAATTTTGTGATGGTTTGATCATTTAAATGCCTGTCATTTGAAGTTTTATGAAAAGTATAAATTGTCAAGAAGATATTTAATTTATAATTTTTTTATACAATTTTTTTTATATTAAAACATTTTTATTGATTTTATTAATCATACATATTAAATATGAAAAAAATTTATAAACTTCTATTTTTATTTAGTAATGCAAGTAATTTGGTTATTTTTAAAAATATATTATTATATATCATATAAACTAATTAAGTATTTTTATAGCAATCATAATTCTTAAAAATACCAATAAACAATATAAAAAATTATAAAAATTTGATATAAACCTTCAATATATAATTAATTTGCATATATTTAAACACAAATAATAACTTCTTAAAGAAAGGAACTATTTTCTTTTATTATTTTTAAATTGAGATGCAAACATTAATGATGCATTACATAGAAGATAAACAAAAAAAAATGTTATCAAAGGTCGTGAACTCTTCTTGAATTTTCATTCTTCCATATTTGATATACTTTATTCTAATTTACATCATTTTTTGAGGTCCATTTAAAGATACTCTCATTAATGTATCCAATGTATCCAAACCCAACTTTGACTTTCTAACATATTTGACGATGTTTTGTTTTGAAAATCCTCTTTCACAATCAACAGTGCTTGAAGGAATAGTAAGCATGGCTTGCCATAGCTTCATCATATGAGGATAGTGTTACAAAAGACTCTCCATGCATATTTCATCTTGAAACCCTCACAACTCAAATGCAATGAATCAAAAAAGAGTTTAACTCCCTTTTGCAACCAGTAACATCAAATATGGATACAAATTCATTTATATTATTTGAAGTAGTATTTTGCAAATATTGAAGATGCTTATCAAGCCAATGATCTATGCTTGATGTTACCTCAAGTTTGATGATCTAATGGATAATAAGAATGGATGAAGAGTTTTGCTACATTAAAAAGAGGAAGATCACCTAGAAATCTTTCATTCAAACAATCAATAAGAGATTGAATATAACCTTTTGCAAGATGTTGACAATTTTGTTGTGTTCCTTCAACACATGGTTTCATGGTATGCTTCCCTACATCACCATACTCAAATCCCATAATTGGAATAGGTATATATTTTAGTTCATGTCTATCAATGACAACACCTTCTTCTTTGACTTCAATACATCCAAATTGAGAATCAATCAAGAATTTGGAAAGATAAGTTGTACCTTCTACAAATGTACCTTTTCTCAAAAAACATATTTATAAATTTCCTATTGTTTCATCAAGATCCAAACCAATAACTATGATGCCTACATTTTTTTCTTGAAAATTTCTATTCAATTTATTTAATTCGCCTAAAACATCAACAAGCATGTGCAAACAAAATTGAATTGAATAAATCCTTGTCCTTTCATACAATGATGAACACTTCTTATATTTTTTCCACAAACTTAAGATAGCTAGCATAAGCTTCACAAGCCTTATTATGACTTCTCCTCCAGATAGCCATTTGATTGTGTGGATTTGCAAAAAAATTATAAGATCAATTTGCATAACTCTAAGTAAACCATTCAACTCATTATTTCTTTTTGGTGAATTTTGGACCCATGAATGCACTTGATTTTATATTTTATTAACAAATAGTAACTCAAGTATCCTTTTATAAGCATTTTGCTATTGCTAATGATTCACGATGAGCTATGTAATGCACTGAAATAAGATTTGGAATATTTTATTTCAAATGAGAAACAAATCCATTTTCATGCACAACCATTGCAAAAGCTCCATCTATTGAGACAACTATTAGTTTTGTTAATGAAAGCCCTCTATCATTTATCAACTGATTGATGGTATCATATATAGTTTTCCTTTTTCCATTTGGCACATTCATGATCTTCATAAATATACAAATAGGTGCACCATGACCCTCTAAAGTTAAATATCTTACATAAACAGGGTAAGTGCACAAAGTTGAGTCCACGAAACGTGGAAGTTTTTGCCTTAGGCAAAAAAATGAATTCAGCATGCAAAAAACGAGATCCCACTTTTTAATAAATGGGATCTCATTTTTAAAAAATGGGATCCCGCTTTTTAATAAACGGGATCTCGTTTTTAAAAAATGGGATCCCGCTTTTTAATAAACGAGATCTCGTTTTTAAAAAACGGGATCCTATTTTTAGAAAACAGGATCTCATTTTTAGAAAACAAGACCCTGTTTAGCTTCGAGATCCCAAACCTAAGTTTAAAAAATGGGATCCTGTTTTCAAAAATTTCCATTTTTGAAAATTTTCAAAACAGGATCCCGTTTTGAAAATTTCCCAAAATGGAAATTTTCCAAAGGCAGGATCCCGTTTGAAAAATTTCTGAAAATGGAAACTTCAATTTTGAAAATTTCCATTTTGGAAATTTTTCAAAACAGGATCCTATTTTGAAAACTTTCCATTCTTGGAAATTTTCGTTTTTGGAAGAATTTCAAAACGGGATCCCGTTTCATAGAACCATAAAAAATGGCTTTTTTATGAAATGGGATCCCGTTTTGAAATGGGATCCTGTTTCATAGAACCATAAAAAATGGCTTTTTTATTAAATGGGATCCCGTTTTGAAATGGGATCCCATTTTTTAATGAAACGGGATCTCGTTTTAAAACAAGATCCCGTTTTTTAAATTATGGATTTTTGAGCGGGTTTTGGCTTGTTTTTTGGTTGAGGAAAATGGCTTGGGGACACAGAACCTAAGCTTTGGACCTAGTTGATTTTTAACCCGAGTCCTGTTAATCACGGGAAAATAATGACTTTGGACATCGTTTGAAGGCCTATTTTGCAGAATTTTATGAGAAATTAAAACCCATTATAGATGAGATAGTGATTCCAAATATGTAATTTTTTTAATAATTTGAATATTTTTTCTATTTTCAATTAATTTCTAATGAAACTAGTCCATAAACTTATTAGGGTTTTTAGTATTTTAATAACTTTTGATCAACATAACATTTTTGGCGACGGATTGCACGAGAGAAAACTTTGACAATTCTTTTCAATTTTAAAAACAAAAAATGATAAATTTAGGTCATCTTATGCGTGTCGTACACAACAATTTTTCAAAATGACAAATATGCCTAATAAATATTTAATAAAAAAAAATATTCAATAAAAATTATAAAAAAATATTAAAAGCAAGCTTTAGTGAGTTACAAATATTTTCCTAAAAGGATTTAGAAAAATATGATAATTTAGGTCAAAATATGGATGTCATACACGTGCATGGTATGGTATAAAAAAGTGACTTTTAAATAGTGGTTTTTAGAAATGCCTATTGAAACTCAATTTTTAGAATCTGGGTATTGAAATAAATTACATATTTGGAAACTAGACTCCGAGTACTACATTTTATGATTAATGAATTTTTTGAAGATTCCATCTCTGAGTGCTTCAAATTTTAAGGTCAAATGTGTCAAATTCTGAAAATCAGGGAAAACACTTCCAGTTTTTGGCCAAAAAGTGGACTCAACTTCTTGCACACACCCAACAACAAGGTGTTGCTCTAAAATTCTATTAATAATTTCATCAACCATTAGTGAAAAGAAAGGACTTTTCAACATTTCTTCTATTTGAATTTGTTCAAGATATTTTGATATGCAAAAAAGAAAATCATTTGCACCCTTACGATTTTTGTATACAGGGTATTCTTGAGACTTTGGCATATTAGGAGTTTTTAGATCCATGATAAATTTACATATTTTCTCATAGTTAGATAAAGATAAGTCCTATTGACAAACAAAATAAGTTGATTTCATTGTAGTGATTATTCTTTACTTATTAGCATCTTCTATCTCTAAAATATGATCTGGAATAGATTTTATCTTTTTCTCTATTGTATTAATCCAGCTTGCTTGAGTATCTGTATGTATTATATATTTTTCATGAGTGACAAGAGCATCATGTCGTAAATTACTACCCCCATCCCCTATACCTCATAGGACTGGCATCTTGTATTTATCACAATAATTACATTTCATAACTATCTTACCATCATCCCAAAAATATTTTAACCAAACAAAATTTTTCTGACCGTTCCATTTGAAATTTTCTCTTTAGAACTTTTTGCTTACCTAGATTGATATTTGACCCCTCCCCAACTTCATCACTAATACTAGCCCCTTCACCGGCTCAATATACATCTTCATTTGAATCATTATCTGAAGAGGATCCAGATATTTCTTTAAATGTTTCTTTCATACAATTATTATGAGACTGTTCATGTAACATTGAATTACTTTAAATTTTAGAAACCTTCTATCTAGTCCACTAATACATTTATCCAACATTAGCTTGTTTCTTCTTTCTTGAAGACATATTATTAAAGTACCTAAACAAAAATTAATATATTAGTAATCTATGAAATATTATTTTATATAATAATTATGTTATAGAATTTACAAATTTTAAAAACTCTACATGCAATCAATTTTTAAATAATTAAAATTCAATTGCATATAATAAATTTTATTGATCAATAAAAAATTATATTTATAAATAAAATTTACATTTTGACAATGCATAGAGTATTATTTTAAGAATAATTATATTACATAATACGATTATATAATATTCTCTAAATTGTAAAATTGTATTACCATTTTGTTGGTTGATTCCTTAAATTATAAAATTGCAATGAACATTTAATTTAATATTTAACTAGAATAAGTTGATTAATAACATTTTGTTTCCACAGTCCATGATAGATGTGAACAAGATTTCTGGAATAATTGTGTGCAAGTTTTTACATCAACGTTTCGGATCATACTCCATGATCCATCATCAGGATGATAAGCAGAGAGAGAGAACTGAAAATAAGATAGCAAACTTGTGAAGAAATAGGAGAGGGATGGGATAGAGGGGGCACACAACCCCAAAATTGGGGGGAAGTCAAACATTAAGGAAAGGTGAGGAAGGGAAAGTCAAAGATGAAAAAGCAAGCACAAAAAGGAGAAAATGCAATAGATAAAAGGAAAGAAAAAAACAATCACAACATAAAGACACAAGAAAAAAAGAAAAAAGAAACCTAAAGATTAAAAACACAATGAAACAAATAGATAAGGACACAATTAGATAAAGAACGAATCACAAGTAAAGAACCAAATAATATAGATCATGAACATTAAAACAAAAATAAACCACAAGATTAAAAACACAATGAAACACAAAGATAAGGAATCAATTAGATAAAGAGTGAATCATAGGAAAAAAACCAAATAATATAGATCAAGAACATTGAAACAAAAGATTAAACCAAAAAAATTTAAACCACAAGAATAAAATACTAAAACAAAGAAATAAATGATAGATTGAGACAAAAACGAGATTTAAAAAAAAAAGAAACTAAGAAACAACAAGGAAATGGAATGAGGAGGATGAAACCAATCAAGACGAGAGAAACAACCCAACAAATAAAATAGAAGATCAAATGAAAGATAAAAATGGTAAAAAAAAAACCATGAAAATTAACAATAAGATTAAAACAAGGATGAACAAGAAAGGCACACAAATGGAGAAGATGAGAAAAGTAGGCAATTAGATAAAGAAAGAAAGCAAAAGAATGCAAAATACAAAGGACCCAATAATAAATAACAAAGACAGTGAAACAAAAATTAGGCCAAAAAACAAGAATAATTTGACTATATATTAATTTATTGATTTATGTTAGTGTATTCTACCCTAGTTAGCCTAACTTAAGCCTAGTTAGGTGTTGGAGTAAACTCTTGACTCATTCCTCATGAGGTTTCAAGGTTGTTGAAGATGTCTTGAGAGGTGTCCAATCCCTCTTGACACCTCTCCCTTGCATAGAGGAGAAGCAACTTGCCACCACTGTAGGATGAGGAGTCCTCTCCTCATTCCATGGCACATGTGCCTATTCTTAAGGCATGTGTGTTTATTCTTGTGTTATGTAGTTGCTCATCCTCATACTATAAATTGAGGGTTTGAGCTCTTTATTCAATAGGTCAGCTAATACAATTCTTTGCTTTGTTCACTTGTACTTGTTTCTCATCTCCCTGATCCTCCTAGTTTCTAATAATTTCATATGTGCACATATCATAAATACATCCATCAATTTGAAATTATTTTGTTTGAGTTAAATTATTTACTTTACAAATTGATTTTATTTTTCATATACATTTTAATTTCAATTATCTAAAAACACATTTAAATATCAATTTCAAAACTACCAAAAAATAATTAGATAAAATTAAAATTAATTTGATTTATGCATCTATCCAACACCCCATTTAAATATCAATTTCAAATCCACCAAAAAATAATTATAGAAAATTAAAAATAGTTCAATCCCTAAATTCATCTATCTAAAATCACATTTAAATATCAATTTCAAACCTACTAAAAATAATTTAATCCTAAAATTCATCTATCTAAAATCATGTAAAAGCCAATTACCTTAACACATACGTTAGATGTTGAAAAAAAATGAAAGCTCCAAATTACCTATAAAACAAATACTATATTTGAAAAAAATTAAAATTCTTGTTATGTTATTATTCATATGGATATCTTATATATATTAAAAAAGATTGATAATTAGTAATAAATGTAAATATATTAAATTTATGTTGCAATTAACAAAAAGTTTCTAAATTCATATAAAAATTAAGTCTTATATTCTAAAACTCAAAAAATAATTATATTCTATTTTGAAAAGATTTTGAATTAATATATATTTTTATAATAAATATTATAAATCATATATATTAATATAAAACAATAATATTAGTAAAATTATCTAAATCTTAAATTTAATGTTAAAAATATTTTTAAAATTAGAAAGTATTATATTCTATCTAATTTATTTTGAAAAGATTTTGAATTAATATATATTTTTATAATAAATATTATAAATCATAAATATTAATATAAAATAATGATAATTGTTAGTGAAAATATCAAAATCTTAAATTTATTGTAAGAAAATATTTTAAAAATTGAAAAGAATTATATTTGAAAAGATTCTAAACCAATTTATACTTTTATAATATATATAAAAATATATGATATGATAATAATTTAAAGTGTCTACAGTTACATACAAATATAACAAGTCAAATTATTCGATTTAATAGTGTAACATACCGTAAAATGCAAAAAATGACACAAAATTCTGGCCTATTATAACTCCTACAAAAAAACATATCATACTTTCCGCAAGAAATGGAAGTATACGAGAAGGTCGATAACACCATCTAGCTACCGCAAGTAGTATATCAAAATGCATATGCCGAACTGCTGGCAACCCTCCCCCAGTTGCTGACCACAGAAGGAAAGAAAATAAAACAAGCGTCACTGGACTTGAAATAACTGTAATCTGCGTGAGTATGAAGAATATGTTGGATGATGTCTTTCCAAGACCAGACTCCGCTACTCCTGAAACGAGCCATGAAATTAAAAATAGGAATGCTAAAATTAAACATAGGAATCCTGAAAGTAAGACCACTGAATGGCCATATAAGTCGGGTTGAAACATTGATGTTTCAACTACCATTACTTTTCCCAAAAACTGCCTTCGCTCGTGTGATTCATAGGGAGCTGTGATAGAATAATAGATCTTCCCTCCACGGACATACCTTATTCCCTGTATGGTCTTGCCCTTCAGCCACTGCCACTCTTTCAATGCTTCTGGCGCGCTTACATTAATTAAGTTTGAGAATATTTCTCCTTTAAAGTGCTCCAGACGAGATTCAAGGTCCTCATAAGGTTGAAGATCCGCATAGGATTCAGAACTGCCCATATCAATTTCCTTATAAGAATGCCAACTCAGTTTGATTTCTTCCAATCGTGGGGACTCTCCCATGTTTGGAAGTCCTTTCATATTGTCGTTGTAGACTAGATGGAATACCTGTAATTGATGGCAGCCACTAATATCAGGAGGATCTTCAACCCTCGAGCAATTATATAATCCTAACTTCTTTAATTTCGTCAGAAGTAAGAAATTGGGAAAGCTTCGTAAATTTTCTAGTGTAGAAAAACAAACATGCTCCAACAAGACACAACAGGTTAGATCCGGGGGCTCCCTTATACCACATTTGCCAAGTTTGAGCACAGTCAAATTGTGAAAATTCTATTGCAGTTACTGATTATTAATCTCCTATCTAATACATAGATTATTTGACTCTGAAAATTAATTCTCAGCAAATATCGAAAAATAACACAACTGCAACTTCACCAATAAAAACTCACAAGAATAGAGAGAAAACATTCACAATAATGAA
>VDFB02271358.1:69419927-69464626 GCA_007258455.2 Sequoia sempervirens | reverse complement strand
AATGACAATACTTTGAAGCTCCACGCATTCTGTACAGTCGAGGAGCCCCTTCACTCCATCGCGCACAATAAATTCCACTTTCTCCAGACAAGGCAAACCATTCAACCTTGGGAACGGCAAGAGCGATGGACAATGAACATTTATCTCTCTCAGATAAACACATCCGCTAAGATCTCCCACGTGATTGAGCACCTGGCTACCTGCAATATTGATCTCAAGATGTTGTAAACCTTCCAGGCTGCTTAACTCGGGAAGTTTAAACTTCAGATTTACTTCGCTTATCTGAAGCCACGCCAGCAGTTGCAATTTCTCCATACCTTCAAGCGCTACCAGGTTAGGGCATTTTTGCAATGTAATACTTCTGAGACGGCCCATCCCACCCAAGTCAAGTTTGCTCATATTCTGCACACCTACAAGCTGAAGCACCAACAGATTTTTAAGGTCTTGTGGGGCGATCTGGGATGGTCTTCGATATCTGCACTGCTCCAACTTAGCCGATTCAAACCCTGCATTGTGTTGTGATATTAACCCACGTGTACTAGGTGGGTCACCCTTCCACCACAGCCATCTCCCCATTTCATTTGCTTTGCTTTGTGTGAATTCAATATATAGGTCATGTATGCGAATTTCAGGTCTAAATTCTTCAATAAAAGCCTCTTTACATAGATCCTCAACCTGAAACCACATATAAATTAAGCATTCAACGGTTTTTCATGTAAAACGCGAAAATAACAAACTAAATAGGTTTAAAAGCAAATATTCAACTCACTGCTCTCTCAATAAACGAGATTTCTTTGTTGAGAATCATTGCCAGCCACTCAGTAACTTTGAGGGGAGACATATTAGTCGGCATATATAGGGTGAGAAGCATGAATATGGTGCGATATTCGGGAAGCATGTTGTCGAAAGCTTTGCCCAGCACAGCCAACAAGTCATCCAAACCATAACCGCATCGGTCTACCCAGCCTTCTATCTCAGCAACCCACTTTGACAAATGCGAACCGCATTTTCTGGAGAGGTGGCCACCAAAAGCTTTTAAGGCTAACGGATGAAATGTTCGAACTCTCCGACTGACATCTTCGAACAAACATCTGTCTGCACACTTCACAGCAAAAGCTTTGTCCTCTGCCCCCAACTTCGACTCTTCTACACATGTCCTTTCCAACAATATGCGGATGGCCTCGTCCTCTTCAAGCCTTGGAACGCGCATGCATGACTGCTTATCTATGTTGAAATGCTTTTCTAGAACATCTACACTCCGAGCGCTCAAAAGGATGCAGCTATTTTCTCCCAAGCCTGCCTTAAGATAATTCGTCACTTCGTCTATACTTTCTTCGGTGATATTGTCGAGAACCAACAATACTCTTTGGCCCTTCACTCTTCTATGCAACTCAACTTGTGCCTGCAAGTTATATTACAAAATGCAGAATACTTACACGTCTTGTTCACGAATCATTTACATAACACTTGAGTTGTAAACAGAATTCTATATGGAATGGAAGAACATCCTGTCAACATAATTAAAATATGTGAAATTGCTCACCTGATCTTGGTCTGTCAGTGTTTGGAGATGTGACTGAGGGCAGTGAGTGAGATAGTCCAGGGCAATTTTTATTCTTTTGAATGAATCGCCTCTAGAAAATTCCAGATGGCATACTCTACCTTCAAAATCCCCAAATTTGAAGTTGCAGAAAGCCTTGCCAAGTGAAGTTTTCCCCTGGCCTGGTATTCCATACAGTCCTGCAATACTGATTCCATTTTCGTTAGAATGAACAGTATTAAAGAAATCTGCAACCTCCTGCAACCAATGAATATATATAAATATATGAGCCTGTGCATAGGTATGCATGATAAAAGCAAAAAATGGTAGTGAGGTGTTTTCACCTGACACATTCGTGATTGTCCTTGCATACAAGGAACATGATACCTTGGCGAGGGTATTGGAAGTATATGCCAGATTTCTTTCACAATTTCGTCCCTAAACCCTACTTCATCGTCCCCTTCACTGAACTTTAACCCGTTAATTCGCCGTATTACATTCAAAGCTTGGCTCCATTCGGCTCGCCTTTCCTCAGATTCCTCCAGCTGTTTCCACCTTTCGTTGTCTGCCGTAATGTTTTTAAGAGCATCTGGCGAAATCTGAAAGAACAAGGGTAAAATTTTGAGATTGGGATTTGTACGGGTTATGTCTCTCGCTTGCACGAAAGCAGAGAGTTCCAGCATTGGCCACTTTGATTCGAGGAAATCCATAGAGAGAAGTAAAACTGCTACTTGGCATGTCTTGGCGGCTTCAAATATACGAGAGGGGAAATCTTCCCCCACCGGCAAACTTTCACGATCTTGATCAAAGAAGCAGGACACACCCTGGTTTGTCAGGTCTCTGTATAGCTGCCTAACAAAAGTTTTCTGCTTACCACTGTGACTGAGAAATACCTCTTGAGCCAAAAATTTCTCTCCTTGGTCACTGTTAATTGAAATAATGAGTGAGTTCTAAAGTTGGATTCATACGGAGGACAAAGACAGAAACGTTTAAATAAATTATATCTCACCTGCGAATCGGTGTGTTGAGCTGGGAGAGCTCAATTGTGCGTAAATTTGTAGTCTCTCCGGTCGAACGCCGAGCTTGAGAATGTTCTCCGCTGCTTGATTTCTTGAATTGAGTGGTGCCAATCTGATCCGTAAGGGGGCATTCTTCTTGTATTTCTTCACACAATAAATTGGAGCGAAATCATGAGCATGCATGTATGGAAGGGTAGTGAAGACAGGTAACCAAAGACTTTCATATATATACTTGTGCGCTGTCTAATTACAAGACATCTCAAGATCATAAGATATTTCCTTTGTTCCAATGTTTATATGACATTTAATAAATTCAAAATAAAGCCATAAAAAAAAAATTGCCCCATGCAAAAGCTCATTTGTCTAGCCTTATAAAAGACTAGGAGAAACAACTTGTGAAACAGAAACAACTTTTTTTTTTTTTTTAATGCAATTACAAAGAAGAATGAGAAACTGTACAAAACGGATCAGCACAAGAACCATTACAAAATATAGAGCTGTAAAAATCATCATAACTCTATACAAACTCAAACTACCTTGCATGCTTTTTAAATATAAAAATATTAAAAGTTTCAAATATATAGTATATTTATAAATAAATTATTATAAAATTATGTATATTAAAAAATAAATAAAAATATTAAGAAAATAATAAATAATGAATGTTTTAAATTAAAATTTATACAAATATAAGATATATATATAAAAGTAGGGGAAGAGTGAAGAAGAATTTGGTTTTGTTAGGGTTTTGACTTGCACGTTATTGATGTTATACTATTTTAAGACATAAGTTGGTTTTGTTGGTTACTATTTCTTGCAGTGTCTTTTAGGTTGCAACACTTTTAAGGATTTTCTAACCCTTTAAATGACAAGTAACTTTTTGTCACATTGTAATTGTTATTGGAGCTAATGTGCTTGACAATGACACCCCATGCAAGAGGCCCAAGATGTTTGTATCCAATTTTTCCATGAGGTATGCTTATTGAAATACCCCCTAATGTGGTTCTTTTCATTCCTAAATTTGATAGTGCATTTCATTGGTTAGAAAACCAAACTTTAATAGGGCATTTTGTTGGAAGGGTCCCCTTTGAAAGCATGCTCAAAGGTTGGGTCAACAATTCCTGGGTCCTACAAGATATTTTTTTGATGATATGTAAAAATTCACCAAAGATTTTTTATTTGCATTTTGCTAAATCCAACCATCTTAAAGTCATCCTTACACAACCTCTAGTTTGTCCATTATTCTTTGCCTTCCTTCTCAACCTAGACTAGAGATTTCATCATCTCTAATGAGAAAAAAATTCACAAACCTATCTAGGTGGAGTTTCCTAGTTCACCCTTGTTATATAGGAGCTTTTTTACACAAATAGTAGCCTCTCTAGGTTATATCATGTGTGTTCAGCTAGATTTTTTTTTTTTCAATTAGACCTAGAAGAGGGTCTATTTAGAAGTGGATCTCTCCAAGGATTTAAAGAAGATAATTGATATCCAAATTGGTTAGATGTAATATGCACATGTTCTCTAGTTGAATTTTCTCAACCTTTGTTAGAGATGCCAATATTTTGAGCATGAGATCCAAGACTACCATTGGGTATCTTCCATTCTAAGTCAACACTTAATCCACTTTTGAGTTTGTACCTCCTATAAAAAAAGAGATGATCTACAATGATGAGTCACAAAGCCAAGAATCCTAGTAATAATGGCCCCTTAGCCAACCATTTTTAGCTTCTAAGGGTGTGTCCTTGAAATCTCAAAAAAATAAAAACTTCCTGACACCAAGAAATGTGTTACTCCCCTCACGGGAAGACATTTAATGAGGCAAAGTTCTCTCTATGAGAAGCATCCTATTAATATTTTTATACCTCACTAATCTAAATATTTCCCTCTAAAAGTCCTAGGCACCAAAAGGTTCAAAACAAACTCTCAAACTACCTCAAGTCTCACACCATTTTAGAAGGTGAATATTTTTTTTCTTTTGAGAAATTCTAGGGTTAGTTGTTGTTGAATGAGTTGATTGCATTGAATATATGGTCATTTTCCTTGTCATGTGTAAATCACTTTCCAAAATCAAAAGGAAACTATTTGGAATGCTACATGAAGATGAAGAGATTTCAAGAGCCCATACATATCCTTCCCACATGTTCAAAGGTATCTAAAATGCAAGCTCTTACATGATTTCATTCTACAACTCATCAAGTATGCAACTAAGGGCTACATAGGAGATTATGTGTAAATAATTCCCTTTGGTGTCATTTTTCATTGTGGCTGCATCTTACATTGTTGCACTTCCTCTCAGATATCTCTTCTTTTTCCATGTTTTGTTGATGGAAAAGGGTAACATTGCAAAGTAGTTATCAGATTGTTTATGTAGATATGGCAATTTTTCAAAGGTAAATGTTAAGAGAACACAGATTCAAGGGGCACATATTCATAGGAAAGACATTATACAAGTGTAAAAATCATAAAACACAATATTGTTATAGTGTAGTGATAGCCATGAATAGATTTGAAGGATACAAATTAAGGAGAAATGTATGTAGGGGATCTTGTTAAATCCTTGTCTACTATTCAAACCCTCACATGGAACTATGCATGTCTCTTCTTTCCACACAAAAATGAACCATAAGAGCTTTTATTTCAATGAGAGGGTAGGTACGTGAGTTTTATTTTTGCAGGAGTAATGTCTTTTCCTTTATTTATTTAAAAAAAAAGCCTTTGCATTATCAGTGTCATAGGAGAATAGCATATAGGATGTTGGTTTGGATGATACTTTTCTTATGTTGTGTTGGGAAATATATCCATGAAAGTTTTCATAAGGTTATGATGTCCTCTATTTTAGTTTTCCATCAATACCAAGTGATGAATGCAACATATGCAAAGTCATAATGAATATCAAAACTATCAAAACCCTACCAGGAAGTTTTGCCACCTTAAACACTTAAGCCCTTGTGATAAGCCACATCATAAACCTTTTCAAATGAGATATTAACTTGTTAATGGTATAGGGTGTAGTTCAAGGAATGACAGTAGAAGAAAGGGACAGTCATATTGATAAATAAAAGACCTTAGAGGGTAGATCTTTATGGAAATTTTAAGAGAAAAATGGTCAAAGCATAATGTAATTTATAGTCATGGAAGTGGCAGTCCCTCTGAAATAAATGATAGGGTTCTAAAGATAAATATAGGAAGATACAAACTATAATAGCCAAGCTAGAGCTTATATAGCTTATTAATTTATTTATTATTAAGTTATTTGTGTAGTTGAGACATAAGAGCTCATGGGTTATCTCTAGGGATAGATTTTCCAGGGAAGAGAATATCTTATGTTTAGTTAATTCTTAGTAAAGGTATTATGTAGAGCATAAAATGAGAATAGGTTGTTCCTGGGGTTAATGACTACCCAATGGAGAGAATTTCCTATGCATAGTATATGAATGGTCAAAATCCAAATCAAGCTAAGGGTAGTGTATGTGAAATAGATGATTCTTTAATATGAAACTCTGGCCAAAGTAGTGTAAGTTGCCATTGTTTACACTATTAATTCACTATGATCCAATTAGCATACTAGGCTCAAGAATTGTCATAGAGAGAGGTTGTAGCCACTGTATTTAGGTATAAGTATGTAGGACACAACACTAAGCTCAGGAAGGCTATTATTATGAGGTTACAATACCAATCACTTCGTCGAAGGGTAGGGCCATCTTACCACATGTGGTAGATGTGCGGGGAACCACAATAAGTCCATGGTTGGCAAAAAAGCGCTTAAATGATGTTTCTCCTCATTAGTTGGTCGCTGAGATTTGAGGGGGACTACCTAGACCATTCATATATTTAGGTATAAGTATGTAGGACACAACACTAAGCTCAGGAAGGATATTGCTATGAGGTTACCATACCAATCACTTTGTCGAAGGGTAGGGCCATCTTACCACATGTGGTAGATGTGCGGAGAACCATAATAAGTCCATGGTTAGCGAAAAAGCGCTTAAATGATGTTTCTCCTAATTAGTTGGCCACTGAGATTTGAGAGGGACTACCTAGACCATTCATATAACTACTACCATTGAAGCTCAGATGAGCTATGTACGTATCTTTGTATTCATTTCTTGGAATTGTACAATGTGATATGTTATACTAAGTATGAAATCAATACTTTGGAAAACTTGTAATGTTTCAATGCAAATAAAGATGGAATATTGTTATGTCTATGACCAGGTGAAAATACCATTCCAAAAATGAGTAGCAACAAGAAATGTGGAAGAAACAATCAATACACCTAACACCTCAAGATTGGGCTACAAGTTAAACCAAACAAAATAGATAGAATGATAATACCTTGTTAAGCTAATCCTTTTGGTTGGGCCTTCGATTGTTGATGTGATTTATGCTCTTATTGATGGAAAAACATGTATAAATTAGATGCAATATGGATGGAAAATAGATGAGGATACTATGTTGTGTGCAAATAAATGAGAATTTTATCTAAGTATGGCTCAAATAAAAAATTTGCAAGAGTTTGGTTAGCACAATGATCAACCTCCTTAAATGAGAGAAAAAAGAGGGTATTTATAGAGGAAGGGAATTCAATAGTTGAAATTCATCCAACAAGGTCAAGATAAAAGGGCTATGGTGAGTTGACGACTCACAAGTCATCACATCTTGACATGTGGAATGTGAGATGGCTTAGGGATGGTGATGTGTAAATGAGGTGGAAGAAGGACAAGTACTTTGCAAGTAGCTTAGGGAATGGGAAGATTTCCTCAAAAAAGAACTTCTTGTCCCCAAGTGGGAATGAAAGTGACTTTTGAAGAATTTTAGAATTCCTCAAAAATCTCCATGGGAAAAGGGAAAGTAGTTGGAGAAAAAATGTGAATTAAAAATTCACATACTTGCAAGAATCTCATGGACAAGACAAGATTCCAAAAAGAGAAGTCTTTGTCCACATATGACCTGATAAAAGATGCATGGGAAGAGGAGATTCTAGGAGGAATAAATATGAATTTAAAATTCACATGGGAAAGAGGGTCAATACCAAGAAAGGAAAATGAAAAGTTGACTAAAAGGGCATGTTAAATGTGGCTAATGACCTTGATGAGGATAAATAACTAAAAATTAGAAGCAAGTGGAAAATGTTGGAGGATGTGACACATCCTAACCATAACTTAATTAAATTAATTATGATTAGAAGAGGGTTATGAAGAATATGACAAAGAAAGAGAAAGCGAGAAATTAAAAATTAATTTAAATTCCAATAGATCACATGACTAAACTAAATAAAGTGGTATATTTATTTAATTTAGAGAGAAAAGATGGTAAAAATATTTAATTATTAAATGAAATATTTTAGGAACCTTACATAGGATTATGTAGGACATGAAATATTAATTAAATGAATGATTTAATTAATACCGACAAAGAGGATGAAGTAGATGAGTAAAAGGATGAATAAGGGGACGACTCTGACCAAATGGAAGTGGTCAAATTTGGATGCCTACATTTTTCCCCTTTTCAAAACACTATTAGAATAATAGGGTTTCGAAGAAATTAAAATGTTGATGACTGTATAGAGGAAGCGACTAGAAAAGTGATGCCCCAACATATGGGAGACTAGATGAGCTGCCCAAATGGAAATAAATGGAAGGAGATGCCCCAGTCTCGCAAAAGAAGACTCATGATGGAGAAATGAAGGGAATGGTAGGGTTTACCCCCTCAAGGAGGCAAATGGGGAATTAAAAGGGGTCCCAAGCGACTGCTCGAAAGTATAAAGTGGTATATATAATTGGAAAGAGCTCCAAAAATCAAGAAGATCAACTTTTGAATAGAGTCAAATGGATGCATGGTATGCAAATGGAAGCCTCGGAAGATAGAGGATGGGGGAATTAGTTGGAGGAAGAATTTTGTTCGATAGAGGGAAGAAATATCCTTCATTTAAAAAGGTGAAAAGGGGGGAAAAAGCTTAAATAAGGTAATTGTAGGAATTACCTCTCCCCATTTGAATAGTAGTCAGTTGCGGAAGGAGAGTAGCAGAGGACAAGATGTCAGAGTACTACACCGACATTATCCACCGGGTAAACGAGGTGTGACGGTTCTTTAGTGAGTGTGTTGTTCCACGTCAAGTTAGCCTCAAACCCGACTTTGTGATTTTTTCCATTTTGTTTGAGTTTTAGAAAATTTGTAAATATGGGTTTTGTTGGGGAGGGAGGAAAAATAAGGAGGAAAACCAAGGAATTTTTTTTTAATTTGGTTGGGAAAGGAAAAAGGAGCTAGGATAGGAGGGAGATGGGTATGCCCCGGTAGAGGGTGACATCACTTGCGAAAGGGTAGGTTAGGATTTAGGTCCCACAGAAGGATGGGTTCACCTGCACACAGGGGCGGGTCTACCTGCTCGAGCGAGTTCACCCACACATAGGGGCATGTCTTCCCATGACCAGGTGGGTCCGCCCCCACATAGGGTAAAATCCACCCCTGCAAAGGGGCAAGTTTTCCCTCACTCGGGCAGGTCTGCCTATGCATGGGGTGCAAGCTTGCTTGAGAGCCCGAGTTGGTTCGCCCATGCTTGAGTGGGTCTGCCCGAGCTTGGGTGGGTTCGCCTGCACTCGAGCGGTTTTCCCACGGGCTTGCCCAAGGGGCTTGGTTGGGTCTATGCATGGCTAAGGTGGGTCCATCCATAGCCTAGGACAAACAAGGGGCAAAGAGGGAAAAGAGAGGGAAAAATAAAGGATAGGAAACAATACCCAAGATAGGTGAAAGGAAGAGAAAATGGGAGAAAAATAAAAGAGGGGAGAAAAATATTGACAAACTTGGTATGTCATAGATGCAAGATTTTGGCCAATTATGGATGTGGGAGAGGTGGTTTGAGGTACTAAAGAGATGTGTAATAGCCATGACGGGCACAGATCACTAGACGCTAGCAGAGGCAGGACTATTGCACATGTTATCATATCTGATGATTAAGGCCCATAGAGCCATGTTGACAACATTGATAGAGCGTTGGGACTTAGCCATGTCAAAATTTCATTTTCCAACAGAGGAGACAACAGTGACTCTAGAGGATGTTTGAAGGATTCTGAGGCTCCCCATAGCAGGGCTCCCGATCAATGAGTACACGATAGAGAACGAAGCATTGAACAATTTGTACATATTGTGTTTGGTGATTACGAACTATTGATTAAGCAACAGTAGCTAGATGTGGACAAATTTTTGTCCTACAGGGTACCAAAATTATTGCTATCCCTAGTAGGGTTGATTAACGGGACCCTATTAGTTGACAAGAGCAGTCGATTCCTACCTCTGAGGTTTTTGGGGGTGATTCAGCACATCATTGAGGGTCGAGATGGTCAGTTTGCATGGGGAACTTGTCTGCTGGCACAACTGTACTGGGATATGCATGTTGTATGCTACTAGGAGTCACTGAGTGTGACATGCATCACATCATTATAGGTGTGGGCCTAGGGGCATATTAGGGTTACTAGGCCTATCGTGTTGAGAGTAGGAGGGAAAGATGACAGAGTAGCAGCGGCCTGGGGATGGGAGACAAAGGCAGGAGTGATATTGCAGTATCAGGAGGTTGGAGATGTGGATGTTTGGAGGAGACTATTTGATGAGGTGTGGGTTGAGATGATAGTATGGCATCCATATATGTTGCAACAATTCAGGGATTAGAGGGAGGATGAGGAAAGCCACATGGACTACTTCTACACCTGATGTTATATCATCGAGAAGGATCCACACATAGTTGAGTTGCACAGGCTAGATCGGGTGACAAGATAGTCTAGAGTGAGGCCTGATATTCTCACGGGGCGAGTGACATTCTGACGATTGACATGAGAGTAGGCATGGGGGGGTGAACTAGATTTGGCAGCAGTGAGGGAGGAGTTGGAGACACTATGATTGGTGGCATATCCCAGCATGAGGGAGGGACTGAGAGATACAGGTATGATGGATTGATATTGTCAATGGTTTTAGCGACATCTTCCTTCATGAATTACACTAGTGCTACCTATCAAGGAGGCACTAGGGTTCAGGTCAGATAATGAGAGATGACTAATGGTTGAGAGAGGGACATGATCTGCAAGGACAGTGGAGAGGAGGACAAGAGGCGGCAGGAGCAAATAAGGAGTCAGTGAGGGTAGGCAGGAGGAGGAGATGATGATGGAGATCCCATAGAGGAGATGGAGCGGAGGAGGGAGAGGAGGCCAGGGCTACGACACAATAGGATAGGGGATAGGAGGCCCAAAGAGAGAGGAGACAAGAGTCTTGTGCAGCCACAATATGTTGGCAGTAGGAGAGACAAGGGGCACATTCAACCATAGGAGGGTAGAAACAACAGAGACAGGAGGAGGCTGAGGCCAGCAAAGAGCAGGAGAGGATGACAGGGGGGAGGAGGGGGCCCCATGGTGATTGATGTGGATGAGATGGAGGCATCAGTAGAGAGTGAGGGGTATGATCCACAAGAGATGGTCATTGATATGGAGGTACATGATATCCCACCATTATCGATGACACCACCTAGAGGAGATGATCTAGCAGAGATATTGTGAGGGGCCCTAGAGAGGCTGTGAGTCAACAAGTAGCAGTTACAATAGTGAGAGGCCAAGTGGAGCAAATTAGAGGTAGAGATGAGTGAACTATAAGCATGATTTTCCCAAAGTGAGAGGGACTACTCAAATCTAGCCACGATGGTGACAAAGGTGGAGAGGAGGTTGCAAAGAGAGAGAGGGATGAGGCACGAGATGAGGTGGTTGACCTATAGGCAGAGGTGGTTAGGGAGCATGAGGAGGGGGATACAGCGAGATGGGAGACAAACCATTTGGTGGCTAAAGAGGCAATACAACAAGTTTTTTGAGCAGGGACATTGAAGGGGCATACAGAGATTGGGGCACGAACCGCATGAGATATAGAGGGTTTGTAAAGACAAATAGAGAAATTATGGAGAGAGAGCAGATTTGCATCGAGAACAGGATGAGCTCAGGGACATAGTGTACTCTTTAGAACAAATAGTTGAAGATATGGGATTTATGTAGTAGAGAGAAGAGGAGATGGTGCAAATACGTGTATTGCAGACAAAGAGAGACATGGCACAGGCATAGGTGCAAGCTATGGAGGCATAGAGAAATCTAGCTTTAGCACGAGTTTAGGTGTCATAGAGTGAGCTAGAGGTGGTAGGGGCATAGGTACAATTTCTTCAGAGAGAGGGATGCAATAGTGTCACAGGTATTAGCTCTTCAGAGAGAGCAAGATGCAGCCAAGTTGAGACTTCAGGGATTGTAGAGGGATAGGGATGCAACGGTGGCTTGGGCACAGGTTGTGCATAGGGAGAGGGATGTTGCAGAGGTGCAGATGCAAATGTTGCAAAGTGAGTGAGACACAACACAAACTCAGCTGCAAGAAGCATAGGCCAAGAAGGGGGAGCCAAGGGAAGAGGTACAGGTATTGCAGACATAGTTATAGGTTGCATAGGGTGAGAGGGACAGGGTCACAAAGCAGGTACAATAGCTGATATTAGCACAGGAATCCTGGGGGCAGGAGCAAAGAGCCATTATTACAGATCGAGATAGGTACAGGCATGAGCGAAATGCTACTAGATATTAGGTTGGGTAGAGGGATAATTATATGCAGGAAGCGAGCTACTGGAGGTGTGTTTATGAGTAGGCAGTCCCAGATCTGACACAGCGCACAATGCACTACATCAAATAGGTACCTTAGATGTCAGTACCATCCAAGTCATTAGTGATATGTACCAAGGGGTATAGCGACTATCGACAGACTCCTTCTTCTTATAGTGGTTGACAAGGGACTCCCACCCATGAGTACCAGGGGACCCCTATGCACAGAGGGCTATTGCCCGACTCTCCTCAAAGATCAGACGTGGGTAGCTCATAGTAGAGAAATCAGAGGAAAAATGGCAGGATACCAATTTTTTGATAGGTGCAGGATGGAGATTTAGTACATGTCAGTAGAGATCATATGTGATCTACATCTCTAGATTTTGTACCTTATTTGATGATATACATGATGGATATATATTTGATTATGTTTAAGACATTGGTATGAGACGTACATTGTATTATTTTGATTATGATATGTGATAGCCCTTATCATGCATGTATTAATGTTTATAATGCAGGATGAGATGAATATTTGGTATGAAATGTAATTAGGATGGATCTAAAAATATGTTTTGTAGATATTAATGCATGTATTATGTGAATGTTAATATGGACATGTATGGGTTAAATGAAACCAAGATGTTTAATCTAATTAGTCTATGAAAGATAAAATATGTTGTATCTATAATGTAACATACAATGTGAATGAAACATTAATTCCTATAATGCTAACCTAAACATCAATAAGGACTTGCATGGGAATGTTGGTAGACAATAGGTGTAATGTAGGTTTGATACTGCAACTGTCAGGAACCATTAGTACCCTAAGAGGAAAACCAAGGGGAAAAAAATCAAAGTTTGCACAACCTAAATCATCAGTCATGGGTTATGAACAAGGCCAAATGAAGGGTGCATGCAATGAAATGAAATGCAGACAGAAATGCAATTTTCCATCTTCAGAGCATTCATTTTTGTTATAGCATAAGATACCAAATACCATGATATATGAGACCAAGGAAAGTTGGCATCAAATGTATGAAAAAAACACAGCAAACAAGGTTATCCTAACACCCCAAAGTCATGAGGACCTTGGTTGTGCTAGCTATTAGAATAACCACAAGCACAAAGGGGTGTTCCCAACATAACATGGGATTTTAGGGATCCTGGTGTGTACTACATGGGAACGACCCAACATACAACAACAATAAATGATCAAGAGATGCCCCTGCGTTAACTCATCAAAACTCACCATAATATGATGGATCATGGTGATTTTGATAAGTGGGAATAGGGAGCTCAAACAATAAACAAAATCCAAAAGTATGAAAAGATCATAATGAAAGTTAAACATCCTTTTCCATAGGATCACGAGGATGGATGGGTGATGATGTGGTCTGTTAGGAAGGATGCATCTTGTTGAGACTATTGATGGATACTAAATTAAAATGACCCAGGTCACGCAAGATATTTTTCATTAACTAGATCTCTTGACACTAGAGGATTTCATTTTGTGAAGAACCAACTAGATAAAGGTGCTCTTGACAACATGACACAATAGACCAGACAAAATACCGACACACCCTACAAACCTAGGGGCTTGGGGATTGACCAGAGATTAGCCTTGCCTATGTGAAAGCACAGAGCCCTTGTAGTCCCATAAAATACCATGGATAAAGTGGAAAGAGGACTAATGGAGACCAATGAGACAATGAAGAGACAAATCCCTAGGGGTGGATCAATAGATTGACCTTGCCTACATGCAAGCGTAGGGGCAACGTAGTTTGGAGAAAAACAAATGATGACTGACCATGGATAAAAGAAAAAAGAGGACGATGGATACAAATGATGGGGGACCATCATAGGATGATTCGAAGGCCCTGGGGGTAGATCAAATGATCAACCTTTCTACGTGAAAGTGTAGGGTCAACATAGCTTGACAAAGACCAAAGAGATCGATATGACAGGATGAGGCCTAGGTGGAGATTGACACAATGGATGATCCTAGATGATTACACAAACTGACCAACTAAAAAACTAAAAATAGAAGCTTGGATTAGGATAAAAAGCTCAGGATGATGGATAGCATATAATCGTCCAATGATCAATCAAAATATACCAAGCGACCAAGGATGGAATGGTAGAGGATGTCAGGATAGGATGGATGGGGTCACAAAGTAATTAGGACATAAGGTAGATAATGATTAAACCCTCTACGGATGATGCTTTTTATTAGGTTTTTACCATCTGTACCTATCCAAGGCGCCACCAAGGGTGGTTTTCACCATAGGACGAATTTATTTCTCTTTACTATTTTTGGATTTTTTTGTTAATTTTTATGACTTTTTTGTATTTTTGCAAGTAGGGTTACCAAGCGGACTTAGGTGTAAAACCTCTTCATATGCATGATATTGATAGGCTCTTCTAGGGGCTCTCCTTCAAGGGTAGAAAATTTGTATGCCCTGGATACATATTTAGCAGTTATGATATAAGGACCTAGCCAATTTGCTTCAAATTTTCCTTTCTTATTGCGGGCCTGCTGAGTATGCTAGTTTTCTTTAAGGACAAGATCACCAACTTGGAACTATCAAGGATGAACCTTCTTGTTTTAGTTATGATTAAGGAGGTTTTGATAAGCTTGTAGATGATCACAGGATTTGATTCATCTTTTATCAAGTAATTATAGTTGTGCAAGTTGTGCGACACGAGCATCTTCCTCATTGATAAGGTTCTTCAGAGAAATCCTTAGTGATGGGATACCAAAATTTATTGGAAAGATGGCTTTAGCACCATACACTAAAGAATAGGGGGTGGTACCTGTAGGGGTATAGATGGAGGTGCAATATGCCCAGAGAGCAAGATGAATATAGAGGTGTCAATCTCGACTAGTGTTATTGACCACCTTTTTGAGGATACGGATAAGGTCTTGTTCGTAGCTTCTGCCTGACCATTACCTTGGGGGTACTAAGGCATGGACCAATGATGTTGGATATAAAAGGTGTCACAGAGGTGTTTCATGGCCTAGTTCTTAAAAGGTTTTCCATTATTTGAAAGGATGGCAAATGGAATACCATATCTGCAAAGAATATGGTAAAGGATGAATTTTGAAATTTGAGTATCACTGATTTGTGAGAGTGGCATTACTTCCACCCAATTGGTTAAGTACTCAGTGGAAATAATTATGAATGTGTGGTCATCAAAATATGGTGGGTAAATCTTTCCAATCAAGTCAAAAACCCAATGAGAGAAGGGCCACGGTGCTCGAAGAGGTTGAAGGTCTTATGTTGAAGCATGAATCAAATCTGCATGTTGTTGGCAGGGAAGGCATTTCTTCACGAATTCACAAGCATCATGTTCTAATGTAGGGTCCAATAATATCCAGTTCAGAGAACCCTTCTGGCCAAGGCCATACCGTTTGAATGGACCCCACAAACACCACTATGTACCTCTGTTAGTGCAGTATGGGCTTCTGTCTCATCCAGACACCTAAAAAGGGTTCCATCATACCTGCGAAGATAAAGTGTATCACCAACGATGATGTATCAAGCTGAATGTTGAATAAAGGATTTTCGTTGGTTTTGTGTGAGGTTTGGGGGTAAAATATTATCATGCGAATAGGTATATAAGTCTTGGTACCATGGGGAAGTGAGACCTACAATGTCACACACCATGTCAGCCTTCGATCTTTAGGCACTTCAATCATGGAGCCAATAGTAGCCATAGCATTAGCTGCTTTGTTTTGTACCCTAGGAATTTGGTCAAATTGTATGAAGGTGAAATTTTTTTGAAGTCATCCACCATGCGTTTGTAGGGTAACAACTTGTCACTTTATTTTAGGAATTCATCATTAACTTACTTAATGACCAACAATGAATCACCAAAGACTCTTAAGTGAGTTATGTAGCATTTCTTTCCAATTCAGAGATCCATGAGGAGGGCTTCATACTCAGCTATGTTTTTGGTACATGGGAATGCTATCCTAAATAATTTTGGGATGTAGTCACCTTGAGCATTAACAAAAAAAATTCCTACTCCCGATCCATTATGAGTATATGAGCCATCAAAATACAATGTCCAAGCAGGTGCTTTTGTTACTGTGAAAACTGCTTCATCTAGAAATTTAGTGATCGAAGGGTAAGCATCCACTAGGGATGCCTTTTCCAGCTAATTAGCTATGATATCTGTAATTGAGCATTGGATGATGAAGCTTGACTAGTGTCGACTTTGATATCTCCTTGATCGATAAGATCTTGGACATAGTTTTTGAGACCTTGACACTTATTCAGAATGTTCCCTTTAATCTTATGGAATTCAAAATATTCATTCTCCCTAAACTAGGCTGGTTCAGGCTTAGATTCATCAAGTGGTTTGGTGACAGGATATGTGATCGGATAGTTGACCTATAACAACTTATTTAAGATGACACTCAAGGTTTCTCCTAATTGATTACATTGGTGTTTGTCATTCGCTTGACTGTCCTGGTTTGACTATTGAGGAGGATGTGTTTCCCCCTTGTGGCACAGATACGACATTAGATACAGATGCTTGTTGCCCTAGGATGTATTGGCCACTTGAACATGTTTAGTGTCAATGACACCATCATTCACTATGTTTTTGTTCTTGTTCCAAAAGTGTGACTTATCAATGGATGGCCTTTCTTTGTCATGGTTGTGTATCTCGATGTGCCCTTTCACAATAAGCGCACATTTAAGGATGGGTCATTTTTCCACTATTTCAATGAAAGTGGTGACACAGTGTAATCTAAAATTATGAGCCATGTTAGGATGTGAGTTCTTCACAAAGAGGGTGATCATGTCTTTTTCCTTGAGAGGGGTTTCCATTCGGCTTTCCAACGCATGCCACCTTTGAAGGTAGTTGATAAAGGTTTCACCATCACACTGCTTCTCCTTAAGAAGATCCAAGGTATCAATATCTTTTTCTAGATTGAAGGAGAAGTAAGAAACAATTTTTTTCTGAAAGATCTACTAAGGATTTGATGGACCTGCATTCCGGACTCATGAACCAATCCAAGGCATATCACATCAATCTTTGTGGGAACAAGTGCAAGAGGTAGTTGTCATTGTGCGTAACCTCCTAACACTGGTAGTAAAACTCTTGGAGGTGGGATTTTGGATCCTTGTTTCCCTTGTACCTATCGAACTTTGGTATCTCAAAGTTCTTCAGGAAGGGAATTAGTGAGATGGATGGATCAAATGAATAGGGACATATATCTTCAAATTTGAAAGATTTTTTACCAGTCCCGGCTTGGAGATCTTTTGGAGTAGATTTGATTTTAAATAGATCTGCGTTGACCGGCGGTGTAGGAGTCGAGGTAGATGGGTTGGATGAATATATGGGTGGTAGGACGACGAAGGATCCTACTGAGATAGTGTTTGAAGGTTGACATATGGAAAATTGATAGTTAGATGATGATATCCTTTGCTGGTATGTCGAGGGAGTATGTTGGTATTGGGGTTATTGTTGTGAGGTATAGTATAGATTTATTTGATAAGAATGTTCAGCAAGATGAGGAGCTTGAATGTGGTGTTGTGAATTGGTCTGCTGGTACTGAAGGTATTGCTGCAACTATTGGGAGGCCACATAGGGTGGTTGTTGTTGGAACTGTTGTTGGTTATGATAGTAATAGTGCTAGGGAGGTTGTTCATGTGATGTTAGTTGTTGTGTGGGCCATGATGGGATGTTGTGTTGTGGTTGAACTTGCAAACATAAAACATATGCGAGGAATAGGGATATGGTCTGGGTAAGAGGTCAGGATGGATTTCCTTGTGATTAGTGTCATGGTTTTTGTGAAGAAATTAAAGGATTATGTGGGGTTCCTTACTGATGAGCTAGCTGAGATAATGTAGAGGTGTTCTACAAAGGAGGTTGTTGGGTACCAACAAGAACATTTGGTTGGGATGTACCTTGTGAGGGTAATTGAGTTGGTATGTTAGATTAGGGAAGCTATTGAGATGTGTACAAAGGTGGTGGTAGATTTGTGGCCCTAAGAGGTGGAGGCAATGTGGTAAAAGGGTTGCCCCCAGCATTGACTGGAGGTTGACTTGAAAGGGGTGGTGTTGTCAATATTAATGGTAGAGGCTGCAAAATATTTTGTGGCATGCCATAGGCAAAAGGATTATTGGGATCAGATACTTGAGGAGCCCCCATGACTGAGATTATGGTGTGTGGGGGATTGTTAACATGATAAAGAATGGTGTTTCCGAATTCAGGTTGATGCCAACCCTCCACTAGAGGAACATTGGGGATGTATGTACTACCTGGTTCATTTTATGAACCTTGGGGTATGTTAGATGTGAAACTGCTATATTTGGATAGGTTGACACCTAGTGGAGGTTTGACACCCTTTTCAGTTAGGTGGGCCAAAATTTTAGCCCCATGTTTTTCGAATATGCAGTCTATCATTTGCACATTGGTGGGATTACTAAAATGTTCCTCAAGTGTGAGTTTGAGTTGATTGACCATGTTCTCATCTCTGGGTGGCGATGTGTTTTAACTGTTAGTGTTGGACTATGATGATGTACCATTCTGGAGATCTCAAGGGATATTCGTACTGTTATTGGGATCTTGCGAGATTTTTTTCATGTTGTTAGGATCTTGAGAGATGTTTAGTTGGGAATTTTGGGCTTCTTGCTCAGCAATTTTCCTTGTCTGTGACTGGGTCTAAATGGGCATGCAAGATGACAGAACGGACTAGGATGCTAGGATGATCTAGATTGATCTAATTAGATAATAGATTAGCTGACAAGGATGTGGCTTGATAGGATTTGATTGGATGATTAATAAAGAATTTGATTCAATAAACAATCGATGGGATCAAATTGGATTGATTGATGAAATGGTTGGTAAGATCATATTGGACCAAATTGATTGATAAGACGATTGATGAGAAATGGGTTGGATTGGATTGATAAGCGATTGAAAAGACTAGGATGGTGAAGGGGTTCTAAACCAAGTTTAGAAATTATCCTTGGTAATGTAAGGTGTTGATCTTGAGATGGAAGTGGATTGATAGGGCCAATAAGGATGACTAACTTAGGATGGATAAAAATCCTAAGCTGATTTCATAGGATGATGATCAAGCTCAAACACAGGGGTCAAGTTAGATAACTACTTCAAATGAAGTTTAGTGGAATGGGAGAATGATTTCCAAAATGAGGGAAACGACAATCCAAAACGAATGAGTGGCCTTTCGAAACAAGGCTACAAGAGCCCAACACGAGAGAATGACTATCATGATGGATGGATGGAGTTGCAAACTGGGTAGATGACAACTTGGAATGAAGAAATGACAACCCGGAACAAAGGAACAGTTATCGAAATAGAACAATGACTATCAGAACAAAAGAATGACTATGGGTGAGCGGCAATCTGAAAGAAAGAATGGATACCTAGATTGGAAAAAAATGACTCAATGGATAAATGGCTAAGTGCACCGAAATGGTCGCACTTTTGTGGCCAAACTAACAAATAACGCGTTCGCGTTATTTTTTTCTTTGTAAATTTGCTTTGGTTTTGCCTTGGAATACCAACCCAAAGGCTTGGAGGGCATTCCCAAAGAACAGAGACGTGTTTTTTCAAATTCAACAAATTTTCACATAATCGGGTTCGTGCTCACCATCAAGATTGCATCTGGTTCAATATCAAGAAAATCGAACACATGGGTAATGTGAGGTTCTTTATTAGCTTTCCAACGATGTAATTTTTTTCACTTTCTAACAATGTTAAGCCTTTCATCCATAATTTCTTTTGTTTGTATGTCCGTTTTTCTTCAAAAAGCAGTGTTTGGTATTTTTTTCGCTATAAATTAACCGTTCATCACAATTTGAAATAAATTACATTTTTAGAAACTAGACTCCATTCTACAATTTAAAAAAAAAAAATTTAAAAAAACTATTAGTTTCAAAAATTTAGGGAACACGGCCAAAATTCTGCTTTTAGGAAGTGCCCACTTAGAAAATTAATAAAAAATCAAATATTCATTAAAAAATTATCAAAAATATCAGTCCTTACTACATACCGTTATCTAACCCGACAGGCGATTTTAAAATACTACAAAAAATTCCACCGTGCTCGGGTCACACAAGAGTTGTTATGTTATGTTTTTCTGACAGAAACAACAGAAATTTGTGTGTGTCCCTCTTTTGAACCCCTTAATCTCAACCATTTTCAAAATAAATTAGTAGTTTAGAAAGTAGACTCGGAGCACTACGGTCCTTGTTTTTGTTCCATCTAAAAATTTTGAGTGTAGCTATCCTCAATTTCACGTCCAAAGTCAGTATTTCCTGATTTCAGAAAAAAAAGTGGCCACTTAAGCCCCTTTTTTGGGAACCATCTTGGTGCACTTACCCAAATGGATGTTTGATTGGGTAAATAGGCCTTCAGAATGGGGAAACGAATGCTTGAAATGGGTGAACAGTCACTCAAAATAGAAAAATGGGCACTTGAAATGATGAAATAGGAGTTCATAATGATGAAAAAGGGTGACACAATTGATAGTTCAAGGGTCAAGTCTACCCCTAGAGGTCAGGTACGCCCCTACAAGAGGTCAGGTTCACCCCTAAAGGCCACATTTTCTTGTTTGACTGAAGGCTAATCAAATCTGACTAAAATAGGCTGAAAAGGGGTTGGTTCAAAGGTCAGGTACACCTGCGGAAGAGGTCAGTTATGCTTGTGGACTATAGATTGATCAAAACTGACTAAAACAAGCTGAAAAGGGTTGGTTCAAAAGTCAAGTACGACTGTGGACTATAGATTGAGCAAAATTGATTGACACAGGTTGAAAAGAGGTTGGTTAAGAGGTCAGGTACATTTGTGCAAGAGGTCTGGATTTCCTCTGGAGGTCAAGTATGCCTATGGATAAATCTGAATGTGTTTTTTGGACAAAAGACTAAAGCAAAGGACCCAAAACACAAAAAACAACATTCATAGGATAAGGTTGGCTCGACTGAATAGAAAATTATTGGTTTCACACAAAGAAGATAGTTCAGACAACACAATCCTAAATCTAGTAGAAATGGGTACGGCTAACAAACTCTTCTATTCTAGGATGAACATCGTTGCTAGGGAGTCCTCAATATACACCTGGTATGTGAGGCCCAAATTGTGAACACCAACCCATCACAAGCATGAGTCAAGAACCTTAGCGAGATACTAAAGACTCAGACCAACTCTTCACGTCAACCTGACACTTTGCCCATTACGATGCGGTTGGATTGAGGTATAGTTTTCACTCTCCCCCCTTTATATACCCCACTAGTTGGCATTGTTGGAATAGTCCCTTAGAGTGATGAAATCCATAGAAGCAAGTCCTGCTAAGAAAAGTAAAAGGTTGATTCAAAGGACTTGGTAAGCTACAATTTCTCATCACCCAAGATTATCAAATGGCACAAGGGAATTGGATACATCAAATAGCTTACCAACAAGTACAACACACAAGGTAAATTGGCACCCCTTGTTAAGTTATTTGTCTAAGTTATCAAGAAATAATAAGCAACAATTGATAAATATATAGCCCTGGAAGGAAACTTGTTAGTGATTTTTTTCCTTGTTCCTTGCGAAATGTTGATTAGATGCTTGCACAGACATAAGCATGACACATTAGGGGGTTAGAAACACTCAAAATAGTAAAAAAAATAGTGCTTAAATTTCTATTTTTACCTTATGGAAAAAGTTGTTTTTGGTCAAGTTCTCCTGTCTGTTGGGTCAAGTACACCCCTGGAGGTTAGGTATGCCCCTAGATAGGTCATGTTCACCCTTGAACAAGTTAGGTACACCCTTGGATAGGTCAAGTTCACCCCTCTATGAAAACTACAAATTTTATGTCTCAGTGGAGGTTAGGTTTGCCTATTTGTTAGGTCAGGTACGCCCCTTGACAAATCAAGTTCACCCCTCTATGAAAAATAAAAAATTTCAAGTCTCTGTGGAAGACAATTTCACCTATCTACTAGGTTAATTTCTCCCCTCAAGGTCAGGTGTGCCCCTGGAGAGGTCAGGTTTTCCCCTAGAGGTTAGTTAGGTCTATCTGATAGGTCAGGTTTGCCCCTCTGTAACTTGCACCTACAAAAAGTGAAAAAAATAGAGAATGTGAAAGAACATAACCCATCTGTGGGTCCCACCGAGCATGTCGGAAATGTGACCAGGTGAAAATACCATTCCAAAAATGAGTAACAACAAGAAAAATGTGCAAGAAATAATAAACACACCTAACACCTCAAGATTGGGCTAAAAGTTAAACCTAAGAAAGTGGATAGAACGATAATACCTTGTTAAGCTACTTCTTTTGGTTGGCCCTTTGATTTCCAATGTGATATATGCTCCTCTTGATGCCAAAAGATGTATGAATTAGATGCAATATGGATGCAAAATAGATGAAAATGCTATGTTGTATGCAAACAAATGAGAATTCTATCTAATTATGGCTCAAATAAAAATTTTGCAAGAGTTTGGTTAGCACAATGATCAACCCGCTTAAATGAGAGAAAAGAGAGGGTATTTATAGACATGTAGAATGTGAGATGGCTTAGGGATGGTGATGTGTAAATGAAGTGGAAGGAGGGTACATGAGGTGGAAGAAGGATAAGTACTTTGCAAGTACCTTAGGGAATGAGAAGATTTCCTCAAAAAGGAACTTCTTGTCCCCAAGTGGGAATGAACTCAAAAATCTCCACGGGAAAAGGGAAAGTAGTTGGAAAAAGAAATGTTAATTAAAAATTCACATACTTTCAAGAATCTCATGAACAAGACAAAGTTCCAAAAAAGGAAGTCTTTTTCCACATGTGACTTGATGTGACAAGTTAAAGATTCTAGAAGATGCATGTGAATAAGAGATTCTAGGAAGAATAAATGTGAATTTAAAATTCACATGGAAAAAAGGGTCAATACCAAGAAAGACAAATAAAAAGGTTGACTAAAAAGACATGCTAAATGTGGCTAATGACCTTGATTAAAGTTGTGCAAACATATGATTAGGATAATTAACTAAAGATTAGAAGTAAGTTGCAAATGCCGGAGGATGTGACACATCCTAACCATAACTTAATTAAATTAATTATGATTAGAAGAGGGTTATGGAGAATATGATAGGAGAGAGAAAGTGAGGAATTAAAAATTAATTTAAATTTCAATAGGTCACATGACTAAGTTAAATAAATTGGTATATTTATTTAATTTAGAGAGGAAAGAAGGTAAAAGTATTTAATTATTAAATTAAAGACTTTAGGAACCTAAGACGTAGGACATGAAATATTAATTAAATGAATGATTTAATTAATATCGGAAAAATAGATGAAGTAGACGAGTTAAGGGATGAATAAGGGAATGACTTTGACCATATGGAAGTGGTCAAATTTGGATGTCTACATTGTCAAATGTGTACATTATCTTCTTATGGGAAAGGAATTTTTTTATTGAGATTAGCAACATACTTTGTTCACATGAGGTTAAAACTTAGATAATTTTATTACGTAGAGAAAATGGCATGTTACATCCTCTCCCAACTTATTGGACCTAATAAAATTGAAATTGGTTTTATTAAGTCATAACACATCCTCGATAGTATTATTATTTGGGAATGGATAGAATGACAATGGGATTCTTTACAATGTCCAATGTTAATGAAAATTGATTTCACTAGGGCCTATGACCATATTAAATGAATTTCTATTCTTTTCATGGTCTAGGAACTTGGATTTGGGCCCCATTTTATTTAGTTTATTCAAATGCTTTCTTCCAATACCTAAGAATTGTATCACCATTAAGGCCAACAGTCCAAGCCTTTTGGGGTTTTTCAATCCATCCATAAGGATGTCCTTCAACTCCTCCACTTTGCATGCTTACTACTAAGGGCATTGATTATCTTTTGACCCACATGCTCTCTCAAAAGATGGCTAAAATTATTGCTTTTTCCAATTCATCTATTCAAGTAGTCAATGGGCACTTTTTTGATGATTATTTCCTCACTCTTCTTGAGTACAAGAATGATATAAAATAAGCTCTTCTTTGCCTTGATATATCCTACCAAGCTTCTAACTTGAGTATACAAAGGGAAAAGACTCAATGCTACAAGCAATATTTTCTTCCCAAACTCCATTGGTTGAATAAATTCAAATGAAAATGGAGTAACCATGGGAAAATATTTCAATTCCTAAGCATCCCCTTTTCCTTTTAGGCTTCACTTGCTAGCTTGTGGCAAGTTTTCATTACTAAAATGGAAAAAAAAAAAAAATGGAACACTAAGCCTCTCTCTTTGGCTAGTAAATTCCAAGTGTGCTCTAATATTTTAGTTGCAACCCATGTTTATTATTATTTTTGAGTCCCTTCTAAGGCTTCCTATTACAAATTTTAAAAGTTGTTTTGAGATTGTATAGGGTTTTGCTAATGGGACTAAAGGTTTCATCATGTTTCTTAGGAGATATATTGTCTCCTTCATAATGTTGGTGGCTTGGGTATTCTTTAAATATATTGGCAAGGAATCGCTTATGTGTTGAATGAATTATCAAAGATCTAAAAGGGCACAAATCTTATAAATCTCTCATTAAATATTCTATTTCTTCAAGAACTCATGTTGGATGACCAACTTGGAAACACCTTGGTATGTATACTATACTCTTCTCACCATTAGGTAACCTATTCAAATTCAAGGCATCTTTCTTTTATTAAGAGAATTTGGAAGGCCTAGAATCCATGAAACCTTGGCTTCTTTGTGCTTGTAATGACTTTCATAATGACCTTTCAAGTAACTAGTATTTTATTTTTTGGTCGCCTGTTCTTCCTAATTGTGAAACTCGGTTGTGAAGCTATGTAAATACAAATTACTAAGGAAAGCAAGAAAAATAATTCTAAAATTACAAGAATAATTTGTATTATATTTGATAGGAAATGTAAAATTATTTAGAATAAGTGAGAATACATAGGAAGATTCTTTGACAAAGACCCTCAATCTTGACAAAATGGGTTATGGTATAGTGCAATCACAAACAAGTTACTTCTAACAAAATACTGATTATTCATTATATCTAGTCGCAATCATTAAATCGTAACTTAATTATTTGAAACATCAAATTAATGACTTATTATAGTTACTACTAGAAATTATTTGAAATCAAACAAGTTACTCCATTCCTTAACAAAGCCAAGCTATTTATAAATATAATTAAAACTTACAACCACAACCAATCTTAAATTTTGGGAATTACAAAAAATAATCTATGCAAATTTACCCATCAAATGTGCAAAGATCAAACTAATAGTTTCTCCCATCAAGAAAATGCTTCCTAAAAGTGTAATCAATATTCAAATCTTTAACCACCAAGTTTTTTTTGTCTCCCCTTATGATATGCATTCAAACACTTCTCCCTTAAATAATAAAAGTATAAAAACTTATTATTTGATTATGATGATAATTTTCATGATGAAATCAAGAATCTAATAGGTATAAGGGAAGTTGAACATGTTCAAATCCATTAGCCTAGATGGCTACAAATCCATGACAAAAGAATGTGTCATATTCTCAAATGACATGTCAACTTGTGACCTTGCAAAAATACTTACAAAGGAAGTTGGGTGTACTAAAAGTTCCAAGAATATCTATACTTGTGCAATCATACATAATCCACATAATGATATGGAAACCTCTCCACTTTTCAAAAAACAACACAAATGAAGGAGACAACACTTGCTTTAAATGTAATTTTCACATATAGTAGTGGCAACAATGAGGATAAAAGGGACTATAGTATCCAACTTGGAGTTGAACCACATGAAAATAATCAACTCAATGAGATGGGGGATTATGATAGCAATTTGAATTCCATATTAGAACCATTCAATCTACTATCTAAAGTTTTGAACTAGATTTTCCACAAACGATTTTGAAGTTGACATGATGACTTTAGGAATCTCATGCAACTTCTCAGAATATGTTCCACATGATGAGTGCAAGAATCATTTTACCATAAAGCATGGATATATTACTTCCCTGGAATTCCTCATGAGATTAAACATGATTATTAAGGAAATTACTAGTATTTTAATTATTCTTTACAAATAAAATTGTTAAGTTAGAAAAGATAAGAAAAAAATTCCATAATTACCCATATTTTATTCATAAAAATGAAAAAGTAACTAAGTTGGAGCTTAATGAGAGGGAAATGATAAGTGGGAAGAGGAGGAAGACCATTAGAGGAGGATTTTCAAACAAGCGCCCTCATGCTAAGATGTCTAGAAGCAATACTTTATTCTTTTACGATTGGTTGGTGGAAGTTGCATAAGAGGATAAGGATGATGAAGACCATTTGAAAGAGGCTTCATTCGGAGTGGAGGAATAACTATCTCTAGGGATTTTCTTTTAGCTCAATATGGTGGAAATCTATAATGTCCCCATTTTATGACACCCTCTCTTAGTTGGATTGATTCAGGCACACTTACTATTTTTAGTAAGTGTTATTTTTAGTAGGGGGTATGGTGTTGTGCTTCTATCCTCAGCAAGCCTTCATGAGCTTTTTTAGTTCCCTCTGATTTGAGTTCAGAGCACCACTTACTATTTTTAGGACTTTCTATAAATAGTAAGTCATCCAGGGCAAGTTAGACCCAGTCACAGTTAAGGTTGTCTTTCAGTTGCATTTCTTAGTGGATGCATCAATTTCAAAGTTGAGTCATTTTAATATTTATTATTTCCCTCGAAATTGGTTTTTATAAAGTGACTTTATATTTATTTAGTGAGGGTCATGAGGGGGACAAAAAATACCTTGGCACCTAGTACAATCAACTTAAGTTGTTTTTAAAGCTTTAAAGTATTTTATAAATTCTTTATGGGGGTTGACGCCTATGGAGAAAAAGAGTTAAATTTTAGTTAAAAGAAAGCTAATGCTAGTGTAAAAATATTTAAGTTATATCTTTTTAAATGAGAAAATAATAAAATATTATTATTTTTGGGTGTTGGAATTGGAAGAAAATATAAGGAAAGAAGAACTTCATTTTATATCATGCTCATACTCGAAGATTGGCTTTGGAGGAAACAAGGCTTTGCAGGACGAAAACCTCTCTAGATCACAATCTCCCCATGTTTCAAAGACAACATCAGGAGTGTTTTTGGAGGTCTCATTTAGAGGCTTCATTTGGGCTTCATAGTTGTAGATTCAGACTTTGAGACGATGGTGTTTGATCATTTGAAAAAGGGATTTAGAGTTTTTTTGGCTTGTGTTGATATTGCAGTGACTTGATGAAGTTAGAGAAGTTTTGAGGATTTATTTCAATATTTTTTGGGCACTTACATTTAGGGCCTGAACCTGGTTTATTCTCATATCTTACAGTGGTTTGGGAGTTTTGAAATGGGTATTGTTTATGAAGTTAGAGAGGTTTCGACGATTTATTTCAAGATTTTCTAGGCACTTACATTTAGGGCCTGAACTTGGTTTTATTCTCATATCTTACTGTGGTTTGGGAATTTTGAAATGGGTATTGTTACAGATAATGACTCTCCTCATGGTGCTCATTTCAAGTACCTCATAGCATTTTTTGGTATTGAATTGGATTTTAAGGCCAAGTCGACCTTCAGTAAGAAGGTGCCCCTTGTGGGTGATTATTCTAAATTTTAAATTAGAAAACTTGTGTTGCTCCAGTTGTTGGGTTTTTGTGGGTTTGCAACTTGGAGGTGTGGCTTTAGCAAGGGAAGAAATACCTCTACTATTCCAGACCTAATACCTTTGAGGGGATGTTTTGAAGTTGTTGCTAGGCGTCTTCTTTCCTAGGTGCTTCCCCTTAGATTGGTTGACCATCTCTCAATTGAAGTTTATGTCATTTGAAAGCTTCTTGGGTGGTCATCTCTGGCCCTACCTTGAAACATTTTGAGGAAATCTTCCAAGTGTGACTATGTGTCCCTTTGAGGAGATCATTTTCTGTTGTTAAGGAGCCAAGTTTTAAGTCTAAAATTACTTGTTTATGGTTTTGAAATTGAGTTGTAAAGAATAGAAAAATTACCGTCATTAGAACTGATTATTGAAGCTCTGAAATATTATCTTCCATGGTGCATTACTCCTATTTTATTGTTCTCTATATTTAATATAATATACAAGTTCTATACATGATTGATACATGAAACTCAATGCAAACATCACCAAGAAAAAAACACAATCAATAAGTGAAATAAGTAAACCAAAAAAAAAATTACAAATTGGGGTTAGTCATTACAAAATCAATTGAAAATGTGGAGTGGCATCCTCTTTGTAAGTAATTGTAAAAATGGATTGACCCATTTCATGATGTTTTGAGTTTTGTAATTCTATATTAGAGGATCACTAGGCTAAAGAAGGGTCCCCTTGTAGGTATATGTTCTCTCAATATAAGTTGTTGAGGGGTTTCGAGGATCTAGGTAGGAGGTTGTTTTGGCTTGCAAGAATAATCTCTTCTCAAGTGAATGAGAGAAGGGACATTCATTGATCATAGATAAATCCTTTCATAGTAAATTATCTCATTTGTGATGATATTTTTCCTCTTGAATCACTCCTAGAGAATGGTGGCATCGATCTCATGATACCTAACTTGGTGGCTAATAGGTCTTCAAGTACAATGGAAAACACATTCATTAGGAAATTCCTAGGTACTAGGCCAAATATTATCTTTGGGCACTAGTCCTAAAGGAAATAGAAACTAAAAGGAAAAATGTTGATATCCCTACTAGACGATCCTTGGTTTTTAGGTAGATTAGGGTTATTCCTAAGAAAATAAAAACCATTTTTTAAGTGAGAGATGGAGGATATTAATGTGGCCCATATTTGGGTTAGGATTCTTGGCCCAACTTTTGAATATCATGAAGACAAAGTTATGATGGGCACCAAAAAAAATTTAAGAATCTTATGGTGATTGATGATTTTACCAAGTTTATGAAAAGATTGATCTCTGCAAGATTCTTATGTGTATGCTAGTGTAGATAAGGATCTCCCTTCAATGATCAAGTTATCCTCCAATAATGACCACTAATTTTAACGATTTTTAAATATAAGAGCTCTCCCTTTATTTACCATAGCTATAAAATATTAGATGTATATACACACACAAGTTAATTAAAAGTTATGTTAGCCATAAATTGGATACATATATCCGATGCGTTCTATAGGTTAAGGGCATAATAAACTTACAAAAGTTTGGATTGAGGCTTCAATTGGCATGCCAATATGTCACCTTATTCTTGCTTATTCTAATATGTTGAACCTTCAAATCTATGAGTTAAGGTTTGAGATAAAGAACCTTAGTCAACACCTTTTGAGGCATCAATCCCTTTAATCAAGATATTAGAGCCCCTTTCAACAACAGGCATTTGAATCTTGAAAACAAAAATCATTTTCAAATCAAGAATTAAATCTTTCCCACATTAAAAATATTATTCACAGTCATACCCAAATTCAAGTCTCAAAAGTAATCATCTTTTCTTATTTGATCCTTTTATTTTTTAAATTATTATAATTTAAAACTAAATAAAAAGACAAACTAACTTTTTGTAACTTCTTATAGTCAAATAATTTATTTTAACCAGTTAAATTGCTTGTACTTCTGAACAAATTTTATGTTAGTATTTTTTATCCTAAATAGATATCTATATTTTGTAATTAAAATGTAAATTTTTTAACTAAACACAATTAAAAATATATATATATTATTAATCTGATTGATTGTAAATGAATTATTGTATCACTGTTAATAAATTATTACCAATCTAATTGACTTAAACTTTTACCTCTTGATTATACTGTTCATTATCAATCAAAAAATCATTAAATAATGATACATAAATTTTCCTATGGATATCAAACATGGCCTACAATTGATAGCAAAACTCCAATAGACTTTTATGATAAACAGACTGAGTCAAATCATTAGTAATTGTCATTACCAATTAATCACAAAACAATAAACTGAGCTATAGAAAATAAACAATACTAGTTTAAGCACAATAACCAATTATTGCAAAGCACATTGCATGCTAGTACCATGTGAAATGTGTTAAGTCTCCTTATGCCTAGATGCTTATAGATTCCGTCAACAAATGTACATTTTCACAAATGGCTCCAATTGAAATTTTCTGCAATAGCTCTGCAAACTCATATCATATGTACAACTAAGCATTTTTGGTGGCCAATAATTGGACAATGGTAATTAGCCGATAGGCTTTACTTTTGGACTCGCCAGTCCACAATCTATCTGAATACCTATCTCATGTTTGATATAGGTTTCAGCCTCCGTAAAACAACTTCGCTCGCTTGTAAACAGGTTTTAATTTGGATCTTGGAGAAGGTAGTTTCCAATTGCCATTCTATCTCTTCAGTTGGACGCAATTTTCGAAGGTGACAATGGCTTATGTGCAGAATTAAATGCCAAGTTGCCTCCACTGGTATCCTATCACACTAACTGTCATCAGTGATAGAAGTAATGAAAGTTAAAAGATTTGATATGATCTATCTATCTCACTAAATCACGTTCACCGCCTCAAGCATCCACAATCTACAATAAAAGACCTTTCTATGCTGCAGAGCTCGCATTCATAGCAACCCTTGCAACTACACAGCCAACAAATTGGCATTCAAAGTTTTGGGAGGTGGAACTGCTATCAATGTTGGGTTTTACAGCAAGGCAAGCTTGGCATACATGAAACACATGGGATGGGATGAGAAACTGGTAAATGAGTCGTTTGTGTGGGTGAAGAAAATGAATGCTTTTGAACCAGATCCACTTTCTTGCTGGCTTTGAGAGATGCGCTTTTGGATCATGTGGAGGGCACTAAGATCGGTGCTTCCACATTTGATAACAATGGCAAACTACATACGAATGTAGATCTACTCAAGTATGCAAACCCAGATAATATTGTTGTTCTACTTAATGCTACTACCTCCAAAATTCTCTTCAAATCATCATCAGGTTCATAATTAAACAAAGTATTTGTTTTGGATAAGCTTATTGGTTTAGTCTAAGATTAATGCCCACAAATTTCGTAGTGTCGTCACAGTTGTGTCATGCAAGTTATTCCCTTTTTTGTTAGCCTAAACTTAGAAAGCATGTAAAATTACAGTTGCGTGGTCATTTGAAACAATAGTTCTAGGTAGCAATTGACTAACGAAATAAACAAATAAACTCTTTCTCCAATTCCTATTCATAGTTTACAGTCAAACCTGGAACTCTGGAACTCTGGTGTGAAAAGAGGTTTTTGGTTCTAGATCTTATTCAAACTTGTTGGCTGTTTATTTGGAAACCCAATAAAAGAAAAAAGTTCTTTCTCACTCTTATTTAAATTTGTAGGATTTTTGATTTCTCATAACCACAAAATTAAAAGAAAAAAAATTCATTCTCATTTTTATACAAATTTGTTGGCTCTTCAGCTGGAAACCCCATTCAATTTTTTCTTTCTCATTATTATTCATATTTTACATTCAACTTCCACGTATTTTACATTCATAGTCTCAACTTCTTTTATGGGGTCGCTGAACTTTTTTTATTTGTTTGTGGATTCTAATTCTCTCGTTCCTCTGCAGGATTATGACGAGATGTTGATTTGCAGGTCCAAAATCACCATAGAACTGCAGGCTTGAGCCATTTCGGAGCTTACAAAAAACAAACAGAAACCTGAGAAAGAAAACTGGCCACCACTCCTTAGCTTTACACCAATTTATTTTAGGAGATATTTTGTTTTTTGATTTTTTGGCTACCCTAATAAACTTTTGGACGGCAAGTTATTAGGGATATTTGATTTCTGCCTTCCCAGAAGGAATGTTGCTTTTTTAAGTCTCATGGCTTCTGTAAATATATATGTTTATTTGAAAATTGCATTTTAAAACAAGCAGTGTATAGGGATTTCAGTCTACTTTTTCGTAAGTCGAATTGTATATTTATTTGTGGACAAGTTGAAAATGATATCATGTCCCAGAGAGTTCAAACTACACAAGTCTGTAATTGAATGAACATTTTTCCTTCAAAGCACCAATCCTGGAAATTTAATAATTACTATTTAATTTTTTACTTTTTTCTGTGGTTTCATGTGTTTCGTGATTCTTTATAAAGAGGACAAGGGTAATATAAAATAAAATCGCTTTCTATGCTGATCAATTGAGTAGTAGTCTTAACGGCTGTCTTTCAAGAAAAATGGCATGCTTTGAAAGTAAAACAGCTTTTTAGGTTGTTAAATTGCTCAGCATTATCACCGTCAATGTACTATCAAATTTAGAATAGCCATTTGGATTTGCAAGTGGCGTTCATTGGATATTTATTCGGTCAGAATTTACCTAGAAACTCGTCGATTGTTTAGGCCACATTTCCACTGTCATTCTGTTATGGTATGTATGCTTTAGTTTGAATCTGGGATGTCATCATGGCAATTTCTGCACCTCCCAATGGGTGCAAAAATGTTGTATGGAAAATTTGGTACCATTTGTCTGTAAAACAACTCTATTTGGATTGTTAAATTAGTCATCATTCTCTCTTGTCTATTTTGGGCATAGGGCACTATCAAAATCACAATAACCATTTGTTTTCAAAGCAGCAACTGTTGAATATTCCTTCCATCAAAACTCGGTCAGAAACTGTGTTGTTATTTACCCACATTATCATAGCTGTTTTAACATGGGTAGCAGAAATAGCAGAGCTTAAAAGAAGTCATCATCATGGAGATTACTCTTCCATAGTACTAATCCCTGGCCCATTGGTTGCAAGTAAAATAATTTATATAAGAAAGGTAATAAATTAAAGTTAAAACTAAAAGAGTTGTATCTACACTGATGATGAAATGGAGTTCATATCCACATTTTCACTTTCTTGAAAAACTAAAATAATTCTCTAACCCGATCAGATTGGCAAGCACTTTAAATCGGAGTTTTTATCTATGTTCCACTGGCGTCGGGGATGGGGGGGACGCCGGGACGGGGGGACAAAGGGGCCTCAATTTCAGGACGACAGGGGGATGGCGGGGGGTCAGCAGCGGGGGGACGGAAGGGGGTCGGGGGTGTATATACTATATACTATACATATGGTACTTAAAATGCTAGCTATTGAAAGATGTATAAGACTCTTAAGAAGTAAAATTGAAAAATTGAAATACTAAATTAGTACTTGAACATTGAACATTGAATATTGAAGTTTCCAATATCGAATTACTAATTAGAAATTAGAATAGTAATACTCAATACTACAATGTAACAATTGTTGAATCGGAAAATGGAAGATTTCTATTATATGATATCAAAAAATCTGATTATAAAGATGATTACAATGAGTAGCATGATTATATGATATCAAAACAAGTACAAAATTAAAATGACAAAATGAGAAAATGTAGTGAAGGAGGCAGAGGCCTCTAATCGTCCCTCGAGAGGTCGAAAAACTCATCACTGGAACCATTGGGCTCCTCAAGGTCAAGATCCACCAAAGGAACACCAACCAGCCCTATATCTGAAGCATCATCATCCTCATCAATCTGTGATGGCTCCTCTGGCTTTACATCCCATCGTGCTGCTGGGCTCTCCTTGTACACACATGTCTTGCAATTAGTGATACACAAGGAACTATGTACAACCACTAGCTTCTCTACTCTCCTAGAGGTAAGTCTATTCCTCTTAAGAGAGTGGATGAAGCTATAAGTAGACCAGTTCCTCTCAGAAGCTGAAGAACTAGAAACCTGGGAGAGCAAACCAATGGCAAGTGTGGTAGTCAGTGATTTCAGTCCATGACAAGTCCACCACAAAATTGGATCCTCTTGTGCCATAGTTCTTATGTCTGCCTTTGTTGTAGCATTATAACCACCAAGAGTAGCAAATTTCATCCACTCAGTGCGAATGTTGCCAGCAACTTCAGCATTTACATAGATTTTATACAAGTTATCAAGTAGTCTATACCTAAGATGTAGAGAGACACCTTTTATATAGTTGTACAAGTAAGACGTGTCTAAAAACCTAGACAATAGTAGTCCTAAGACACCTAGATTTAATACCTTATTCTATTCTAAAGAGACACATGTAGATTTTCTAAGAAGTAAACATGTTCTAACCTAAGACTCTTAGATTTTATACCTTACTCTCTAAGTCGAGACCTAAGATGTAATACATGTAAGACACCTATTATATACCTACAAAATCTATGCTATATATATCAAATTCTAAGACACTTAGAAGTTAAAGACTACATCTAAGTCACCTAAATTAAAGACTATATAGTTTAGAGATCATACCTACAACATGAAGTTCAATAACTTGAAATCCTTTCAACTACATGATTGAAAAAAAAAAAATCCTACCACAATGAAATGTAAATAAATGTAGAGTTCATAGAGATCATTTGATTCTAAAATTTGTTAAGAACCTATTGACATTAAAATTTTAAAGGAAAGAACTATTGAAGCATAAATTAAAATATTTAATACTTACATCTAGTGAATAACTTCAAAATGAAGTGTATGTTGTCATACACATTTTTCATACCAATGCACCTGAAGAACCCTTCCTTCACCTCATCATCTTGAATCGGTGTAACTCTACCAGGCCTAGGCATGTACCACTTCGGATTCAATGCATAAGCAGCCATGTGCAAGGGAGTGTTTAGGCTGTCCCATCTGTATATACTTAAAAATGGTTACATCACAATAGTCTGGTAATTAATTAAATATTTTTAATATTTAATTAAATCTCTGAATTCAATCTATGTATAAATAAATCTAAATAATTTATTTATATTGTTCATTCTTTCATTTCGATTAAATAAATAAGTTTATTTAATCACTTTTCTTATCCATTCCTTAATGAATTAAATAAACATTATGATTTATTTATATTAATTATCATATAATCTTGGCTTGAATATTTTATTCAAATAAAGATTAAATATTCTTTTCTTCTAAAAATATTTTAAAGTCCATTCACAATTAAATATTTCAAAACATTTAATTAAATTTTCTAATGTTCATTCACATCAAATGTTTCAAAAATCTTTTAAATCCTTAAACTCACATAAAATTAAATAAATTTATTTATTTAATTTGGATTATCTACAACAACTGTGAAACAATTTCAAAACAGAAAATTAACAAATTTCTCTGTTTCTGAGCAAAGTTGTTCCCGTGGCTTGAAGACAAACCTTCATTCTTCTCTCCAACCTCCCAACATCTTCCATCTTCCTCTCAACTTCTCCATATATCACTATTCAAAGTTACCAGGCAATCTCATAGCCATTGATCTTTGCTAGCCAGGCTCTTGCCTGTGAAAATCTATAAAAGGGATTGTCGGGTCTTTGAAAAAAGGGAGAAGTTTTTTATACAAGAAAACTATAGTCAATCAGCCTTCCAACATTCATAATCTCTATAATCATAGCATAGCATAGCTTAGCATATTAGCAATCCATATCATGGCTTATCAATCTTATATCATAGTCTCCATAGCATCCATAATTCATAGCCCCTGTGCATAATCTACGGCCCCTATGCATATCCGTATACCAACATTTCACTCCACCAGCATATAGGATAGAGAAGTACTCTCCCTTTGCATACTCATTCTACAGGTTTCCATTCTGAGAAGCTTTGCTTATACAATCTGAGAGCAGCAACTTCAAGAAAATCACTAGAGATAGAGGGCAATGGAATGATTCTGAAGAAGCTTTGTTTGATTTCTTTGATTTCATTTTATTTAGCTTTCTTTAGTTTAATGTTGCATTGGTGTGTTTTTGTTATCTTATTTTGATACTAACATTTCCCACACATTTTTGGCGCCCACTGTGGGGCTTTTGCCCCAATTCTAACATCTTTTCGCAATTTTTTTTGACAAGTTATGGTTGGAAGAGTATATTAGCGCATTAAACACACCCAGTATAGTGATTCAACAACGCCCTTTACTAATTTTGCAATGCCCTTTACTATTTTCATAGAGCATCTCTATTTTAGCACTCTTGATGTCTATTTTAGCACATTTCGTTATCTTAGCATAAAATTTGTAGGTCTGTAATTGTAATTTGTAACTTAAGTAGGATTTGACTAGATCCGACGTGACCACGGCCAATAAGAGCTTTTAAAAAAAAAAATCAATCCTAGGATAGTCACTTAATTTAAAAATGAATCAATCCTAGGATAGACATGGATTTTAAAATGAATCAATCTAGGATAGTCACCACACAATAATCTTGCAATTAAAAATTGAACAATTTGTTTTGTGAAGCAATATCTTCACTTAGATTAGATCATTGTGATTTGGATTTTAAAAAGAACATTTGTTTGCTTTGTCTGTGGCAATAGGTCTATGCTCTCCCCTTAACTGGGTGATCAAATTACCAGACTTGCCTTGTCAATTTTATGCAAATTTATTGTTTTAATTACATCCTTTAGAGAGCCTGCTCTTGTGGGAAAAGGTACTCACCCAAGAGGAACGACTCAAGTGGGTTCAAGCCAAAGCCAGGCTATTCTGCCCCACTATAAAATTTAAAGTAAATCTTTGGAAACCCTCTTTTGTCGGTAGTGTGCAAGATAACCATCCCCAAAGCCTTTGTTCTAAAGTTTGGGAGGTCTCCTGAGGGAGTTTATTATTGCCGCACCGAACAGAAACCCTTACTACTAACTTAGTATAGTATCTAGCCGAAGTCAGTTTCCGAACATCATAATAATCACAGTGCAGGGGAGGGAAGAATCTACCCCCAAGATACTCACCATATAGCTGCCAAGGATTGTTTGCTCAGGGGATCTGGTATCCACTTCTGTCACTATGAGTACGTGCCTGGAAAAGACAAAAACATGAATGCCCCTTTGGGGATAACATGGTTGTGTGAGTCGACGTAGTTCTAAGATGTGGGCTATTGATTATTATGGTGACCTACCTGAGTACTAAGAGTGAGTCTGCTTGAACTATTTGTCATGTGTAAAACCTATGAAAACAATTTTTGAAAAACATTTTTATCATACACTTAATGTTTAGTATAGGACTTAAAAAAAACAACTATTTTACAACTTGTTTGATGTGTCTTCAAAACATTAATTTAGTAAAGATCATCCAAAACTCACAATTACATTGATTTCTCCCATGTTAAGATATTGGAAATCCATGACCTTTGTTAAGAAATCCATTCTCAAATGAATCAAAAAGCCAAAGAAACCACTTAGCTACAAGAAACTATTGAAGAAAAGACGATTCTTGTACCAAAGTTGAAAGGTTTTACTTAAACATAGAACCTTTATCCATCGATATCACAACTGTGTTAGAGGTTTCACTAACGATTATGCTATAGAACCATTATACTCACAAGCTTTCTTTCAAAGAAGAGCCCTTTCTCAAAGGAACAACCACAGTCAGCATATTCGTTCTTCTTATATTCCCCAACCTGCAATTGTATATTCTACTCGTCCAAATCAATTTATGCAATAGAGAACTCAATCATAGTAAGCATTTCTCACAAAACCATCTTTTTATGAAGCTACGATCAAAATTCAAAAAGTGCAAAATCATTTTTTTTCTTGATCTTTTGCTTAAATTGCTGTCAATAGGATTTTCATCCTTTCAATTAGGGAAAACATGAGCTAGAGACTAGAAATCTTTTAAGTCATAGAATCTTCATTTTATCCTGACTTTCATATCCATCAAAAATTACACTATTTCATTCTTTTGATCAAAAGTTAGTAGAATTTGGGACAAAGCTTATGCCTGTTGTCACGAGATCTTGAAAGCACATAGAAAAAGATGAAAGAGAAAGTACCACAAGAAAAATGGGTGATAATAGTGAGAGAGAAGAGAATCCATTTCATACTAAAGAGATAATAGAAGAAAAGCTTCAACAAGTAGAGTAGGATCCCCAATTTCAAACTTTAGTCAAAAGGATTTTGGAATGAAACAAAGAAAGATATTTCCTTTCATTAGCTAATCAAGGAGCTAAGTTACCTCCTGATTTTGATATAGAAGGGATTAAAGAGAATCCTAAAAATCCTCCTAATGATTTTAGTGCCCTTACTCAACAGATAAAAGAATTACAAGGGAAAATAAAGGAAATGCAAGGGGGTGCAACAAAGAAGTATGTTTTGGATAACATATGTCCTTATCCATTTGATAGGAGTCTTTAAATGATCCCTTTTCCAAAGCATTGTGAAATCCCTAAATTTGATAGGTACAATGGAAAAACTGACCCCATTGAACATGTGAGAGATTTTCGAAATATGAGTCTAGAATTCGCTTATGAAGATACCTACTTAATGTGATTGTTTCCACGAAGTTTGGGTGGATAGTCCATGGAGTGGATTTCAAAGATCACTCCCCCCATCAAAACCTTTGAGGAGTTAATAAATCAGTTTATATCACAATACGCCTAAAGCATCCAACACCAAATACCCATGCTTGGTCTTTGTAATGTTAAACAATAAGTAGGAGAATCTTTCACTACATTTTTGCAAAGATGGAGAAGAGTGTTTGCACGATATTCCCGTCCTGTTCTTGAAAAGGAAAAGATGGATATCTTTATCAATAGCCTAGATCAAGAACTAAGCTACAGGCTTAATCTTCATTGTCCGCCTAACTTTGAAAAATTGATTGAAAATGCAATCACCATTGAAGGGACCTTGGTCAAAAGAGGGGTAATAAAACATGATAATCCAAGTTCATCCAATAATAAAACAAGGTTTTGGAACAAAAATAAAAATGTTGACAATGATGGTATAGTGGATGCAAACAATCTACGAACAAGATCATCTATCTTCAACTTATCAAGTGCTCCATGAAACAATCAACAAGGAAATACTAATCAACAAGGAAATACCAACCAACAAGGAAATAACAATCAACAAGCACAAAATTCCAATCAAAAAAGCATGACCAATCAAAACAACAAGGATAATCATGGTAATTTCAATAATAATCTTGGCAATACCCAAACATCAAATCCATCTAGACCGCCATTCTTTTCACATCGACGAAATTTTACCACTTTGGGTCAATCTCTTTAGTCTGCTCTCAAGGAGCTTCTCAATAATAAGGTTATCACCTTACCACCACAAAGAGATTTTGAGCCACGATTCAAACCACTATCATGGAATGACTTGTATTATTGCAATTATCATCAATGTAAAGGTCATAGAAAAAATTATTGTCAAGCCTTGTGAAATCTAGTACAAGATTTAATTGACAATGGCACTATCACAATTGAAGGACATCATACTAATGATGATCTTCAAGTATTCAAAGATTGTTTAACAAATTATCAAAAGGGGGAAACATCAGATACCAAAGCGAAAATCATAAATATTGTTGAAGACAACATAATCCGCCACATCTATACAGATGAGCAGCGGGTTAATGTTATCAAAATCAAGGAAAAACAAGAATATCAACAAGTTAATGTGACTACGAGAGGACAAGCAAAAGTTGTCTTAAAAGGAAGTTCATCTAAGGCAGCTATTCCTCCTCCAACTCATTATAATCTAGTTGATCAATTGAGAAAAACATCAACTCAAATCTCCATCCTTCAACTTCTCAAAATATCCCCCGTACACAAGAATATTTTGGAAGAAGCTCTTGTAAACACAACTGTCGACACAAATTTGGATATAAACAAATTCCAAGCCATGGTGGGATATTTCTCTTCCCCCACTTGTCTTTAATTCTCTAAAAAAGATGATGCTTCCATGACACATTCGCATAATTCATCGCTTTATCTTGAAGTCATGATCCATAAACACCAAATCAGGCGTGTCTTGATAGATGGAGGAGCCGGTTTAAACATTTGTACCTTAAAGCTAATACATGCCTTAGGAATATCATAAAATCCCATTGATCCGAAGGAAAATAAATATCAAGGCGTGGGTAAGTGCACAAAGTTGAGTCCATGAAACATGGAAGTTTTTGCCTTAGGCAAAAAAATGAATTTGGCTTGCAAAAAAGGGATCCCGCTTTTTAATAAACGGGATCCCGTTTTTAAAAAGCGGGATCCCATTTTTAGAAAACGGGATCCCATTTAGCTTCGGGGTCCTGAACCTAAGTTTAAAAAATGGATTCATTTTGAAAATTCTCCAAAAACAGAAATTTTAAAATTGAAAGTTTTAAACGGAACCGCTTTGAAAAAATTCAAAATGGAAACTTCCAATTTTGAAAAAAAAATTCCCCAATTTTCAGAAAGTTTTCAAGACTGATCCCGCTTTGAAAACTTTCCATTTTTGAAAATTCTCGCTTTTGAAGAATTTCAAAATCGATCCCGCTTTCATGTAACCCAAAAATGGTTTTTATGAAACGAGATCCCGTTTTCTAAATTATGAATTTTTGAGCGGGTTTTTTGGCTTGTTTTTTGGTTCGGGAAATGGCTTGGGGACCCGAACCTAAGCTTTGGACCTAGTTTGACCTACAACTTGAAGGTCCTGTTAATGTCACAGGAAAATAATGACTTTGAACATATGTTTGAAGACCTATTTTGCAGAATTTTTTTACGAAATTAAAACCCATTATAGATGAGATAGTGCAAATTCCAAATATGTAATTTTTTTAATAATTTAATTATTTTTTCTATTTTTCAATTAATTTCTAATGAAACTAGTCCATAAACTTGAATTATTAGGTTTTTTTAGTATTTTAATAACTTTTGATCAACATAACATTTTGACGAACGGATTGCACGAGAGAAAACTTCAGACAATTCTTTTCAGTTTTAAAAAAAAATTAAAAAATGATAAGTTTAGGTCATCTTATGCGTGTTGTACACGACAATTTTTCAAAATGATAAATATGCCTAATAAATATTTAATAAAAAAAAATATTCAATAGAAAATTATTAAAAAATATTAAAAGCAAGCTTTAGTGAGTGACAAATATTTTCCCAAAAGAATTTAGAAAATTATGATAATTTAGGTCAAAATATGGATGTCGTACACATGTATGGTATGGTATAAAAAAGTGACTTTTAAACAGTGGTTTTAAGAAACGCCTATTGAAACTCAATTTTTACAATCTGGGTATTGAAATAAATTACATATTTGGAAACTAGACTCTGAGTACTACATTTTATGATCAGTGACTTTTTTGAAGATTCCATCTCGAAGTGCTTCAAATTTTAAGGTCAAATGTGTCAAATTCTAAAAATCAGGGAAAACACTTCCACTTTTTGGCCAAAAAGTGGACTCAACTTCTTGCACACACCCGCATATGATGATAAAGAAAGAGCTTCCAAAGGACTAATAATGCTACCTATCAAAGTGGGACCTGTTGTGAAAAATACTTTTTGTCAACTTCTAGATCGTGATCTTTCTTATAACATACTTTTGGTTCATCCATGGATTCATGATATGTAGCCGATACCATCAACGTACCATCAATGCCTCAAGTTTCCATATGATGAACAGGAAATAACTATACAAGCTGACTACAATAGCACTCAAACTTGTTCAAATCTTTGAGCAACTCAAGACGCCTTTGTGCCACACAATAGGGAGGCTCTTACTATTTCTTCTTCCAATCTACAAGGCCAATTGCAAGAATTGACAAAGAATCTTGACACCAAGTTACATCTAAAAGACAAAGGAGTAGGCAAATATTCGCTATGCCTTTCTAGCTTACCTCCTTCTCCAAGGTCACATGGTCAACCAACCCTATCAAATCAAAAGATCGCAATAGCCTCTACATCCCAAGCTTTTGTACCAATCACAAAGTTTGATGGAAATTCATTAAAGCTAACACTACCGAGGAAGAAGCTGAAGATAGGGACATCCTAAGCTGGTTATACAAAGATGAAGATGAATCTCTCTTGCACATCAAGTTACCTACCGACCAATATGGCAAAGGGTATACAATCATGCAAAGAATGGGCTATGAAGGAAATGGTCTTATAGGAAAAAGAAAATAAGGAATCATTGAGCCAATTCAACCTATTTCAATACATCCAAAAGATAAAACAAGACTTGGATATGGTAAAGATACAGAAGATTCAACTTCATAGCAAGAACAACAAACTCATGAAGGAGAATCAAATTCAGATAAACTCCATGAAGATGTCACCCTACAAAAATTTTATGAGTCAGTTTTCTAATTGCAGAACAGTTCAGACACTGATTCTAATGAATATGAATGGGACACCATCTATAATGATTAATTTTGGAGAGACAAAGAAGTTGATACCATACACAAATATGCATCTATTCTCATACAAGGAAAAAGCTCGAGAACACAATCAGTTGAATTTGAACCACAATATGACAATGACTCAAGTGAGGATGATTCATATTTTAATGAGATTGATAATCGGCAGGAAAATACCATCATAGACCTTGCCCATCATGAAAATGACAACCATATCATGACTTTGACAGCTCAATATCTTACTCAACCTAATGATCCCATGCCTTTAGTTTATCTGGAACTTACCGATTGGGACAACGATGCACCTATCCATATCCCTACATTTCATGATGATGAGGATCTTATAAATTTCCTTTGTTCATCTAATCAAGAAAACAATTCTTCCATCAAAGAATTTCATACTCAAGATCTTGATAGGGACGGTGTCAAGTCTCTTAGCTACAAAATAAATGAAATAAAAGATAGATCTATTGGTGAAAACCGAAAAACGACAGTGGTAGATCACAACAAGAGAAAAATAAAGAGTGAATCCGATGGTGAAAACCTTTGTGAGGAACTGAAGGATGAGAAACTTGACACTCTTCCCAAATATTATTTAGAAAGATCTATTTTGATTGATCCAATAGAATCAATCAACATAGGTACAAAAGAGCAGCCAAAGATCTTGCAACTTGCAGCATCATTAACAGTGGAAGAAGTACTGAAATTTACAGAGTTCTTGAAGGAGAATCAAATCAACTTTGCTTGGCCATATGCTGATATGCCAGGGTTAGATCCTAATCTGATAATGCATCATCTATCTATAAACATAGGGGAAAATCTTGTGAAGCAAAAACTCAGAAAAATGCATCCACATGTTGCATTATTGGTTAAAGAAGAATTAAAGAAGCTTTTAGATGTTGGATTCATTCGGCCTATTGACTATGCATAATCGATCTCCAATATCGTACCTATTTCAAAGCCAGACGGAAGGATTAGAATTTGTATAGATTTCAGAGATTTGAACAAAGGATGTCCCAAAGATTATTTCCCTTTGCCAAATATAGATATGATTGTTGATTTAACTGTCGTCCATGCAATGTATTCATTAATGGATGGATTTTTAAGATACAATTAGATAAATATTGCACCAGAGGATCAAGATAAAACAACGTTCACATGCCCTTGGGGTACTTATTGCTAGAACGTAATGCCATTTGGGTTAAAGAATGCAGGAGCTACATACCAATGGGAAATGACAACAATTTTTCATGATATGATGCATACATTCATGGAAGACTATGTCAATGATCTCCTTACCAAATCCAACACAAGAGAAGAACATCTCAAAATATTGTTAAATTTTTTTATCAAAATGGAGAAGTTCAATGTTCGACTCAATCCAAAGAAATGTGTCTTTGGTGTTAAATCTGGAAAACTCGTGGGATACATTGTTTTAGAAAAGGGCATAGAGGTTGATCTAGAAAAAGTACAAGCTATAATGGACATGCCACCACCACAAAATATCGGTCAACTTTGATCACTGCAAGGATGCCTACAATCCATCTGGAGGTTTATAACTCAACTGGCAGACAAAAGCTTACCATTTACACATCTCTTGCATAAAAACGTCCTATTCAAATGGGAGGAAAAGTGTGAAGCAATATTTAATCAAATCAAGCAATATCTTATGAATCCACCAATTCTAATTCCCCCAGTTCTAGGAAAGCTGCTCATACTTTATATTTCAGCAACAAAAGTATCTTTGGGAGCATTACTAGCACAAGAGGATTCTACAGGCAAAGAAAGAGCCATATACTATATCAGCAGAACTTTAACAAGTCATGAATTGAACTACACTTTCATTGAAAAACTTGCCTAGCAGTAGTGTTTGCTTCCCAAAAGTTGTAACACTATATGTTGGCTCATATAGTTAATCTAATAAGAAAAATTGATCCACTAAAATACCTTTGAAGCAAAGCTACCTTAACAGGAAGACTTGCAAAATGGGTAATGATCTTAAGTGAGTTTGGCATTCACTATGAAGATCGAAGAGCTATAAAAGGATAGGTCATCACAGATCAGTTGGCCGAAGCACCTTTACAAGAAGAAAACCCAATGCATATTGAATTTCCTAATGTAGACATCTTCACAGTAACAATTAAGAAATCATGGACATTGTACTTTGATGGATCTTATACACAACATGGCTCAAGGGCAGGGATACTTTTTGTCACACCTGAAGGACATACCATTCCAAAATCATATCGGTTGATGTTTCCCTACACAAATAACATAGCTAAATATGAAGCATTGCTCACAGGAATGAAGATAGCATTAGAATGGCAGATTATAGAGCTGCAAGTCTACGGTGATTCACAACTTGTCATTAATCAAATCAATGATGATTATCAAACTAAAGATGATAAGCTACTACCTTACAAGAACATGGTGGACGACTTTAAAAAGTATTTTGTGGCAA
>VDFB02271358.1:69386498-69419827 GCA_007258455.2 Sequoia sempervirens | reverse complement strand
CTCCTTGTAGGTTGGTGCCTACTAAACTACAAATTTGATGATTCAAGTAGGTTGGTGCCTACAATCTTTGTAATCTCATATAAAACATAAATTACAATTGTTGGTGTCAACTTGATCATATTGTTTCATATTGCATGGTTGATATTATGCTATAAGTTGATAAAAGCTAAGAGGGTAAAAATGTATTGATATATTGATTCACCCCCAGCCCGCCCACCTCTCAATATATCTTTGTGCTCCTCACTATTTTTAGCAGTTGCTATTTATAGTAAGTCTATTTCAAATAACTAGTCCCAGGCCCATATTGCTTCAACAATGTTATTCCTAAGGTGGCATTGGTCAGCCTAAAGTTGGATTATTTAATATTTTCCTTTTATCAATCACTTAAGTTATTTTTATAAACTAACTTTATAACTCAAGTGAATGGGTTGGTGGTCATCATAAAAGTCACCTTGGAGCCTAATGTTATAACTTAATATTGTTTTAAAAGTTAACAAAAGCAAAATAGTTTCCTTTTAGAGGTGGGACACCCAAGGAAGGTATAAGGTGTTAAAAAATAATTAAATTTTAAAAAGCTCATGAGGAGGGCGTTGGAATTGGAGGGGAAAGTGTTTCAAACCTAAAGTTGCCCTAATTTCAATCTCACTTTCTATAAAGTTTCCTTTTGTCTCTCATTTTCTCATCTTGGAATTGGCAACTTAATAGGATGCTGCTGGAATGACTCCAGAGTGCTTTGGCTGCATGTTGAGGATGAAAACCCTCGCCATATTGAGCTAGTTTCGGTGGTGAAAGATCCACCCTAGCCAAATTTGAGAGGTTCCATCTAGGGATCACACTGTGCTACAACAGAAGTCTGATTTACTGAGTTTTGGGTGAAGAACGATGAAGATTTTGTGGTAGTTTGATTTAGGTTTGTGGGTGTGAGTGTGGTTTGGAGTTTGAATCATTTTGGAAGTGATTGGTAGGCGTTTTTCATTGATTTTTAAGGTCTGATATGCATTATCAAAAGTTCTGGAAACTCTGATTTTACCAGTGCTGAAGGCCAAATCTTCTCATAACTCCGTTTGTGTCTAGCTCTTCATTTTGGGCATCAGTGCATTGAATTCCTCATCTCTAGGTGCCATCTTTCAAGCTATCATTTGGGGTATTCAGTGAAGATATGATTTTTAGTGCAAAATCGCCCTCTCTTTGGGTTGTACCATTATGGGCATCATTGGATAGAGGTTGTTGTTGTATAACCTCTCTCTCTCAGTCCGTTTCCAGTGCTTAGTAGCTGTTTGAAGGCATTGGAAAACATAAGGGACTTTGGCACGTCATCATTGAGGAGTTTGGAGGAGATTGAAGTTATATTGCTGCTATTGTAAGACCTTTATCAGGTCTGAAACTTCATATACCAGGTCTGATATAGCATTGTATTTATCTGATTTCAATCTGAAAGCAATTGCTCTTTCTAAATGTTATATATAATGAAAGGAATTGCTTCCTATTAGTTTCCATTTCTATTTGCCATATTTTCTATGCTGTTATACATCTTGAAAACGCACACAAACCACATCAGCAAACAAACAATCAGCAACAGTGAGTTCAGGAAAAAATCAGGCGTGTATGTTACAACCTCTTAGACTAATGATAGATGGATGCATAATTCATGAATTGCATTAATCCCAAAATACATTGTATGCATGTTCTTGTATAACATGTGTACAAAATCATGTGCAAGTTATTTTTTGACTAGGTGCTAAACATATCTTTGGTGCTAAATCTAATCTAGTTATAATCAAGCACCAACACACTATTTAAATATAGCACGAAATTAAATTTTAAAGAAGAAGGCCCTTGTTATGAGTAAGTGAAAAGAGCTCTAAAAAACGTGTTTCCACAATGGTGACAAAAGAAGCTTTTCTCCAAAACTTAAAGATTTTTCTCAGATTTTTATAGCCAAGCTAGGTCTACACTTAACAAAGAAGTCATCAACTAAAGAACAATCTCAACACAGACTATTTGTTACTCTATTTGATAAGTTAAATACATGAATTAATAATGGAGATGACAATGCATAACAGATACATGCATAAAATATATATTTATTTTCTCGTGTAATTATTACAGAAGAAAACTAGAGATGGTCAGCCAAGAATCAGAGTCAATCCAACTAGATCGTACTACCATCCTTGACAATAGGGCTCAACGGTTGCCAAGAACACAATCATCAACCAACTGATGCTTATAACTACCGAAACCGACAACCAATTTATAGAAACAATTAATGCATAGTCAAATAAACAATATTACCAAAGCATAATAAAAGAAAAAGTCGTCTTCCAGACGACAAGTAACATTATGGAAGATGTGCTAAACTAATGACGATATTGTGGATAAGGACCGATAACCAAACCTAGAAGTGTACTTTGCAAACTTGGAGTGTACTTGGCAATTCAAATGAGTGCGATGGGGGTCTAGGGGCAACACCCCTAGTGAGGTTGAGGGGAAATTCTCCTCACATGGTCTAAGGGCATCACTCCATATTGCAATACAAGGCGGGGTCGAGGGGCAATGCCCTCGCCACCAAGCCAAATTTAAGACCCTCGAGACCACCAAAACTTCATGGCACACCTCATTTTCAATATTTTTTAAGAGGGAAAAAACAATGCTAACGAAGTCAAAAAATAGAGATTTTAAACTATTTAACCAACATATGATGTCAACAAGGAAAGGAAGTTGTTGTATGATCATTGATTGTCATGCAATTGGGAATTGTGTTTGCCTAACGATGCAACCTAGCCACCATATGATACAAGCAAAATGTCTCCTAAATGGTCGTACGATCATGAAACCTCCCCATCATACTGTATCCCAACTTTCTAACCACACTTTCATTCTCTTTGTAGATTGTACAATTGTGAATGTTTCTTGCCATTTGATGCTTGGTGTAGGTCGTACAGTGTACAGAGGTAATAGTGCAATTTCCTTGCAAGCTCGTATGGTACTATCCACCATGTGCCTTGCACGTTGTACCTTGCAACAACTTCTTCATATGATGTACAAACTTCTCTGTCATATGATGTACCAACTTCTCCATTGTACGATGTAATACCTTCTCTACCCTACGGTGCTTTGTACTCTGCAACAACTCCGTACAATGCAACCTCTCCTTTGTATGGTGCAACAGCTTCTTTGTACATTACAACACTTCCTCTTCCCGCTTGGTTGTATGGTGTTGATACTCCTCCACCATACACTACAATAAACCCCTTTGATTTTCAATCCCTACTGTATAGTGTAATGGATTATGCTTCCCCCAAACTATATGTTGTCAATCCTCTAATGTTGTCGTATGATGCCGATGTGAACTTTCTGTCAACGTATGGTCTTCTTCCAACTACTACACAGTCTCCTTTGATTGTTTTGGTCGTGCAATTCCTTTCCTTTTTGTTGTGTGTATGACCAGCCTTGGTCCTTCCACGAGTTGTACAATGTCTTCCTAGTTTGACCATACAATAAGGATAAATTTGCTTGGTCGCCTATCGTAAACATTGGCACCTTGACGTCATACGTTATGTTCTCTCCTACACCATAGCGTGCAAGTCCATACTTTGAAATATTCTCTTCACCACCATATAGTGTACAATGCTTCCCAAGCCATATGTTATGCTTTGTTTTTCCCTTTGCAAGTCATACAATGTGTACTCTTTGTCATACAGTGTCCCTCCATCTGTTATTTTACATTCTTCTACAAAGTCAGATACCTCAATTGCAACTTTCATCTTTTTCCAACCATGGACTGCATCCCACACACAAACTATCCAATTTTCCAAAATCATTTTTCATTGGTTGCTCTTCACTAAGAGTTGTAGATTCAAGAAAATTACAAATCAACGAAAATACCTCATAGTCCTCCACATCTACCAATGAAATAGGCCACAAAGAGAATTGGTTTCATCATCCGAAGATGACTGTAACTTCAAAATTCCTTCATCATTTGGTTCCATCGAACCTTGACTCTCTATCCATTCTTCTCTGAAGTCTAAATCTAACAAATCCAAGGAGGGCACTTCCTCACTAACTGATTGGTTTTTCAAATCAATTATATAATTGTCTTTCATTCTCGAAAAATGATGCTTCCATGACACATCCGCATAATTCATCGCTTTATCTTGAAGTCATGATCCATAAACACCGAATCAGACGTGTCTTGATAGATGGAGGAGCCGATTTAAACATTTGTACCTTAAAGTTAATACATGCCTTAGGAATATCAGAAAATTCCATTGATGTCGAAGGAAAATAACTATCAAGGCATATGATGATAAAGAAAGAGCTTCCAAAGGACTAATAATGCTACCTATCAAAGTGGGACCTGTTGTGAAAAATACTTTTTGTCAACTTCTAGATCGTGATCTTTCTTATAACATACTTTTGGTTCATCCATGGATTCATGATATGTAGCCGATACCATCAACGTACCATCAATGCCTCAAGTTTCCATATGATGAACAGGAAATAACTATACAAGCTGACTACAATAGCACTCAAACTTGTTCAAATCTTTGAGCAACTCAAGACGCCTTTGTGCCACACAATAGGGAGGCTCTTACTATTTCTTCTTCCAATCTACAAGGCCAATTGCAAGAATTGACAAAGAATCTTGACACCAAGTTACATCTAAAAGACAAAGGAGTAGGCAAATATTCGCTATGCCTTTCTAGCTTACCTCCTTCTCCAAGGTCACATGGTCAACCAACCCTATCAAATCAAAAGATCGCAATAGCCTCTACATCCCAAGCTTTTGTACCAATCACAAAGTTTGATGGAAATTCATTAAAGCTAACACTACCGAGGAAGAAGCTGAAGATAGGGACATCCTAAGCTGGTTATACAAAGATGAAGATGAATCTCTCTTGCACATCAAGTTACCTACCGACCAATATGGCAAAGGGTATACAATCATGCAAAGAATGGGCTATGAAGGAAATGGTCTTATAGGAAAAAGAAAATAAGGAATCATTGAGCCAATTCAACCTATTTCAATACATCCAAAAGATAAAACAAGACTTGGATATGGTAAAGATACAGAAGATTCAACTTCATAGCAAGAACAACAAACTCATGAAGGAGAATCAAATTCAGATAAACTCCATGAAGATGTCACCCTACAAAAATTTTATGAGTCAGTTTTCTAATTGCAGAACAGTTCAGACACTGATTCTAATGAATATGAATGGGACACCATCTATAATGATTAATTTTGGAGAGACAAAGAAGTTGATACCATACACAAATATGCATCTATTCTCATACAAGGAAAAAGCTCGAGAACACAATCAGTTGAATTTGAACCACAATATGACAATGACTCAAGTGAGGATGATTCATATTTTAATGAGATTGATAATCGGCAGGAAAATACCATCATAGACCTTGCCCATCATGAAAATGACAACCATATCATGACTTTGACAGCTCAATATCTTACTCAACCTAATGATCCCATGCCTTTAGTTTATCTGGAACTTACCGATTGGGACAACGATGCACCTATCCATATCCCTACATTTCATGATGATGAGGATCTTATAAATTTCCTTTGTTCATCTAATCAAGAAAACAATTCTTCCATCAAAGAATTTCATACTCAAGATCTTGATAGGGACGGTGTCAAGTCTCTTAGCTACAAAATAAATGAAATAAAAGATAGATCTATTGGTGAAAACCGAAAAACGACAGTGGTAGATCACAACAAGAGAAAAATAAAGAGTGAATCCGATGGTGAAAACCTTTGTGAGGAACTGAAGGATGAGAAACTTGACACTCTTCCCAAATATTATTTAGAAAGATCTATTTTGATTGATCCAATAGAATCAATCAACATAGGTACAAAAGAGCAGCCAAAGATCTTGCAACTTGCAGCATCATTAACAGTGGAAGAAGTACTGAAATTTACAGAGTTCTTGAAGGAGAATCAAATCAACTTTGCTTGGCCATATGCTGATATGCCAGGGTTAGATCCTAATCTGATAATGCATCATCTATCTATAAACATAGGGGAAAATCTTGTGAAGCAAAAACTCAGAAAAATGCATCCACATGTTGCATTATTGGTTAAAGAAGAATTAAAGAAGCTTTTAGATGTTGGATTCATTCGGCCTATTGACTATGCATAATCGATCTCCAATATCGTACCTATTTCAAAGCCAGACGGAAGGATTAGAATTTGTATAGATTTCAGAGATTTGAACAAAGGATGTCCCAAAGATTATTTCCCTTTGCCAAATATAGATATGATTGTTGATTTAACTGTCGTCCATGCAATGTATTCATTAATGGATGGATTTTTAAGATACAATTAGATAAATATTGCACCAGAGGATCAAGATAAAACAACGTTCACATGCCCTTGGGGTACTTATTGCTAGAACGTAATGCCATTTGGGTTAAAGAATGCAGGAGCTACATACCAATGGGAAATGACAACAATTTTTCATGATATGATGCATACATTCATGGAAGACTATGTCAATGATCTCCTTACCAAATCCAACACAAGAGAAGAACATCTCAAAATATTGTTAAATTTTTTTATCAAAATGGAGAAGTTCAATGTTCGACTCAATCCAAAGAAATGTGTCTTTGGTGTTAAATCTGGAAAACTCGTGGGATACATTGTTTTAGAAAAGGGCATAGAGGTTGATCTAGAAAAAGTACAAGCTATAATGGACATGCCACCACCACAAAATATCGGTCAACTTTGATCACTGCAAGGATGCCTACAATCCATCTGGAGGTTTATAACTCAACTGGCAGACAAAAGCTTACCATTTACACATCTCTTGCATAAAAACGTCCTATTCAAATGGGAGGAAAAGTGTGAAGCAATATTTAATCAAATCAAGCAATATCTTATGAATCCACCAATTCTAATTCCCCCAGTTCTAGGAAAGCTGCTCATACTTTATATTTCAGCAACAAAAGTATCTTTGGGAGCATTACTAGCACAAGAGGATTCTACAGGCAAAGAAAGAGCCATATACTATATCAGCAGAACTTTAACAAGTCATGAATTGAACTACACTTTCATTGAAAAACTTGCCTAGCAGTAGTGTTTGCTTCCCAAAAGTTGTAACACTATATGTTGGCTCATATAGTTAATCTAATAAGAAAAATTGATCCACTAAAATACCTTTGAAGCAAAGCTACCTTAACAGGAAGACTTGCAAAATGGGTAATGATCTTAAGTGAGTTTGGCATTCACTATGAAGATCGAAGAGCTATAAAAGGATAGGTCATCACAGATCAGTTGGCCGAAGCACCTTTACAAGAAGAAAACCCAATGCATATTGAATTTCCTAATGTAGACATCTTCACAGTAACAATTAAGAAATCATGGACATTGTACTTTGATGGATCTTATACACAACATGGCTCAAGGGCAGGGATACTTTTTGTCACACCTGAAGGACATACCATTCCAAAATCATATCGGTTGATGTTTCCCTACACAAATAACATAGCTAAATATGAAGCATTGCTCACAGGAATGAAGATAGCATTAGAATGGCAGATTATAGAGCTGCAAGTCTACGGTGATTCACAACTTGTCATTAATCAAATCAATGATGATTATCAAACTAAAGATGATAAGCTACTACCTTACAAGAACATGGTGGACGACTTTAAAAAGTATTTTGTGGCAATCAAGTTTTCACAAATCTCAAGGATTGATAATAAAGCTGCAGATGCAATGGCTACAATTGCTTCCTTGTTACAATTATCAGAAAATCAAAAATGGTACAAATTCTTGGTGGAACAATTGTTTTCTCCTGCCTATGATAATCCTCAGACCCAAGTCATATACCATTTAACCGGTTCTGATTCACCTTTATATGGCAAGACTTATACCTACCTGAAAAATAACATCTTACCTCCAGACTTATCCCGAAATCAAAAAAGGAATTTCATATGCCAATCATCCCGTTATACCTTGATCGTCGATATCCTTTACTGATGTGGTCTTGATGGTACACTCTTTCGATGTCTTGAATGTGACGAATCTGAACAAGCCTTACAAGAGGTTCATGGTGGGTATTTGTGGAACTCATTCAAGCAGTTTAAGCTTAGCCAAGAAACTTATTAGAATGGGATATTATTGGCCTACCATGGAGAAAGAATCTTTTACTTTTGTCAAAAAGTGCTCTAAATGCTAGATCCAAGGGAATCTTATTCATGCACCTGTACAGGAATTGCAACCTTTCACTCCGACATGGCCTTTTTCTCAGTGGGGACTAGATCTTGTTGGAAAAAATCATCCTTCATCATCAAATAGGCATAAATTCATCATCACAGCCACAAAATATTTTAAAAAATGGATCAAATTTATTCCTTTGACGACTGTGATTGGTAAACAAATCTCTTCATTTATCCTGAATTACATCATCTGCCGATATAGAATTCCTAATTCTATCATCACTGATAATGGGAGGCCTTTCAAGAATCAGGATGTTGATGAACTTTGTGAAAGATTTCACATCCAACACAAGTTCTCTACACCTTATTATCCACAAGGAAATGGTCAAGCAGAAGCCTCAAACAAAACAATCTTGAAGATCTTGAAGAAGACCATAAATGATGCCGATCATGATTGGCATGTCCAATTAAATCCAGTTTTGTGGACATACAGAACCAACATTCGCACACCAACAAGAGCTACCCCATATGCCTTGGTATATGGAGCAGAAGTGATTTTACCATTAGAGGTTGAAATACCTTCGCTTAGGGTCTCACTAAAAGGATTGATAAATGATGAAGACTACCAAGTATCTTGTCTGCAAGAGCTAGAATTGTTAGATGAAAGACGTCAACATGCAGCTTATCATTTGAAAGGTTATCAACAAGTTATGACCTATAGCTACAATCACAGAGTTAAACCACATACATTTCAAGTAGGTGATTTAGTCTTGAAAGAAAATCCATGCAATCAGCAAGACAAAGAAAAGAAAGGAAAATTTGAACCAAATCGGCTTGGTCAATTTGTCATCATTGCAGCATATAGTTCTGGAGCATATCAGTTATCTACGTCATAAGGGGACCTATTTGAAGAACATATCAATAGCATTCATTTGAATAAATTCTATATTTGAAATACAAAAAATACATAAAAATCAGAAAAAGTCCTGAAAAAATACATAAAAAATAAAAAAAAGTCCCGAAGAAATCTATAAAAAATCAAAAAAGCAGAAAAAAAGAAAAGAAAAGAAAGAAACAAAAAAAAAGTGCAATAAAAACAAGTAGTGAAAACCTGGAAAATAGGCACTAATTGTGATCAAAATGGGCTCTATCTATTAGCTTATGTATTACATTCGCTTTAAGGCATCATCTATCCATATCTATCATCTGTACATATCTATCATATCCTTATCATGCAACAGGAATCCTTGTGTTTCATCGTGGCTTGATGAAATTTGTACATATCCATAACAATTAGATTGTGTTTACACTGGGGGTAGAAAACACAGACTAAACAAGAGAGGGGCAATGAGCTTTTAGAACATCACAAACAAACAAATGATGGTTTGACAAAAACACAACATACATTGACACATCAAATCAACCACAACACCAAAATGATCACTCAATGTCAATGAAATCAAACAACATGGTCAAAACAACGTAAATCAAAACACAAACATCAATGTTGATAACCAAGTTGGATGATCTTAATCTGAATAATGTTTGGAACACTTTAGGCAAAATTTGAATTGTTGGTTGATTTTTCTATCATATCTTTAGAGAAATTCGATGATGTACTGAACTAGAAAAGAAAGGAAGGAATATGATTTTTCTTTGTCTACTGTTTGTGAGGAAATCATTAGTACTATGTAAATTGGTCATGAGACATGCTCTACTAAGTATCATTGATGACATTTCAGAATTTACTTGGGAAATGGGTTAACTCTTGTCTATTTATGCAAGCAATACTTAGGTCATCTCGGTTCAATTATACCTAGATGCTTGTATTATATTGCTATATCAAAAATCATGAAAGCAATACACAGGTCATCACTGGTGCTAACATACCCTTTGATGCTTGTATTAACTTTCAACATTTCAATGCTCTATGATGACACAAAAAGCACAAATAAGCTTTCAGAATGGCAATATTGCACAGATATCCTACATGGTTAGTATAGATTACATTTATTTTGGAATCTACATTTCACATTTATAGATTTTCCCAAAGGCTAGCAAAGTATTAAAGTTCTATATCTTTCCAATAAATGACTAAGTATATTTTACATTCACAAAAACATCACATACATTTTTCATACATATTTGCATCAAAAAATAATAAAGCATACATCATAAATCTTCACATCATTTTCATTGTATTTACATTTTTCATAACATATCATTTCATTTGTTGCCATATATCATACATCACATCATAAATCATATCTAAAATCATACATACATATACATCATGAGCATGACATCGTGAAATCATCACATAAAACATAACGTAGAAAATAGAAAGCATTTATCACATGAGGAATCATTATTGCATATCATATATCTCAAAAATGAATGTCAAAATATACAAAGATGTCAGCTATGTATGACATAACATCACCCAAAATGGGATCATATCAGTGTATATACAAACATCTCAACAAAAAAATGATAAAATATCATAAAGCACTACAAAGTGTTATCCTCTGATGCTGCTGGTCTAGGACCTGCACCACCTGCCCCTGATAGACCTCTTGGAGGTAATGGTTGTGATACACCTCTTTTGGTCATCCGAGAGTGACTATGTGTAGATCAAGACTGTGTATAACTCACTCTTTGCTTGGGTGGCACTACATCATGGTATATGATCCTATAGAACTTTGCCTCCCTAATGGCTCTAGTCAACTCTCTCACCATGCCAGCTCCTGATGCTCTCTGTAGACTGTCAGCTAGGGCCATGGCCTCCTCACCCTGTCGTCTAGTTGTATCTCTCTTAGCTATCACTGTTGTCAACTGACCCTATAACTATGTAACCAAGGTCTATGCCTGTGCTAACTGACCCTGTAAGCTCTATAATCTACTCTAAAAAGTAGCTATCTGACTTGGCACCACTGGATCTATTGAAGATGATGGAACTGAACGTCTCATCTGTGGTCCACCTCTGCCACCACCTCTATCACTACCTCTACCACCTCTACCACCTCCTCCACTACTATCACCCCCACTCTCCTCATCACTACCATCTCTATCTAACTCATCATCATCATCATCATCCTCATAGTCATCACCCTCTGAAGCTATCTCTCGCTATCGCCTATGTCCGCCTCTATGTGGTCTCTACTCTGCAACTAGAGCAGCTGGCTCATCAAGATCAAATAATCATGGTGCAGGATGTTCCAACACATACTGAGCATATTCTAGAGTCATCCACCTGTCAAGAATATCAGCTCTATACTTCCACATCTGTGCTCTCAAACTGGTGAACTTTTCCACTACTACATCATATGAAATCTATTGATCCCACACTATAACCTCTAGTTGCCGACGTGCATAAATGGAAGAACCCTATGGCATACCTTAAGGCCAACCATACTGTCGCCACACCTGACCAAGAAGAAACCTCTCAATAATCCCAGGAGTATGACCAATCAAATATCTGGTAGTAAGGACATAGGGAATCTCCCTAGCATCCTCTAGCCATGCCTCACAATCTACATATGGACGCCAACATACTATATCGAGATCATCTAGAAGATGCTACCAATGATCCAATTTTCCCAGTCTTAGCTGAACGATGACATCAGTATATCTGAATCTATACGGATGACTAATAGGTCATTGTCCATGAGTCAATGGTCACATAACAGCAAAGTGCTCCCATGCACATATCTATAAAAGTGAACACCCAACAGCTAAACTCTAGCCTCCACCATACACAATATGGTGTAGCTCATCATATAAATGTGCAACATGCACGATCCCCAAGCATATCATGTACCTTGCATCACCATCCTCTCAAGTACACAACCCCACCTGACTGTAAACCCCTTCGACCTATGGTCAAGGCACAAAACACCTCCAATGAAACTTGCAAGTATAGAGGGTAAGGGCACATATGAATCTACAATCTCGCCCCATGGGATATAATATCCCGCAATATGATCATCTTTGAATATCCACCTCAAAGCCTCAGTGTCTCCCACCTCCTGGCCATCAAATCTCACTATCTCACCCATCATTGGAATCCTCAGGGTGCAATATACATCCTCAGGAGTCACGGTAATCTCTCCTATCGGTAAATGAAAGGTGTTTGTGTTGTTGTGCCACCTCTCCGCAAGTGTTTTCAATAAGGCTCTATTGAGACGCACCTCAGGCATCTCAAGTAACAAGGTTATTTTGCATGCCTCGATCACATCTCTATCTACCTGTACAAGCTATGGAATCAATCTCCATGTCTTAGAGAATTTCTCCCATAACTGCAAGACACCCAATCTCTCCTGTTGAATAGGAAGAATCATCAAGTCAAAGCAACATCAATATCACTTCATCACAACAAATCAATCAAATCTAAATATCAACAACCTATTTGTTTTTCATCATCATGGAAAGAAAATTTATCAAAATCCTATTTGTTTTTAACAACTTTAGAAGCAAACTTAACAACCTATTTGTTTTTCATCATCATGGAAAGCAAATTTATCAAAATCTTGTTTGTTTTTAACAACTTTAGAAGCAAACTTAACAACCTATTTGTTTTTCGTCATCATGGAAAGCAAATTTATCAAAATACTGTTTGTTTTTAACAACCTTAGAAGCAAACTTATCAAACATTTATTTGTTTTTCATTAACTTGAAAGCAAATTTATCAGCTATTATTTGTTTTCCAACAACCTTGGGAACAAATTTATTACACCAAACATTATCAAATTAGGGCAACACAATACACAAACAATCAACACAAGGTCACGTGTTGTACAATTGGTAAAGGGGGCTGCAATAATCATAATGGGTGCTAACAAATCAAGGGCACTACACAAATTATAACGGGCACTGCAAAAATCATCATGGGCGCTGAGAAATGAAGGGTGCTACAAAAATCTTCATGGGTACTACAAAACTTTAAGGGCGCTATAAAAACATTGATAGGCGCTACAAAATGATGGGCGCTATGGAAATTATCAAGGGTGCTACAAAAAAGTTAAAAAGCGATAAAACACACCCTTTTCACATCAAACCATGGATAAACGTGCCCTAAATGGAAAATTTTCAAATACTAAAAGTTTTACGAGATACATACCGCGGGTCCATAGTGTGTTGGCCGCTGATGTCATCAGATGTGCTTAAAACGGTGTTGGTGGGTAGGAAGTGCCATCTTTTTCACTCCAAAGTTCCAAAATTACAATTTTTACTAGGTTAAAATGGGAAAATGACATGGAAAATGACATTTTTAACCTATTTAAAAGCAAAATTGGGGCATTTTATCACATTTTATCATTGCAGGGGAAATTTAGGTCATCAATTTTTCATCTCACATCTTTCTACGTCAATTTCTTCACATCATAACTTTTGAACAATGAATCGACATCTTAAAAATCATAAAAAATCAAAAAAATCAAAAATTATCATAAAAATAAAAAAAATTCCAAAAATATGAAACTTCAAAAAAAAAATCATAAAAATCAAAATCTTATCGATTCATCGTTTGAGGGGGCATATACCTATCAACATTTCGACAATCATCATCTGGGGAAAATTTCAACATTCGACAATTAACATCTGGCGCAAATTTCAAAATTCTTTGAAGCAATGAGTAAAACACATCATTCAAAGAGGGGAAAAATGAATATACTTTAAAATGGTTACATCACAATAGTCTGGTAATTAATTAAATATTTTTAATACTTAATTAAATCTTTGAATTCAATCTACGTGTAAATAAATCTAAATAATTTATTTATATTGTTCATTCTTTCATTTTGATTAAATAAATAAGTTTATTTAATCACTTATCTTATCCATTCCTTAATGAATTAAATAAACATTATGATTTATTTATATTAATTATCATATAATCTTGGCTTGAATATTTTATTCAAATAAAGATTAAATATTATTTTCTTCTAAAAATATTTTAAAGTCCATTCACAATTAAATATTTCAAAACATTTAATTAAATCTTCTAATGTTCATTCACATCAAATATTTCAAAAATATTTTAAATCCTTAAACTCACATAAAATTAAATAAATTTATTTATTTATTTTGGATTATCTACAACAACCGTGAAACAACTTCAAAATAGAAAATTAACAAATTTCTCTGTTTCTGAGCAAAGTTGTTCCTGTGGGTTGAAGACAAACCTCCATTCATCTCTCCAACCTCCCAACATCTTCCATCTTCCTCTCAACCTCTCCATCTCTCACCATTCAAAGTTACCCGGCAATCTCATAGCCATTGATCTTTGCTAGCCAGGCTCTTGCCTGTGAAAATCTATAAAAGGGACTGTCAGGTCTCTGAAAAAAGGGAGAAGCTTTTTATATGGGAAAACTATAGTCAATCAGCCTTCCAGCATTCATAATCTCTAGAATCATAGCATAGCATAGCTTAGCATATTAGCAATCCATATCATGGCTTATCAATCTCATATCATAGTCTCCATAGCATCCATAATTCATAGCCCCTGTCCATATCCGTATACCAACATTTCACTCCACCAGCATATAGGATAGAGAAGTACTCTCCCTTTGCATACTCATTCTACAGGTTTCCATTCTAAGAAGCTTTGCTTATACAATTTGAGAGCAAAAGCTTCAAGAAAATCACTAGAGATAGAGGACAATGGAATGATTCTAAAGAAGCTTTGTTTGATTTCTTTGATTTCATTTTATTTAGCTTTCTTTAGTTTAATGTTGCATTGGTGTGTTTTTGTTATCTTATTTTGATACTAACATTTTCCACACACACCATCTATGCTGAATAATAGGCTAAATGTAAACATTATAGAATGCTAAAGTGGGGTCTTTCTCTCGCACAACTACCCTCATCTGACCAAGCATAGAGTCAATGCACTCATGCACCTCCCCAAGGTTAGGTGCATCCCCATCCCCATATCTGATGATCTGTACAACTGGTGTAGTGATGGTGACAATATATTTTACATCATGCCAAAATGCATCACTCTTCACTACTCCTTCACCCTCTTCCCTACTTTTTCCTGGCCCCATCCCAATGATTCCATTCTTGTTTCATAACCATGAGTTGCAGTGGCTCTTGAAACTCAAGCATTCTCTCCAAAAGAATGAAATAGGATGCATATCTGGTCTCAACTGGTTTCAAGAACTCCTTCTTCGTGAAGCTCCTGAAGATGGCATGTGAAGTGTGGTGGTTGCAGATATACATCTACACATCTCTAGCATTGCTGACCACTCCTCTAATCCACTCAATCTTCCCCATGTCCTTGAGTGCATTGTTCATGGCATGCACACAACATGGAGTCCATCAAATGTGTCTGTATGCTGCCTCAATAAGTCTCCCTATAGCTATGCACACATGTGTTGCATCTATCACTACTTGGACCACATTTTGTGGCCCAATCTCCTCAATAGCTGCCTAAAGGATCTCAAACTGAAAAATAAGCATCTTTTCGATGCCCTAAACAATCAACTACCTAAGAAAGAATGGCCCCTCTGAGCATGTAACTATGACATTGATGAGTGGACGATGCCTAATGTTCGTCCACCCATCCATAACTATGCTACATCCAGACTCCTCCCAACATGCCCTCATTGTCTCCATCAATGAATTGATCTTGGCATAGTTGTTATCCAAGATCGTGGTCCTCAATTTGTGCTCACCTGGTGGCACATATGATGGTCCTCCCTTCACCACCATTGAAATCATCTCCTTATAATAAGGAGATCGAGCTACATGGAATGGGATTCCATTGGCAAAAAAGAACCTTCCAATGGAATCATCTATCTAATCCCTCAGGTGCACATTAAATAAATCAGCTATGGGGTTAGGTTGACTTTGCATCTTGCGTTTCCCCTTGCCTTGTTGTGATTCAGCCATAGTGCTATAAGTGGATGATAGTCTTGAGGCTGACCCTGACAATGTTCCTGCTCTCTGATGCAATGTAGGAGTAGAAATATGTGGTTGCCTTTGCATTTGCTGCTCCTGAATCTGCTGAATAGTCTGAATATGTTGCCTACCAGACAAGGTAGTAGGCATTGGAATTGTTGCATCATCTAGAACACCCCAAAGCTTGTTGAACTCAATTTTGTATTTCAATTTTTAGGTTTCTTCAAAAAATCACATGCTCCCACACCTTTTCCTGGCCAAAAGAGGAAGTGTGCATTAACTCTGGTGATGCTCCCAAACCAATCATCACCACAAATGTTGCATTTCCATTTCCTCATACCACCAATTGATGACGTTGGGCTGTTATTCTTGTTGCAAACTGTTTGAGAGGAGATTTGGGATCATAAGCGACCCCTAGCCCACTTTGCCAAAAGCTGGGAAGGGCAATCAGTAGAAACTGGTGCACTAGCTATGGAACTAGTTTTCCCTTCTAGATTTGACCCATGCTCACCCCCCTCATTGAGCTCATCCTCATGCTCAGGTTCATATTCTGATTGGCTTGCACTATGAGAATTAGTTTCCATCTCATTCTCACTCATTTCATGACTATGGGAGCTCATTTTGACACTGCATTTCACAAAATGAAAAAAAAATCAATAAACACATAGTTTCAGCCTATGCCCTACTTTAAAATTAAAAAATAAAACTCTATATTTTAAATTTTTCAACAAATTTTAAATTGCAAAACAAAATCTAAGATTCTAAATTAATTTAGAAATTAGAAAATGGAACAACAAGAATTTAGAAATGAAATAAGAAAAATTAAAAAATGAAACAACAAGAAATGAGAAAGAACATTGAAAATCAGAAAATAAAATAAAAAATCAGTTAAAAACCCTACCTTTTGCTTGAAAAATCTCTTCAACAAGGTGAAGAATCTTCCTCCTCTTCTTCTTCTTGCTCCTTGAAACTCCTTTTTCACTTGCAATCACTCCTTTCACTCCTCCAATCACTCTTTCCTTAGCCTTCACTCTTCTTCTTCTTGCTATAGCAAACAAGTAGAAATGAAAATGTGAATAAAAATTAAGATTAGATAGCATTTTGAAAGCATGAAAGAGTTTAGATGGGCCCCACATTCCCTTAGGGTTCCAATAGAACCAATATAATATTAAAAAAATGTTTTAATTTTTTTTTTTTTTGCCTTTTGGCTGTCCACCGCGAGAGATGCCTAGGTATCCCCGAGATGCTTGAGGGATGCCCAAGCATCTCCCTCGGCATCTCAAAGACTCTGGGATGTTTTGGTGTCTCCGGCAGCATGCCAAGAAATGTTGGCACCATCGGAGACATGGGAACATCATCCCCACATCTCCGAGACGTCCCCGTTCCAGAGACACAAGGGCCTTGGGGAGGGGACACATCCCTGGGGTTCACTAGTTTTTATTAAGAAGCATCTCACCTTATGTTTCCATAATTTGATTTGTTCCTATGTGCATTGCTTAATTTTCAAAAGTTTGTGGTTTGATTTTTTTCATTTTTCAAAGAACAATTTGCATACTTGTACTAGTATCTATGAACATAAATTCACAATTTAGTATTTCTTCTGTAAGACATGTCACAAAGTGTATATATATATATTGATTAAGGGTAAAGGTGGGTTTCGAAAATGCCCAAACCATTTTAAAAAGATGAGTTCATATTTAATATGCAGTTCAACAAACAATGATGAAACTATTTCTAGACCAACCGCACCAGGGCTATAAACCTACAACAACAGAAATAAATTAACAGTCCAAAGACCGCATGAAAAGCATGAAGTTGGGATAAAAATCTCATAGTGCCAACAAATCAAGGAAGCTTGAAGTGAAAGAGCTCTAAATTCCTACTTCAGCCCTTCCTCTGAAACTTTGTTGCAGGATTCGGCAGTAGGCCTTCTTACTAAGTTGGTAAAGCAGATTTCCTTCCTTATCGATCTCCCTTTCTTGACAACCAAACCAAGCTCAAAATATTTCAAAGTATTTCCTAAAGACCTTATGCTAGAATGTCCTCTAGGGCTCGTATCACCCATTTTTATTTTTACCTTGAGAGGAGGATGAATGCTAAAAGAAGGCTAGGCAACCTGCATATGACTGGAAATAGGACTCACTAGATCTCCATGACAAACAACCCTTGCCCCCTCCAAGCACCTTCAAACACCTCTCATCAACAAAGATCTAATTTTTGACTTTGTTATCCTCTAGATTATTAATCTCTTTATCCTTCTTAAAAGAAGTTGCATCTTCGTCATCCTAAGGAAGACAGAGCACATTTTTTCCTTCATTCTCCACATATTTTGCTTTCTCCTATTAACCAAACAAGTAGCATTCAAATGTTGAGTCTTGGGGAAATTTTGATAGAATTTCAAGGCCACCTCAAACTCTATCTTCTACTACAAAAAACCTTACTTTGAAGACATGGTGATCAAAGTTGGGAGCTCCTTATTTACTCTACATTCACACAAAATTTGGAAAAAAAGAAGTGCTTTTAGATCTGGTCACAAAATCTAAAGCAATAATCTGACGAAAAGAATTAGCAATAGCCATCATAACCTCTTCTGCTTCCCATTATTCAAATGGTAGGCTCAAAAGCCTAACCCAAATAGGTAATTTGTCAATGCACTCCTTTGTATCATAGCCTAGTTTCCATTTTCTCAAGAAGAGCCATGTTTTCTCAACAATCCAAGGACAACCTAAGAGGGGCTTGACACAGTTGTCGTGATTTGAAATAGAGATTAGAAAGAAAGTACCCTTAGAGTCAAGATCTCAACTTAGCCATTTGGTTTTCATTTCCTCTGAGCCTAACTTCTTACCACATTAATGTTTGTCCATGAGCCTAAAAACATCCCAATAAGAGCATTCTGTAACCTAGAGGAAGACTTACATTAATGGTTGGCCTAGCACCTAATAACTTACCTATAAGAGCATTCTACAATGTAGAGGAAGATTTATTCATAGCTAAGTCATAGACCTTGATATGAATGCACTTGTAGATCATAGCTGGTTCTAGGGGGCTAGAGAAAATAGGTTTGGGACAAGACTTACCACTCGTCACATCTGCCTAGGATCTCTTGCAAACACAAAGGTCCTTGTCAACACTAACAATATTTAGAGATGCCAAAGAGCTCTTGCCTTTTGTATTCACCCCTACCACCAAAAATAGAGATCTATAATTTCCACTTACCTGACCAAAGAGAAGGGAAACATCCAACTCCTCTTCCATTTAGGGGGGAGGAGGGGGCATGTAATGGCCCTTTCCCAATCCAATCCAAAATTTCTGATTTTGTGCCTTAGGAATTATATTAAACACTTTGCTGGCAACTTTCCAGCTTGTTATTTTTGTTGTTTCAGTTTGTTTGCTTTGATTGTTTTGAAGTAGAAGATGTTTAGAATGCTTGGAATTGTTGCCAATGCAAGTAAACAAATAACTAATATGAAATACAAACTCTTCTTGTATTTTTTCAAATGCATATAGATGAACTGCTGATATGAAATGCATACCTACGGCCAAAGTACATTTTAATAAACATTTGGCATGCTAACGAATCCAAATGTGTGCATACAAACATGAATGACACAAGAACAATTACTTTGCATGAAAACTAACTTAAGAATAAGGCATTTACATTAAGAGACATTTTTTCAAATAGATGGCAACAAACTCTTTATGTCTCCCATCAATATATTGCAATGATAATAAGGTCTACAAGATGGAATTAATGCTATTATCTTGTTTCAATGAAATGCAATGATAATTCCAAGACTCTTGGCTTACAAACATGCAAATTTTGATGACTAAAATGTAAATAAATAACTAAAACAAAATTTTGGAAGAACCTGGTATGGAATAGCAGCCACCAAAAAATATTTGAATCTCCTTAATTGTTGGGAATTTGGCCACCAAACTTTGCAACTATCCTCCACCAACCTAGGCATCCCTTTTTCAATTTATTTAAGAATTTTTGGAGCCTTCTTGAGTAAAATCACCCATACCTAAGAGGGTCACTCTTTCTGCTTGAAGAAGATGAAAATTTAAAATAATTACCAACTACAAACTTCTCCATTTTTCTCCTAAAATGATTGCCAAGGAACTAGCGATTGATCCCTCAAGTACCCACAAAAATTTGATCCTTTAATGAGGAGCTATGAATCAAAATGCACTTCCTTTTATGGGTAGACCTGCAAACTGAAACAAAATTGCAAACCTCCTTTCTTCACACAAAACTCTCCAAAATTTCTCAATGTAGCTCTATGATGAATACTGATTGCATCCACCTCTCAATTTGGGAATGGGGCCATCACCAAACCCTACTAACCAAGTGAGCATCACCTTGATCAAATTGTAACTTAGAATCAACTAAGAGAATATTCTCAATATGCAAAGATAATACCAATATAGATGATAAAAGCCAAGCCCAAGCTTCTGTTTATACTTTCTTCAAGGGAAACCCACTCACTTTTCTTGTCAATGTGACTCCTTCATGTGACCCTTTGATATAACTCCTTGATGTGACATCTTGATGTGATCCCTTGATGTGACCCTTTGATATAACTCCTCGATGTGACATCTTGATGTAACATCTTGATGTGATCCCTTGATATGACTCCTTGATATGACACCTTGATGTGACCCCCTTGATGTGACCCCTTGATATGACTCCTCTTGATATGACTCCTTGATGTGACATCTTGATGTGATCCCTTGATATGGCTCCTTGATGTGACACCTTGATGTGACCCTAATATTTTAATTTCACTTAAGTCACTTTATAACCCATTAATATAATTATTTAATATTACCCTTTTGATTTTGTACCTTTTTCCAAAAAATGCATTCCCTCACCTAAATGACTAGCTCACGGGAATGGTGAATGAGCTAGCACACAAGTCCAATTGTTAGTGTAAAAGTGAGGACATTATAGTCCTCCCTTCTCGGGATTGCTTGCCCTCAAGCAATCACAAAGTAGGATGTTGTAGCATTTGCTCTCCTTCCCATGTAGCATCCTCCAATGGAAAGTCTCTCCACCTGATTAAATATTCCCTAATTGTCCTATTTCACAACTTGTGCTCCCTCATATCAACAATGGACTCAGGATCAAGTATCAATACTCCCTCCTCATCAAGTGGTGGAAGGATAGGAGAAGCGACTGCATGCTGACACAAAGCCTTTTTGAGGCAAGATACATGAAAAACATTGTGAATCCTATTGCCTACTAGTAACTTAAGCTCATATGCCACCTCTCCAACTCTCCTCACAATCCTATAAGGCCCATAAAATTGTAGCTTGAGTTTATCCACACCACTTCTTTTCAATGTACACTGTCTATATGGTTGGAGGCATATGAAAACCAAATCATCCACCTCAAACACCTTCTCCAAACAATGTCTATCAGCATACATCTTCTGTTGATTATGTGCCTGTTGAATGTTATCCTTAAGTACCTTAAGGATATCCTGAGTATCCTGCATCAACTCCTTAGCCCGAGGAGCTTTACTATCATCAAAGGCTAAGTCCACAAAAGATAACACACCATACCCATACAACGCCCTGGATGAAGACATGCCAATTGACATATGATAGGTGGTATTGTAACAGTACTCGCCCAAATATAACCACTTAATCCAAGCATGTTGATGACCTGCAACATTGTTACAAAGGTAAGCCTCAACCCATTTGTTGATAATCTTGGTCTTCCCATCTGTCTAAGGGTGATAACTAGTGCTTGGTGTCAACTCTATACCTGCTAATCAGAAAGCTCCTGCCAAAATGCACTGAGAAATCAGTTGTCCCAATCGCTGACAATAGTCTTAGGAAGACCGTGAAGATGAAACACCTCTCAAAAGAATAGCTCTGTTACCTGCAAAGCTGAATACTCTGATGTTATAGCATAGAAGTGTGCATATTTGGTCAACCTATCAACTACCACAAATATACAATCCCCTTCCTAAACCTTTGGAAGTCTAGTGATAAAATCCATTAATATACCTTCCAACTTCTACTCTGGAATAGGCAATGGTTGCAGAATACTTGTTGGATAAGTATGCTCTGACTTGTTCTACTAACAAGTAAAACACTCTCTAACATGCTGCATGACATCGTCGTTGAGACCCTTCCAAGAGAAACGCTCTCTAATCATCTTGTAGGTTTTGAAGAAACCTTGATGCCCTTCCATAGGTGTGTCATGAATGGCTTGTAATATCTATTGTTTCAATTTGGATTCAGGTACCAAGAATATCTTTTTCTTATAGTATATCATATCATCAACAACACTATATCGATCATCCTAAATTTTTCCATCCATGATCTTGCAAGCAAAAGTGGATTTGGAATACTCAACTAGAAGCTGGGATTTCCAATCCGCTAATATCTCACTCAAGGAGCAAAGGGTAGGTCTCCTAGACAATGCATCGACAACAACATTCTTCTTGCCCTTAACATACTCAATGTCAAAGTCATATGCCTATATTTTACTGACCCATTTTTTTTGTTGCTCATTAAGGTCCTTTTTCTCCAAGAATTATCTCAAACTGTTGTGGTCCGTCCTAACCACAAATTTACCACCCACCAAGTACTGCATGAACTTGGCCAATGCATGCATGGTGGCCAACATCTCTTTGTCGTAGGTGGAGCAAAGTCTCTCTACATCCAGTAATTTCCTACTCTCGAATGCAATGGGATGCCTATCCTGCATCAACATGGCTCCAATGCCATCTCCCAAAGACCTCTATATCTTTCCTGTCAAATCTGGTAATGAGTTTGCGTGTGAACTCATCATAAGAGGTGATCATATTGTGCTTTTGTGATACTAATCCATGGTACCACCAATCATAAGCCACACCCTCCAAATGCATTGTGGAAAACTAGATAGCCTTTGCTTCACTCATGGGCTTGAGTGTAAGAAAAGTGTGTAACTTATGTACCCATGCTGATGTCATCATTTTACCACTGTCATCAAAGTTAGGAAGAGGGACTTTGTTCATTGCATCCTTGTATTCTTTGTTCTCTTTCTTTCTCTTCTTATCCTTTTGTTTCTTGATCTTTTCCCTCTTCTAATTCATGTAATGGTTCAAGTTGATTGTTGTTTTCACTTCATCAGGAAGCATGCAGTACTCATCATAAGTTACCATGATGTTGTTTGATATTTCTATAACTTCCTCTTCCTCTTCTAAAGGTATATCCTCTCTCTCAGGTATGAATGTAGGTCTAAGAGGCCTATCGAAAGTGGTTTCTTCTGCTCTAGTTGCATTGCTATTACCACCATTACTAACTCCTTGATCTTCTAGACCTGGAATGGTCCACCCTCAACAGTCCCATAGCCACAACCATGTTATCCTGAAACTATAGGAGCATTTGTTGATGTCGTTGGAACATTTGCTGAATGTTGTGCAAATTTTTGTAGAAAATAATCAATATTTTCCTATCTAGGACTCACCATTTCTAAAGATGAACCACCTAATTGATTACCCTCTTCTTGTTGTGCTCTTCTTCTAGTTAATACCTATGGTGCCTAACTTCACCAAACCACATAACCCAAAGGCTAGCAAGATTTTGGCTCTGATACCATTGTAATGGCCCTTTCCCAATTCGATCCAAAAATTTTGATTTTGTGCCTTAGGAATTCTGTCAAACACTTTGTTGGAAACTTTCCAGCTTGCTGGTTTTGTTGTTTCAGTTTGTTTGCTTTGATTGTTTTGAAGTAGAAGAGGTTTAGAATGCTTGGAATTATTTACAATGAAAGTAAACAAATAACTAATATGAAACTCAAACTCTTTTTCTATTTTTTTCAAATGCATATAGATGAATTGTTGATATGAAATGCATACCTATGGCCAAGGTACATTTTAATAAACATTTGGCATGCTAACTAATCCAAGTGTGTGCATACAAACATGAATGACATAAGGACAATTACTTTGCATGAAAACTAACTTAAGAATAAGGCATTTACATTAAGAGACATTTTGTCAAATAGATGGCAACAAACTCCTTATGTCTCCTATCAATATATTGCAATGATAATAAGGTCTACAAGCTGGAATTAATGCTATTATCTTGTGCCAATGAAATGCAATGATAACCCAAGACTCTTGGCTTACAAACATGCAAATTTTGATGACTAAAATGCAACTAAATAACTAAAACAAAATTCTAGAAGAACCTGGTATGGAATAGTAGCCACCACAAAATATTCAAATCTCCTTAATTGTTGGGAATTTGGCCACCAAACTTTGCAACTATCCTCCACCAACCCAAGTGCCCCTTTTGCAATTTATTTTAGAATTTTTGGAGCCTTCTTGAGCAAAATAGCCCCTACCTAAGAGGGTTGCTCATGTTGCCTGAAGAAGATGAAAATATAAAATAATTACCAACTGTAAACTTCTCCATTATGCTCCTAAAATGATTGCCAAGGCATTAGCAATTGATCCTTCAAGCACCCACAAAAATATAATCCTTCAATGAAGCTCACTATGAATCAAAATACACTTCCTTTCATGGCAAACCTGCAAACTAAAATTGCAAACCTCCTTTCTTCACACAGAACTCTCCAAAATTCCTCAATGTAGCTCTATGATGAATATTGATTGTATCCACCTCTCAATTTGGGAATGGGGCCATCACCAAACCCTACTAACCAAGGGAGCATCACCTTGATCAAGTTGTAACTTAGTTTCAACCAAGAGAAAATTCTCAATATGCAAAGATAATACCAATATAAGATGATAAAAGACAATCCCAACCTTCTATTTATACTTTTTTCAAGGGAATCCCACTCACTTTTCTTGTCAATGTGACTCCTTGATGTGACCCTTTGATATGACTCCTCGATGTGACATCTTGATGTGATCCTTTGATGTGACTCCTTGATGTGGCCCTTTGATATGAATCCTTAATGTGACATCTTGATGTGATCCCTTGATATGACTCCTTGATGTGACCCCCTTGATGTGACCCCTTAATGTGACCTCTTGATATGACTCCTTGATGTGACTCCTCTTGATATGACTCCTTGATGTGATCCCTTGATATGGCTCCTTGATGTGACACCTTGATGTGACCCTAATATTTTAATTTCACTTAAGTCACTTTATAACCCATTAATATAATTATTTAATATTATCCTTTTGATTTTGTACTTTTTTCCAGAAAATACATTCCCTCACCAAAATGACTAGCTCACAGGAATGGTGAATGAGCTAGCACACAACTCCAACTATCAGTGTGAAAGTGAGGACATTACAGGGCCCATCAATAGCCACATCGACAACCTCATCAAGCTTTGTAATAATAGAGTAGGCATGGGCATCTATGCAAGGCCTAGAGCCAACATCATATGCTTAGCCGCATAAGGGGGGAGGAGAGGAGGATCCCCTTTTTAGCCCCTGTTGTAAGCCAGAGTCCATTGTGTCACATTTCCCAATAGAAATTTCCTTGTAAGAAACATTCTTCAGGCCTTTGATGCCAAAAGATGTATATTCAAAGGTGACTTTGTAACCTCTTGCCTCGATCCACAGACAATTTGTTGGGCATCAAAACAAAGATCTATTAACTTTTCTTCCCTACCCTTGTTCAGAGATCCACACCTAATATCCTTGTTCTCATCTTCTTCTTCTGGTTGTCCACAAAGCTTGGCCATGGAGAATTCTCACTTGTTAAGGGTTTCCCACACAGTGGAATTTTGAGGACATGTCACAATATGATTCCTAGTGTATTCTATTGTTCACATATCATGGCTGCAGCTTCTCAAAATTATATCAAAGTAAACTTAGTCATTTACTATGACATTTTCAACTTTCAAATCTCTATACAATCGCATCCAATATGTTGTCTAATTTATGGATCGTAGTAGTTTGAATTCAACCAAAATCCATCTTCCATGTGTCAGTCAAATAGTGAAATCTTAATCCAATATTCACCCTTGTCCTTTCATAGTAAGTTCTAACACTTACCACACCAATCTCAAATTACTATTTCTAGCTTTAGGTCATTTCCATTTAGTCAATTTTTGTAGTATTCCATTTAATGGAATATTAAAATATATTTGACTTTTACCTTTAATTTCCTATCAACATATCCCTTCAACCTCCCATGAGTGCAAGTGCTAGTTATAATTGTAAGAGGGCTGATTTATAAATTTGTTTTGTATTTGTTATCTTTATTTGCCTCATTAAATAACAAAATTATTCTACAGAGAGCTCTCAAAAATAAAAAGGGCACTTTTATAAAATGATTGTATAAAGGATTTTATTTTATTTAATTTTTTTTTTAATTTATTTTAAAATTATTTTATTTGTTTAAAATTTATTTTATTTTAAAATTATTTTATTAAAAATTATTTATTATTTTGTTTATATATATTTAATTAAAATTATTTTTATTAAAAAATTATTTATTATTTTATTTATATATTTAAAATTACAATATATAAAAATAAAATAAATTTTAAATAATTTTAAAATCAAATAATATAATCCAATACAACAACAATTTAATGTACAATTACCATATTCTAACTAGATAGCCAAAAAAACAGAAAACACCTCTCTCTTTCTGCTGCTAACTTTTGTACGTGTGTTACAGTCAGTTACTCTGTTTCCTTGCTGCTAGTTTAACATGTCAGTTTTTACCTTTTTCTTTTAATAGCTTATTTTTTAACTTTAGAAAAGTGGTATATTATTAAATTAAAAAAAATAATGTTTGAATCTAAAGTGGCAATCTATAATGGCAGCCTTGCTCTTTTACAGCTATGCTTTTAGATTCGTTCAACGGTAGTAGAGGAAAATAGTTTTAGTTGAACTGCTTCACTCATTTAGTTTAGTTTAACATTACATAATTTAGTATATATATTGCATTATATAATTGTAGTGCATGTCTACATTATTGTAAAACAACTAAAATTTGCATATATCAAAGTGAAATAAAAATTAAAAAAATTAAAAAGTGAATTTATTTTTTGTAACTCCTATATATATTCATGAGTATGATATTCTATTCAAGAGTAAGGATATATATTTATATCAATAAAACAACAATTATAATAAAGAAATTTATTAATTGAAATAAATATGCAAAATAGATACAAGAATAGATTTTATATTTCAATAATTTATTTTCATAAACAAGAGATGCATTTGTGTTATATCCATTGTGAGTGTGTTTGGTTGTTTTAAACATTTAGTTAATAGAAGTAGCTAGGGGTGTAATGCGATTGTTTGTTGTTGTATAATGTTAGTATTATAGTTGATTAATATTGAAAAAATAAAAAATAAAAAATTCATATTAAATTATAGGTATATTTCTTAAAATTTCTACCTTAATATTTAACGGGTAGATTTTATTGAAATATTTACTGTAGATAAATAAATTTTACTTGATATTTATTATAAATAGATAAATTTTATTGAGATATTTAATACATTGCTAAAAAATATAAAATATGCATTGAGTGTACTCACATATATTTAATAAGCTTTGAAAATCTTGGCAATTATTGAATAAAATATGTAAAATACTACCTCTAAGTCAACAATGTAATTATATTATGATGTATGTAATAGTGCTTATGTCATTCAAGTCATTAATAGGTTTGAAATTTGATTCAATGAATTAAATGCATTGCATTGCACATTATTTAAAAGGAAAAAAAAATAAAAATCCTAATTTTTGCAACATGAACCAATAAAAAGAAAGATAAAGGATATCTTAACAATTTTAGAAATAGACACTTAAAAATAGACTCTATTGGTCAAGTTTTTAATTCTAGATGTTCATTGGTTGGACTATCACTATTAGTTAAAAAAAATGCATACAATAGATACATTAATATTTGAACAGAAGTAATAATAAATAAATATTATTACAAAGCTTAAAATATTTAACATACAAAACAAAAAATAAATTGAACAAAATACAATCACTATCCCCTCTTTTAATAAAAATTAGTACTCTCCTAAACCACAATTTAAACACAACACTTACTCATATTAATCGACATTTTATCAAATCTCCATCCTCATCGAGTCCCATCCAAATATGAAACCTAATACCTTTTGTACCCAAACTTGACAATTTAAATTATAAATTTTGTTCTCACCAAATCCCAATATAAAAAAGGTATTCAATACATCTTTATCATCTTTATCATCCCTAATGTATGAATTGAAGAACATTCAAATTTAATTATATCCAATGCTTACACATGGCTATGAGAACCCTTCCCACTCATTTTCTCCACTGACGTTGTGTTAGATCTATCATGAATACCTAGTTGAGAAATGTGAGAATAGTGAATACCCATGATTTGATACCTAAACTTCATGGCATTTTTTGAATGAATGGATGCACAAAAATCTTTTTAATGGAGTGAAGGGGAGATCAATAGTCAGGTGGGTAATGAGTTGAGGATTAATCGTTTGAATTGTCCTTATCTTAAACATAATGGTGATGTGAGTTGCAACCATAATTTGGAGGTCCATTTGCATTTGGTGGATGGTTTCATAGCTCTATTGTTTCATTTTGTTCAAATGGAGAAAAGATTATTTTCTTCTTAATAAGAGTTGTGATTGCTTAGAGATGAACTATATGAAGATGGTCTTGAATTCTAATGTTGGAAAAATAAAAGAAAGGATGACAACGGTAACAAAAGCCAAGTCCTTTTTATAGAGTTGATTTTATATAACATATTTTGATCAAACATATTGATTTTTTAGTGAAATATAATTAAATTTTGATAAATGTAATCTAATCTTATTTCTCTTGATTAGTAATTTAAAAAGAATGAATAACTATGTTTGTAGTATCAGAAAGCATATCCACTTCAAGTAGGAATAACCTAATTTAAAATTAACAAATAAAATTAAAACCATACATTAACACCTACAAGGGAGCGGACCCCTGGTAGTTGCATTTAACCTCCTTGTTCTCATCTCCATGCAATCTTCTATCTAAAAGCTCCAAAAATATTTGGTTATATTTGTTTTGTTAATTATGAATAGATTGAAGTAGCACCTCTATGAAGACTGGTTTGGGGTGTTGAGGACATTGCAAGGGCAATAACACCTTGTATGGGAAATGCCCACACAAAGGGGGGCTCACTGAAATTATCTAGCATTTTTAAAAATTTTAATTTAGTAGTAACCATTTCCCAACCATATGAAACGGAAGCTTTGATGCAGGTTATGTATGATCACAATAGGATAGGCTAAGAAATTTTTTTGTGAAGCTATAAATATAATCTGGATCATCTAGATTTCAAAAAATTATGTTTTGCTAATTTGATTTCAAGAATTTCTAAAGGGGACTAGAATTCTGTAGGTTTTTTTCTCATTTGTATGTGCAAGTTTAGTTGGGTATTTGTGGGATTGTTGCTTATTTGGATTAACAAGATCTTAGTCATCTTTGTTGGATTTTGTATTCATTTGAGTGTAGATTGAGATTTGTTTGGGGGCCAAAAGCTTTGTGTTAAGTTGGATTATATGAGAGTGCAAACGGATATGAAATATAAAACATCATGAATGTTTCATGGTGGTCTATGGTGTAGGAAATATAACATCATTAACACTTTTCCTCTCACCTATGTAAGTACAATGTACATCAAATTTTTCTAAGTCAAAAACTTTGATATCAACATTCTTGTTGTTGCATGGCATTGAGTACTAAGCTTTGATTTGCTAGATAGGATAGGTTTTTGGCTCTGCAAGAAATTCTAACTAGAAGCATCATATGTTTAAAATAAATGAGATTGTTTTGTATTGATAGAGGCTATTGTGTTGCAATAGATATGCCATATATAGATAAAAATTATGTTTCCTTTGCTACCTTAGTGTAATTATGTGGTCTTAAGTTTTGTAATTCTATGCATAAAAAATCAATTCATTTCAATTTACATATTGTTAAAACATAACCCTATTTACCTACCTAATTACATTTTTCTCTATTATGTTTTATAGATCAGAAGGGAAAGCAAACCAAAAGGGAGACAACACATGAATTTTTGAACAAAGTTCCACCAATAAAAAATTGTTATCAAGATGCAAACTTCTTACATGTTAGAAGTAGTAGCATTGTTTGAATCGATGCAAATGTCCAGTTGATGGAGTGATCGATTAACAACACAATCTATTTATGAAAACTAGAGATGATGATCAAGGACGACTGAAGAGAACACATAATCTCTTGTAGTCAGTGGGCACAAGAAGTGTTATGTCTCTGTAGTTCCTTGCATGTTCAACTCCAAAGCTTATAGATAATTGTGGACATCAATATATTTATGCAAATTGGAGGTGGCAATGGAGGGCGGTTGAAGGGAAAATGCAACATTAATATCAACATTCTTCTCTGACAAAGATTAGATGGTGCATTCAACTCCAGTACAATTTTCCTAAGCCACCTCTTTTGTTGGAGTAAGCTGGTAGATTTATTCTTAATGAGATTAGAATCAGAAAGTAATTTGGATGGTGGAGTATTTGGGATGATGGAGTGTTTGGTTTATCATTTAATAGCTTATTGTTTATAGATGTGAGAAAAGAGAGGGTTGCAAATAGCAAAGGGGATCAAATGGTATGTCGGTTGGTCAAATGGTATGTCAGGTGCATGAGACAGGTATCCTAATGGCTTGTGGGCTAGCAAATCCACTGTAAAAGCCTATCGACTAATAATAGCATGTAACCTTTTAACTAAAATATTGCATTATCAAATGATTGATTGACTAAGAAGTTTCTCTCCTTTTTATGCTTTAATAGAACACAACATGATAAATGACATGATACAAATCTCTTGTGATTAAATTTAATTAAATATATCTAGTTGCATCAAATATTGAAACAAAGTTGAGTATGCAGAAAATGCTTCCGACATCAATCTAAGAGAGAGTTGCAAAAATTTCTTAAACACCTTTAAATTGTTATATTTAGATGCACACACATATAACCATCAAATAAACTATTATAGATTTAGACGCACATACATGTAACCATTAGATAAAAAATTATTTACATGGATAAAATCCTTTCAAGAGAAAAACTCCATACTCCAAAACATATCTCAATTATATTATTCAACAATAATAAACAAGTTACAATATAATTGTATAACTATTCTCTTGCAAGAATCTTCATACTTCTTGATTCTAGAGTACTTTCGGCAATATAATGGTACTTCAACAAAATAGTAATCTAAAACTCCAAATTATAAGTGATAAATATATATAGGAGCTTACAATGCATTGATTAAACATTTCTAAAATTGAATGTGAAAAGTTGAAGATGAAACACGGAAAGTGTATATACTTCAAAATGGTCACATCACAATAGTCAGGTAATTAATTAAATATTTAATTAAATCTCTGAATTCAATCTGTGTATAAATAAATTTAAATGATTTATTTATATTGTTCATTCTTTTATTTTGATTAAATAAATAAGTTTATTTAATCACTCTTTTTTATCCATTTCTTAATTAATTAAATAAACATTACAATTTATTTATATTAATTATCACATAATCTTGGCTTGAATACTTTATTCAAATAAAGATTAAATATTATTCTTCTAATATTGATTCACAATTAAATATTCTAAATATTTAATTGAGTCTTCTATAGTCCATTCACATCAAATATTTCAAAAATATTTTAATTTCCCATAATTCACATAAAATTAAATAAATTTATTTATTTAATTTAATTTTGGATTTATCTTCAACAACCGTGAAACAAACTGCAAAAAATAGAAAATTAAATTCCTCTGTTTCTGAGCAAGCTTGTTCTCGTGGGTTGAAGACAAGCCTCCATTCTTCTCTCCAACCTCCCAACATCTTCCATCTTCCTCTCAACCTCTCCATCTCTCACCATTCAAAGTTACCAAACAATCTTACAACCATTGATCTTTGCCAGCTAGATTCTTGCTTGTGAAAATCTATAAAAGGGACTGCTAGGTCTCTAAAAATAAGAGAAGCTTTCATACAGGAAAACTATAGCCAAATAGCCTTCTAGCATCCATAAGCATTCTAGAATCATAGCATAGCATAGTTTAGCATGTCAGTATTCCATATCATAGCCTATCCATCTCATATTATAGCTTCAATAGTGTTCATAATCCACAGCCCCTGTGCATATCCGTACATCAATATTTCACTCTACTAGCATATAGGATAGAGAAGGATTCTCCCTTTACATACTCATTCTTCAGGTTGCCATTCTGAGAAGCTTTGCTTACACAATCTAAGAGCAGCAGCTTCAAGTGAATCACTGTAGATAGAGGACAATGGAACGGTTCTGAAGAAGCTCAGTTTGTTTATTTTCTTTGAATTCAATTTATCTTGCTTTCTTTAGTTTAATGTTGCATTGGTGTGTTGTTTTTGTAATCTTTTTTTGATACTAACAATTCTCACACACATTTTTGGTGCCCACCATGGGGCTCTTGCCCCAATTTTAACATCTTTTTGCAGATTTTTCTGATAGGTCATGGCTGGAACATCATATTAGTGCATTAAACACATTTTAGCGCATTTTACATCCAGTTTAGCGCTCTTTAACTCTATTACAATGCCCATTGTATATTTCATAGCACCCATTCTAGATTTCATAGCACTCGTTCTAGATTTCATAGCGCCCATTATATATTTCATAGCGCCCGTTCTAAATTTCATAGCGCCCGTTCTATATTTCATAGCTCGCCCGTTCTACATTTCATAGTGCTCGTTAGTGATTTCATAGCACCCATTCTATATTTCATAGCGCCCATTGTATATTTCACAATGCCCATTATAGATTTCATAGCACTCATTAGTGATTTCATAGCGCCCGTTAGTGATTTCATAGCGCCCGTTAGTGATTTCACAGGGCCCGTTAGTAATTTCATAGCGCCCTTTAGAGATTCCTTACCGCCCTTTTATGATCCTGCAACGCCCTTTAATTTTATTTTAGCACCCTTTATGTCTGTTTTAGCACATTTTTAATTTGAAAGTCTGCAACTATAATTTGTAATTAAGTAGAAATTTGACTAGATCCAACGCGACCGCGGCTAGTAAGAGCTTTAAAAGAATAAACCAATCCTAGGATAGTCACTTAACTAGAATCAAGCAATCCTAGGATAGTCACTTCAATTTTCATTTTTGGACTAAAAAGAACATCATGTTTTTGTGAAGCAATATCTTCACCTAGTATAGAAAACTGTTTATTTGGGCTTAAAATTGAACTCTTGCTTGCTGTGATTGAA
>VDFB02271358.1:69374807-69386398 GCA_007258455.2 Sequoia sempervirens | reverse complement strand
TTTTCCAAGTCTCAATCAATCTATATACATTAACATAATTTAGTTTTGTTTGTAACATGTGTTCTTCAATGGTCAGATGGAAAATCTTGCACTCTTCCCAAGTGAACTGACTACACCTTAATCGAAACTGTGTATATTTTAATAAATTTGGTTCTGATTCTCAATGAGAGGTGGGTCCGCTCATGTATTTTACTATTTTTTCCTTTAAGTAGGTTCTTACAAACAAAACAGATATTTTAAAGGTTGCATATATGGAAATAAAGACCACGATTTTGATCACGTTGCGTCCAGCAAGGACACAAGCAGGTCGATGTCAAGAGACCTCATCGGCTCAAGGTCCATCTCCAATCTTGCTGCTATTCTATAAACAAGAGCATAGAAAGACCATCCAAAAGACACAGAATGAAGCAAAAGAGGATTCTAAAGCTAAAGGTTAGAGGAGGCTACAACTTTCTGGAGCTCGGTTGCACTTACAGGCTAAAGAGCGTCAAGGCATACTGATGGTGAGCTCGTGAGGTGCTTCTTGTTGGTATTTCAATCACCATTCCTCTTTCCTATTGCCCTTCACCCCCACTCAAACTCTGCATCCAGCCATATGTCCACTCTTGCTTGGGGAATCCAATTTGGTAGAATTTATAGAATCTAAGCACAATCTGATCTGATAAAAGATATAATCCCATTTGATCCTAAGAATCCAATTTGATCGGATATACAGTCCTCGTAGTGTCATGTCTATGTAAATACATATTACTCACAAAATCTCAATGATGACGATCTCCCCACGCTCTTCAATTTACTTACAACATCCATACTCTTGTTCATGTTCACAAGTGGTCTCGATTTTGTGGAAGAAAGAAATCCATTGTGAATGTTCTCCTTCCATGGCTCCCCACTCCTCCTCACTCTCTTGTTACTATCACGGTGCAACATATTTGAATTGGAAAGGATATACTTGGCGCTGAGAACGCGGTGCTTGGCTTGAGCTTGAACCTTCTTTTTTAAGCTTAGGTGGTTGGCCAGAGTGGGAGAACTCGGCCAAAGGCTGAAAGACCCGCGGACTCGCCCACCCCTTTCGGCTTGTCGTCGTTGGACCGATTGTGAGCGCACAAAAGAACTCTCAATACAACATTCACCTGGTCGTTACTAGATTGTTTAGAGAAGAACTCTCTATATTCGGTCTACTACTATGACTGTTCGGAGAAGACGATCTGCAGAAATTGGGTGAGGAGTCGTTAGAGGGAGAAACACAGGCCACAACTGAAGATCTCGAGGAACACAACACCGTGCCAACCACATCAACCAACTAAAACGGACATTGTCGGTGGCGCAGACATTACAGGCGGCGCCGGTAGTTGGAATGTAACGCATTAAAAGCAAATAAAATATCTGAAAAGAGATACAAACCAAATCAAATATTTACTGCAAGAATGATCTGGACGCAACTTACAACATACAGGTGTACAGCAAACAACCTCAGACAGGTTTACGGCTAAAAACCACGTCTGTCAAATGGTATTGCGGATGGTATTGTGGCGTGAGACAGGTTTCACCCGAAAGTTCATTGTATATATAGCCTATCGGCTAATAAAAATAAAAACCAAGACCATTTGTCCATATGTAGACCAATCAAAAATGGATGTCACAATGCTTTATTGTAGCACTCACCTACTTTAGCCCATTCATCGATTACTTGTGCTGCCTAGTCCCTCTCCCTTGACTAGCACTTGCCTACCACATGGACAAGCTTGGAATATACCTTACATGTAATTAAAACTGACATTTTGGCCAACAAAGAAATAGTATTCTTGTCCCTATCCAGGGCACTGCAGAAAGCAAATTTGCCCATTCAAGCCTTTGTTCAACCTATCCTAATATACAATCTGATTCTTGAATTATAAAGATTTTACTGGCCCTAAATTGCAAGCATGGATTTGGTTAATAATTATATAGATTTTACTTCCTCTTTGTCGTGTATGAAGGATTGGATGAAATTCAATGCAGACATTTTTCTACTTTCTCTATACTCTCTCCCATGAGAGAAAAGGTAACTAATCAGCTGATGTCCATAGTTTATGCACGGAAAACTCACAATGACCCACCAATTAAAAGACTGTTTTTCTGGGCATCTAAAACAATTAGTTTATGTTTTCTTAGAAACTGTTTTATGTAGTGCACAGATGGTCCTACATTTTTTTGGTTTATTTTCAATTTGAAAACAATGAATTCAAAACTTTGACTATGCAATCAATGAACTTGGACAAAGTATTGCCGTGGATCCAAAACTTCCACTTCTTTGAACCAATAATTCAAAACGTCAAGTCTGAAAGACTAATTCAAGAAAGTGCCGAGTCAAAAATTCCAACTACTGACCATTATTTCCTGCATGGCATAAGTATTTTCCTTGCATATTCCACTGTATACTGCACGTAAGTAGATGGTCCTATGCAATGAATGAACATGGCCAAAGTATTGTCATGGATCACACGTAAATGAATTCAAAACTTTGACTACTTTGAACGTCCAAGTCTGCCTTATTCTATTCTACCGTACACTCCATAAGTATTCTACTATATACTGCACATAAGGACCTGTGAACGGTTGAGATTTTTGGGCCTAAATGTAATTCATATTTTAACAACATAAACTTTCCACGATTCATGATAATCAAGTGTTAGTTATTTGTGGACTGAAATTGTGTAAAAAAACTTATATATCAACGTCTCAGATCATACTCCATGATCCATCCAGGATGATATGTAAGCAGAAAGAGAGAAGAATGATCTAAAACGTTGATATAAAATTTTTTACACAGTTTCAATCCAGAAATAACTAGCACTTGAATTCATTCTTTGTTTTCTAATTTACCTCTTAAAATATTTAATTTAATTAAAAAATATACTTCAACTGCTTACAAAGATGAAAAGAAATCACACCCATTCAAATTAGTGACAGATAATAAAAAGGAAAAAAATATGAATTATGATATTTTATATTTGAACATACAATTCATCGTAAGAGAAAATAATGATTAAATAGATTAAATTTTAAGGTTTTTAAAATTATATTATTTTGTATTTTTGTTTAAATTATGTAAACTAGCAATTGAATTCATATAGGTTTAATGAGTATGTTGATGATTTTTATATTATATTTTTTTTTATTAAAGTTAGATTTTTTTTTATTGTTAAATTTTTAATTGTATGGTGAATGATATAAAATGTAGTTAGTTTATTAATAGATTATTTTTAGGATAGAAATTAGTTCAATAGCATTTTTTGTTTGCACAATAAAAATCAATACAATAATTTTTATACGAAAATAATTAGAACTAAAAACTATACATATCATAATTGGATTTCTATGCTATTTGAAATTAATTAGAATTAAATCTTCAATAACTTTTTAGAACTAAATTCTTTTTTTTTTGAGATTTTGAATATAATATCATAGTTAATCTCAACATGAATGTATCTTAGGGGCATGTTGGAGTTGAAACACACTCCCTGGTATAATTTAAATATCAATCATGAAAGGACAAGTGGCTTAGTGATAGAATAGCTCACTAGCCACAAGTGCATTCTAAGTTTATATATCAACCTATCCAATATTCTCAATACTTCAAGGATAATCCTTCGTAGAAATAGATGTAATCATTATTACAAATCATCTAAAGTGGCTCAATAACTCTTGTACATGATGGTGCATATGCACTCCACATTCTTGGCAATGAATCAACACCTTAAGTTCTTTAGTAATTTGAGTTTTGTTAATGAAACTAGTCCTTTCAATATTTAGGAAAGAAATGGGCTTCATTAACTAGACCATAGCATGAAACAAAGAGATGGAACAACTTATGCACAAAACCTCTCTATGTAGTCTAATGTGTTGTATTGTGATTGGCATAGTCAATATGAAATGGTCAAATAAAAGAAATATCTTACAAAATCAAAAGTAATATTTTAATTGAATGAGGTCATAAATTGAGAAATAAGATCAAAAAATCTCATTTGATACATTAAAATAATATTGAATCTAAGAATGAAAACACCATTAATATTATTAAAGTTGAAATTTAAAAATTATTATAACTGTAGACACTAAATTTCACAAACTTCAAACAATGAACCACATTAGTATTGTTAGTTTGTTTAAAGGAAATAAAACTAGCATCTCTATGAAATATTGAATCATACCAAATAATGCAAACAAATCACTAAAATACCAAAGAAACTAATTGAAAGCGTGTGAAGTATGTTCAAATATATCCCATAGTGGATTGGTGCTACTTTGATGTGGAAAGTAGCCCTTTCCCAATCCTTGATAAACTTGATGATGTTAATGCCAAGATGCAAGTGATGGAGATGCAAATGCAAGATAAACTCAAAATTCCTATAGTGCAAATACTCAAATTGTGGATGATCTAATGCAAAGCATGAGTTCTCTATTTATAAGAGAGAATGATGGAGAGACATGCAAAATGGATGAATGTGGGACTAATCTTGAGCCAATGACAAGATGCCACTTGTCAAGAGGTGAGAGGATGAAGGTTGAGCACATTTTGGCCAATGTGCCAATAAATGATATTAGGTGGCTTTTCAAATTTGAAAGTTGGCTTGTTGGAGGGAGAAAAGAGACGTAAATGCCAAGTGGGAGACATGTAAGAGGGGAGTTAAATGCTTTGTTGGATGTACATATTAATTTGGGGGGGAATTTCAAACTTAGAGAATATTCCCTTAAAGATTCCATGTTGAAAGTAAATAGAGATTTAATAAATCATTTAAATGCATTTTCATGTGCAAGTGGAAAAATATAGAGAATTGGGGGATTAGATTAGCATTAATCATGATTTGATTAATTTTAGTGAGGGTTAGTTGATTGTGACATTCAACTTAAATATTTGGGTTTATTTAAATTAAATGAGAAGATAAAGAACATTTAGAGATTTAATTAAATATTTGGATTTATTTAATTAAATGGAGGAACTTTAGAAGAATAATTAAATAACATTGATTTATTTAATTAAAGAGACAACTTTAGGAGATAATTAAATAAACTTGATTTATTTAATTAAAGAGAAGAATATGATTTGATATATTTAATTAGATAAAGATTATTTGATTAAAATGGGTAGAAGAAGGATAATTAAGGATGAAATGAAATTAGTGATTCCAAATTAGGTGCATGCATATTTTACGTGTCTACAATAACACTAAAAGGATGATAAAGTTGTAATAGGGTTTAGTTTAATTGGTTAAAATTATTTGGTTAGGATGATGGTATGTGTTGAAGTTTATGATCTTAAACCCCACAACTCCTAGGAAAAATGTTTATCACAAACGAGAGATCAAAGCAACTAATTTTCTATGCAACCAAGATCTAGAAGAGATTTATCCACACAAGTGTTTAATATGATTTTTATATTGAATAATGAATATTGGATAATGATTACAATGAATGATCAATTCTCATAAAAGAAAAAATCAAACCCTAGATGAGGATTTGATTAGATTTAGACAAGTGTCCTAATCTCATGCAATGAGACAACTTGAACTATATTTAGCTCAATCTAATAATAAAAAACACTCCTAATTTTATCTTAGGTGAATAAATTAATAAGAAACTTAATAATTAATTAATTATCAAGTGATGTCCTAATTACTCCAACAACCCCCTAAAGATTGACTTAGGGAGAAGCTAAAAAACCCTAATTAAGAATGCAATAATGGATGCATGGATGGGTCTCGGTTACAAGGCTTGGTGAGGTACTCATATACAAAAAAATGAAATCTCTCATAACCAAGAAAAAGAAATGAATGCACTAGTGAAAGAAGGATAGAAGGCCTCAACATGACCCCCAAGGATTGCTTTTGTCACACAAGTACAATAGATGTCCCTCCAGTAGGAGAGAGAAAATAATGATATGAATTTCCGCCATAAAGAAAGAGCTCATGTACCAATGATGATTTTGCTTCTTTTTTCAAGAAAAAAAAATTGAATGCCCCTTTTTTGCAATTTTTTTATTTTTTGGAAAAAATAAATAAACCAAGATTTTTTTGAATTTCTAGAAAAATGTAAAACTAGAAAATAAGAACCATTGTACTTACACTTGATCAGGGAACAAATGGAAGATTTAGGAAATTTGTGCCTAGATCTATGTGCCCTTAAAGAATTTCTTTTGCAAATTTTCCAATCGAGGTGTTTAGGCATTCTATCCTTAAATTTTTGGTTATTCTAGACTCAAAAGTGATGGATGTTTTTCCCTAGGATGACCTAATTTTTCCCTCAAGGCCAAAATTTTCATACTTTAAACAAAAATTCATAGATTTGATGCTCTGATACAATGTTGAATTTGATTATTGAACCCCACAACTTCTAGAAATCACTTGCAACTAGAAAACCTATCACAAATGAGAGGTCAGAGCAACTAATTTTCTATGCAACTAAGAGAGAATATATTTTTCCACACAAGCATCTAATATGCTTTCTATATTGAATAATGAATACTTGGATAATGATTACAATGAATGATCAATCTTTATAAAAAGAAAAATTAAACCCTAGATGAGGATTTGATTAGATTGAGACAAGTGTCCTAATATGATGCAATGAGACAATTTGAACTATATTTAGCCCAATCTAATAATAAAAAAGAACTCTTATGTTTAGCATAAATGAATAAAATAATAAGGGACTTAATAATTAATTAATTATCAAGTGATTTCCTAATTACTCCAACAGTATGTTCCTTGATTATGACATCCATGAAGGTTCTGTTGGAAAATGAAGGTAATATTGTAGTTTAAAACTTGTAAAACTATGAGATTGTATATTTAATTAAGTTTTCTTTGTCATAATTATTTGTGTATGATTAATCTGTTTAGATCAATTTTACCAATTGTAGAAAGAGATAGAATATTGTAGAAGAATGAGACAAGAAGATAGAAGTGACACAACATATACATGGAAAAACCCTTTCGGGAAAAAACTCCACCAAAATCAATAGTGCTTGTATTATTTAACCTTAGAACAAGATTACAATAATATTGTATCAATCCTTGATTGATATGCTTCCTTGCCTTCAAAAATCCTTCTTCACAACCTACAAATAAACTCTCATTCACTTGCTAAAATTTATCCATGCATTCCATGTGACCAAGCATGAATCCACACATCCCATTCCATGCTTCAAACCCTCACACATGCACAAGCTTGAAACCTGCTATCATATAGAAAAATCTCTCTCTTTAGAACTCTCATACACTTGCTACAATAAATAGACAATTATGAGCATTGTAAAATCCAAAGAGTTATCCAAAACAAGAGCATAAATCCCCTCACAAATATCTACGCCTAGATTGGGAAAGTAGAGTTCCACACTATAACATGAAGTCAAAACCAAAGTCTCCTCAATTTAGGTGCCCCAAATTGAACACTTAACTAATTGTTGGTCAAGAAAATATCTTGCAAGCATCACCTCAAAGTTGGCACCCAAGAATGGTCCCACTTAACCGAGCCTTGTAAATATATTCTCATGCAAAAGGTGTTAACCGAAGGATGCCAACTTGGGCGCCCAAGGTGGGTCCAAGTCAAACTTAGTTAACTAAAATATATCTCTCCATCAATTCATGCAAACAATATGCATGATTGATCATCCCCATGTAACTGAAAGTATCCACCTATTATTTATCATGAAACTAAAGTCATTAGTCATGAAACTCAAGTCAACTACATGAAATTCAAGTCAACTAGCATGCAACTCAAACTAACTACATGCAACTAAAGATATAATTGAACCATAATTGAACTAAACTGATAATGACACTCCACACCTTGTAAATATCAATCCCTAATTTTTAGGATCTAAACATGCATTATTGAAGTGTTATCAATCCTCCAAACAGTTAATTGAAGCAAGGTGGGTCCCACCTTCCATGTGGATGCTCCATGTTCTATTTTGTAGGAGCTCTTCTTGGATGTCCCCACATGTTCCCATCATTTAGGAATAATCACAAATGTCAATTTACATGTTTATTTGATTCAAATTTAATCTATTTCTAATCTGAGTGTTGGGGAACACTTTCCAAGGACTTAGGAGATACATGAAATATGTTTAGGATTGCAATTAAATGGCATCCTATTCCCAACATTCTCCCACTTGACATTATACATTGTAATTATTCTAAACCAGGAATCATTATTATAAATCAAGTACAGGACTCAAGGCCAATGGCCTTCCTACACCAAGAGAACTTATCTTTAGGAATTGGTTTCGTAAGATAATATGCAACATTGATCAAAGTGTCAACTTTCTCAATCAATTCCTTCCCACTCTCAATCATTTCTCACACAAAGTGATACTGAACATCAACATGCTTAGTAGAAGCATGATCTACATAGGATTTTTGGCTAAACAAATAACACTCTGACTATCACAGTCAAGTCTAATATGCTTGCAATTAAAACCAATACCTTTCCAAAGTCTCTGTAACCATTTCTTTTGTCACTGAAACCTGCACCAATCTATACATGAACACAAGCATCAAATTCAAATGATAACAAAAGAATCTGAGTGACTGCCACACTCATACCAAATTGGAATAGCAACCATAGCAAGTTGCTAGCTCATCTAAAAGTATCCATACCAAAAACTAGGGTAAACAAACTATGATAGGTAGAATTTCATGCTATCAAGATAACAAACCCAAATCTACAAACAAGTCCTTGTATATCCACCATCCTACAAAATAAGACTACAAGGTAATAACACACATATAGACATGCGATAAAAAACCTCTGAAGGAACTCACTGTAGCAAAGTGTAACCAGTTTAAGAGAGGTGCCCCTCTCATATAGAACACATATACCTTTTGGAACTCCCACTACACAGGTAATGTCAAATCTGAATACAAGATCACAACATTAACAAGTCTTCCTATAACACTTTACATAGAAGATGTGGCTAACTCCTTTATCATAGTGTCAAATAAGCATACAATGATATGCAAAATACATCTCTCATAACATAAGAACCTTCAAGAAGAAGACAATATTCCCACAAAGAGAGAACCTACAAATCAAACCATGTTCTTATACCACACTAACATGTTCCAAATTGTGTAAAGTAAGATCTCCTTCAATGCTTCCAGACTGAAAGGATATCAACATATAACCATTCAACTTATAATGAAACATGACAAAACTTAGATGTAAAACTCTCACAAAAATTAGATCAAACTTAGCCAAACATTCCCACAACAAAAGGGAATATGCCCAAAGCCAGTAACTATCTCCCATACCTCTCCTACCCAAATCCTCAGAACTAACTCAAGTTCAAGATTGCAAGGAGAAAAATGGAAATACATAAAATCATGCATCTACTTCTCAACAATCCCTCAGAACTCAACTTTCAAGACTAATGCATAAGAGAATACAAGATACATTATAAATAATCCATCTAATAATTAGGCAGTTAACACCTCTTAGATCATTTTACCTTCCGAGTAGACCAAGAGTGGGATACAATGTTTTCCTATTCATACAACACCAACCAATATAGGCTTTCAATAAAGACAACCTTCTCATCACGTCTATGATGGACTCATCCATTTCCAAGTGTAGGCTCCTCAGTCTTTACTATTGAATTTTTTTTATAACAAGTAACCATTCCAACACATATCTCTTAACATAAGAAATATCCAACCTAACCCAAGTCTCTCTAGTATCCAAGAGCACCCACCAATCAATCCATGCCAACTTCAAATGCAACTTGCATAATCATGAAGCTCCAAGCAAATGATTAAAATACTTAGAACCAAAAAGAACTACATCCTCTCCAAAGGAAGAACAATAACACCTTTACCAAAGACTCTAAGGGTCCTCCATAAAACAAGATGTTAAAACCTCTTCAAATCACGTGAAGATAGTTATATCCTACCAAAGCTCCCACTGAACTGTGATATCAAGCTATACATGGCAACAAGATAAACATAAAACCATCATTCTCAAAAGCTCTCACTGAAACATGTAACCAAGTTATCCATGACATCATGACAACAGATAAAACACACTTCTTTTACAAATCTGTAATAACACAATTGTAAAAGCTTCCACTACAACCAAAAACCTTCAAACTTTCAAGAGAAAGGGGTCCCAAACCCTAACCAATCATTAGCTCTCATACCAAATGTTGAAAAATGAAGGTAATATTGTAGCTTAAAACTTGTAAAACTATGAGACTGTAGATTTAAGTAAATGTTCTTTGTCACAATTATTTGTGTATGATTAACTTGTTTAGATCAATTTTACCAATTGTAGAAAGAGACAGAAGATTGTAGAAGAATGAGACGAGAAGATAAAAGTGACACAACATATACGTGGAGAAACCCTTTTGGGAAAAAACTCCACCATAATCAATAGTGCTTGTATTATTTAACCTTAGAACAAGATTACAATAATACGATATCAATCCTTGATTGATATGCTTCCTTGCTTTCAACAATCCTTCTTCACAACCTGTAAATAAACTCACATTCACTTGCTGCAATTTATCCATGCATTCCATGTAACCAAGCATGAATCCACACATCCCATGCCATGCTTCGAGCCCTCACACATGCACAAGCTCAACTTGCTATCCTATAGAAAACTCTCTCTCTCTTTAGAACTCTCATACACTTGTTGCAATAAATAGAAAATTATGAGCATTGTAAACTCCAAAGAGTTATCCAAAACAAGAGCATAAAGGTCCTCACAAATATTTATGCCTAGATTGGGCAAGTAGAGTTCCACATTGTAAAATGAAGTCAAAACCAAAGTATCCTCAATTTAGGTGCCCCAAACTGAACACTTAACTAATTGTTGGTCAAGAAAATATCTTGCAAGCATCACCTCGAAGTTGGCACCCAGGAATGGCCCCACTTAACTGAACCTTGTAAATATCTTCTCATACAAAAGGTGTTAACTGAAGGATGCCAACTTGGGTGCCCAAGGTGGGTCCAAGTCAATCTTAGTTGACTTAACATATCTCTCCATCAATTTATGCAAACAATATGCATGATTGATCACCCCCACTTAAATGAAAGTATACACTTGTTATCTATCATGCAACTCAAGTCAACTAGCATACAACTCAAAATAACATGCAACTGAAGATAACTGAACCATAACTGAACTAAACTAAACTAAACTAAACTAAACTGATATTAAACTAATAGTGATACTCCACACATTGTAAATATCAATCCCTAATTTTTGGGTGTGTGCAAGAAGTTGAGTCCACTTTTTGGCCAAAAAGTGGAAGTGTTTTCCCTGATTTTTAGTATTTGACACATTTGACCTTAAAATTTGAAGCACTTAGAGATGAAATCTTTAAAAAAGTCACTAATCATAAAATGTAGTGCTCGGAGTCTAGTTTCCAAATATATAATTTATTTCAATACCCGATTGTACAAATTGAGTTTCAATAGGCTTTCCAAAAACCACCTATTAAAAAGTCATTTTTGTACCTACCATGCATCGTACAACATCCATATGGACTTAAATTATCAGATATTTTTCTAAATATTTTGGAAAAGTTTTATGACTCACTGAAT